>OX421972.1:117685341-118277841 GCA_949128135.1 Parasteatoda lunata | reverse complement strand
TTAATATTATTACTAATTACTTATTACTAATTACTAATTACTAATTACTAACTACTAACTACTAATTACTAATTACTAATTACTAATTACTTATTACTTATTACTTATTACTTATTACTTATTACTGATTACTGATTACTGATTACTGATTACTGATTACTGATTACTGATTACTTATTACTTATTACTTATTACTTATTACTAATTACTAATTACTAATTACTAATTACTAATTACTTATTACTTATTACTAATTACTAATTACTAATTACTAATTACTAATTACTACCTACTACCTACTACCTACTACCTACTACCTACTACCTACTACTTACTACTTACTTACTAATTACTACTAACTTGTAATGTATATATATATTCTGAAGATTTTTTTAATGATATTTGTCCTTCAATGCAACGGTCCAATAAAAGTACTTCTGTGTTACAAGGGCGGCGCCAGTAGGGGGTCAGGGGGGGCAATTGCATCCCTGTTGGGCATGCCCAGCCCCCCCATCGGGAAAATTTTAAAGTCTCGTCGGGAAAATAGTCTGGTCACATTTTTTTCTAAATTATGTCAAAAATTCATTTGCAAATGCTTAATAAAATTTTTTGTAGTTGACTTTTTAGTTTTTATTTATTTATTTTTAAGAATTAGTAACAAAAATTAGTAAAATATATTGTAAATTCTATGTAATTGTAGTTTCACTGCACTACTCATAACTTGGCCATACATTGTTAAACTAAAGACGGGATGCGATTAGACATGGGTGAAATTGAGGACTTTTCGAAATCCTTTCCCCCTCCCTGCAGACACATCTTCATTTTCTTGGAAGCCTATCTTTCAAACTGCTTTTCTTTCTTCTGTAGAACTGAGAAAAGGACAATCACACCTCTTTTCTGGGGGAAAAACTGACAAAAGCCTGGGGGATAGAAAGAGAGGCAGGTCCCCTTCTTTAGGAATTCTTTTTTATGTAATGTGTTCATCAATGGTTTATGGGATCACATAATTGCTTTTTGAAATTTTGAAGCAAAATGAAAGTATAAGAATAAAAAAAAAAATTTTTAATTTTTAAATCTTTTTTTTTTTTTAATACTTTCAAATGAGGAAAATCACTTACTTATTCGGATTCAAGGTTTATAGTATTTTAATCAACGCAATAAATATGCAGTCGGAAAAAAAGAAAAACCATGACCAAATAATTTTTTTAAAATCATTTTCTTAGTAATAAAAAGATTGTTGATTGATTAAGAAAAACAATTAAACTGTTCGTATTCAATATCGTAAAATATATATTAATCAACATAACAGATTCTCATTGACTTATTTTATGTACAGTGTATGAAATGGAAAAAGGGAACACCTTGATTAACTTTTGATTTAATCATATTTTCACCTTCAAAGAGTCAATACCATATTTTAAGTTACGAAAATAAACAGAAAAGCGCATTCTGCTCTGGATAAACATCCAAGTTTGTCTAAAGTTTTAGGTTTTTAATTTTCAAAACGCGGAAATAGCCGAAAGCTGGAAGATATGGTCTGAAGTTATGGCAAGGAGAGGGTTGGAAAGTTTGGGTCCTTTAATTTTAACTTAACTCCTCGATTATAGTCCATTATCTCGAGAACTTTTTTAGTGTATTGAAAAATGTTTGCATAAAATTACAAAAAACATTTTATATAAAAATTTTTAAGCTAAAATAATTTTAAATAATTATTTTTTATTAAATAATTGTAAAATATATTGAATTGTATGATCTACATATTTTGACATCCTTTTAATTTCAAAATACAAATTTTCAGAACAATCGATCTATTAGTTTGTGAGTTATCAAATTTTAAAAAAGTCAGTCTGCTTAAAATTTCTCGAATTATTCAACCGATTTCATTCAAATTTTGTACTTTACAATTTAAAATTACCTTCCATAAAATTATATAAAAGTTTTACTATTTTATCTTGCTATTTTATTTTATCCGTCGTTGAACAACCGACCCAATATTCGGGTTTCCGACTACTAATGTTCAACTCCGTAGCCTTGTAGTTTTGAACCAATCCAGAAGACAAGGGAACTCCTGGATAAGTACCCCCAGAGGTCTTGATTTGTTATGGGAACATGGGGGACTTAGCGACTCGACAGATTTAACGTGCATCAGTCACCATTTACTACATGGGGATTTCAAAAATCGGGATTCAGAATTTTTCCAACGCATATTATAAATATAAATATAAAAAATATTAAATATTTCATAACTATTTAAAAATATATTTTTTGCATGGCATTACCTTTGGAAAAACGAATTTTTGCAATTGTATGAAAATTTTTTCGATTCAATCAAAACGTAAAACGCTCTTGAGATATGACGAGGTTGAGATATTATCCTCATTAACAATGAGGTATTATTTCGAAGATATTACTATGCAATTATACTATGAAAATAACAAAAGAGGCCAAAATAAAAGACGTTTTTATTTATTTATATCTGATATTAATATTGAAAGTGAACATCATTTCACCTTATTTTCCTCTTTCAATCATAATCGTTAAAATTATCAAAGCATATATACACGGATAACCACCAGCTAAATTACCTTTCTTTATAAAAAAGAAAAATTATTTTGCTATTATCAGCAATATTGACATATACTTCAAATGAATGTAAAATTGACCCACCGGAATAAATTTTTATCTTAAGTTCGGCTCCTCATGTTCTAAGACTCATTCCTAATGGTTCGAGAGGGTGACATCAAATATACTAATTAATTAGTCCAAACGATATTTTAAGTTAGGAAATAAGACATAAAAACGTTATCCGATTAAACATACTTTTTTTTCGACGGATTTCTGACCTCCAAAATATAGTAGTTTCAATCTAGAAATATTGTTTTAATAGTTTTTTTTCAGGAACGCGCTTGAAAGTTAGGACCCTTTAATGTCAACTTTAATTTTTGCGTATTTCACTATATCCCAATTTTTTTTAAGCGAATTGAAAAAGTTTTGCATACAATTCCAATCAGATCAATCAATTCCTATTCGTTTTTCTAAAGATAATTTCATGCAAAATAAAACTTTTAGTAAACATTTATTATTGCTTTATTTAAGGGAAGTCGAGAAACTTAAGAAATGTAAGTTGTACAATTTTTTCATCATTTGCAATTTTAAATGTCAAAATACAAAATTTAAGCAAAATCGGTCAAATAAGTCCTGAGAAATAAAAAAGAAAGTCTTTTTTTTCGAAATTTTGTCCCCTAACTTCATAATTTTTAGTGTTCATTTTTTGTGACTTAAAATTCGTAACTATGAAAGCAAAAGCAAATTTAAATCGTAGAGGAAAGAATATTACAATAATTAATTAACTGTGTGAAAGGTTATTCGTTGCAGGTGTATGTCAATATGTAAAAAGCTTCTGCAAGGCGAAACAGAAATCTTGGTAGAAAGTGTGCTTTCAGCTTTGCAGAGAAACAAAAAAATAGGCAGACCAACAGCAGCCATGAGTGGCAATTTTTAAAAAAAATGTAAGTTAGTTAATATTCGTTTTTCGGACGCAAATTTAAAATTTGTAAATTGAAAAATAATTACAAATTTATGCTATAATTTTTTAATCTTATATTTTAAGCCGATGGACTTACTCTTTTTTTCAAATGGAGAAATTAACATTTTGCCGGACATAGATGTTCACTTTAAAAGCATCTTTGAAAAGAAAAAGGAATCGCAAGGAGAAATTTTTACCTTGTTTTTATTTACAATATATATTAACAACGACTCCCCTGATTAAAATAGCCCTTTTTTTGTCCGTAAAATTATACTACGTAACAATTAAAAAAAATTGGAATTTTACAATTTTATGGGCATAACCATTTCGAAGTTCGTTCAAAACGGGGCATGATATCTTTAGATAGAATACGTGGATGCGAAAAATGTACTTAAAACTTTATTTACAAAACATTTAAATAATTCGAAAGCCAATCGATGAATATAAAAATAACATTTTATATCAAAATGTTCTTAAAATGTTTTGTTAAATATGCATGAAATTTCAAATTTTTATTAAGGAATAACTTTTACGTTATGAGAGTAAGAAGCGTAGAAATTTTTTGAAATAGCGTTTACTGCTACAACTATTTTTCTTTATTACAGAAGTAATTTTTACGCTTACAATGTATGGTAAATTGCATCATACAGTACAAAATACATCGATAGCAGAAAGAAGAAAAGAATTAGATTTAAATTTACACATTAAAAGGAATCTGCACATTATGGTATCAATATTAGTGATTTTAGATTTTTAGAAACATTTATTATCTTTTTTTTTTTTGAAAAATATGATGTGAGAAAAAAATGTAAAGTATAAAACTCGTTTTAATTTAAATATTTTGAATTCATTTGTTTGAGCCCCCCTGTCGGGAGAGACTTGACCCCTCGTCGGGCAGAGTCTGGCGCCATCCTTGATAATTAGTAAAAACTAAAATTTCATTTGACTTTAATAAAAAACTGAAATAAATACTCAGTGGTCTTCCATGTTTTTATAATAAAATTAATCGAAAGTTAAGTTAAAATTACATATAATTGAATAAAATTATATATAGTTTCAGCAAATACTTTTTCTTAAAATTTTATTTTTGTGTCTCATAAGAAATGATAAATCCATATTTTTGTGTTGATTTTTTAATTTTCACAAATTATGTCTAAATTTTTCACAAAAGGGGTACCTCTCAGAAAAACCTAGACAGACCAGGTATATATATATATAAAATATATATATATATAAAATATATATATATATATATATATATATATATATATATATATATATATATATATATATATTGTATATATATTGTATATATATATATATATTGTATATATATTGTATATATATAAATATACATGGTATAAGTATATATAAATATATATAACACAACAGGTCTATATGTGATTCTTATTAAATAAGATTTTAACTTAGCTGTGATTCATTCTAAATTCTCTCTCTATTGATATTGATCTTCTATTGATATTTCTCTCATGTATTTTTATCTTTGCAAGCTGTAGTTAAAGGCAGCATTATAATTAAATTTAATTTAAAAATAATGCTAGGAAGAGATTCTCTCTATTTGAAAAATACAAAATAAAAATTTGTTCCCATGTAAAGGAAACCAAATATTGCAAAAAAGTTTCAGAAATCCAAACCAAAAGAGTGAGTGAGAGAGAGAGGCTTGAAAGACTTAATTTTCTAAATCTAAGGCTTCTTTTCATCTGTAAATATCTATATTGAAATTTAATTTCTATTGCAACATTGTATCAAGGCTTCTTTTCATCTGTAAATATCTATATTGAAATTTAATTTCTATTGCAACATTGTATCAAGGCTTCTTTTCATCTGTAAATATCTATATTGAAATTTAATTTCTATTGCAACATTGTATCAAGGTTTCTTTTCATCTGTAAATATCTATATTGAAATTTAATTTCTATTGCAACATTGTATCAAGGCTTCTTTTCATCTGTAAATATCTATATTGAAATTTAATTTCTATTGCAACATTGTATCAAGGCTTCTTTTCATCTGTAAATATCTATATTGAAATTTAATTTCTATTGCAACATTGTATCAAGGCTTCTTTTCATCTGTTAATATCTATATTGAAATTTAATTTCTATTGCAACATTGTATCAAGGCTTCTTTACATCTGTAGTTATATAGAAATAAATACCAGTTTTATAGAAATTCGATTTGTATATATCAGGGGTGGCCTTGATAGTCGAGCCATTTTTCAAAATTTGAAATTTTTCTCGAGCCGCAATTAAATACGTATGAAAAAAGGTATTTAATTTTTTTTACATAAATTATATTTTTGAGAACATATAAAAAAAGTACAAAATATGTGTATTGAATTTAAATATTAAACACATTTATTTTACTTCTCTTGATAATTCTTTAAAATGTGGTGAATAATTGATATCAGCACTTCTCAGTTATTCTTTGAGATGCTGGTTAGTTAATACTGCTCAGTTTTTGGATTTTACAAATTTTAAAGTGGAATAAAATGATTCACATAAGTACGTTGTTCTGAATATTGAAATAATTCGACAATCAGCCTTATTTAATTCAGGATACTTCGATTCGGGGACAAATTTCCAAAATTCAGTAATCGACGTCGACTTATATTTTAATTGTAGAGTTTGATCTTCTTACATCTCTATTAATTCTAATTCTCCAGATGCTTTTTGTGTCATAATTATATTGGAAATGGAAAACTCATCTTGAATTGAGCAACGTTGCACTTGGTCTTTCATATTTGTTCTCAGTAATTCAAGACATTTTGAAACACATACGGAACGATAATAATTTTGTTAAAATATAATAGCACAAAAATGAAAAAAGAACTCGGGTACATTTATCGAGAGCCACAAATAATCCTTCAAAGAGCCGCATGTGGCTCGTGAGCTGCAGGCTGGCCACCTCTGGTATATATTATGTGTTATAACCAGGCAACTATACATCTGTCATATTTCTACTATTTTCATCTGCGTTTTGCATATTTTATGTGTAAGTAATTGTAACAAGTATTCTATTCATATGTTTTATTTACAATTAAGTGTTAAATATATTTATGTATATATATTATCCTATTGTGCAAATCAGATTTCGCTATACCAGGTGAAGCGCAATCTTGTCGGGGGGGGGGGTGTCATCAAGGTAGAGGTTGTAACAAAGACAGAGGGGGGGAATGCTCTGATGGAGAGTGGAGGTGTATGCTACTAGTTTTGTTTTAGTGGTTTAATTATGTTTAATTTTCTTCAGATTCATTTACAATTTTTTTAATAAATGTTTTGTGTTGTAAACTGATTACCATTTTTTTTTGGAGTTATATCTTTGGAGAAGAATCAGGGTGAGGGAAAGAAGGTAAAATATCACAACCACATAACACTCATACAAACAAACTGAATCAATTAGAAAAAGCAATCTCTCGCGTGCAATTAAATTCAGTCCTTAATAGTAAGTGACTTTAATTCAAGTAAAAAAGAAATCAAAAATTTAATAAATATCTTCATTATATAAATATTTCACAAAACACAATATGTGGTCAAAAGTGTCGTATTCTTCATCAGGCAATATCTTGACAGACTTGTTTGCATCGTTCCCTTTATCAATTGTGTCCGCTTCAAAACAAAAGTGGTCTTTTTCATATAACCTCTTTCCCACAATAGTTATAAATTTGAAATTTTACAAAGAATAAAAGTAAGTAATCAACAATGGTTAAAATGAGTATCAATAATGGTGAAAATCTAAAAATAGAGAAAGATTTTTCTTTGCCTATTTGAAAGATATAGAATAATTTTAATCCTTAAATTTGTGTTTATTTCTCATCAAATATAAAAAACTGGATTGTCAGAATACTACTAAGTATAAAAAAGTCATTAATATAAAATCAAACAAAATTTTCACATAATTGTATACCTTGCACTTTCTTCAATTTTATGATATAAAAATAAAAAAGAGTAAAGAATATTTTTGGAGGAACAGACAAAATTATTCACAGTAAAAGTATTTCCTAAGCATATTTGAAAATTTCCTAAAATTCAACTGAGATTGTTTTTTTAAATATTGAAATCAGCAGACACAAAATTATGATGAAAATTTTAATTAATTTTCTTTGATTCATTTGAATATATTATAAATAAAATTTTAAAAAATTAAGAATTTTTTTTCATTTATTTGTGGAATTTCTGAAATTTACATAAAATATGATTGTGTTAAATTGTATATCTAATATACAATTTTTGCTTGATATATGTAGGATCATTTTTAATTTTGGGAATATTTACAAGACTATTCTAATCCTAAATGAAGGTGAGAATATGAAGATTGTGCTGTTTGGTCTATATAGTTAGCCTATGGTAAGAACTCCCCCCGCCACAAAGTCTGAAGTCATCTGCTGCTATGGAAACAAGAATAGCGCCTTTCAGGGAGGGTAGCTCCTCTTCACTTGAGGGCTAACACAATAGACCGGAGAAAAAGATTCCCTTTCACTTGCCGACAAAGCCAAAACCTGTCCTAAACAGTGACACCCCTACTTAGAATTGTTAAATCTACCATAATACCATATTATAATTACCATAGTCACCACTATGCAGTTCAACCTTACAACAACATAGAATTCATAACAAATTAGCATTCACAAATAACGCAATTCTAAGATGTATATATTACTTAATTCTATATGTTCATAAAAAATTAGTATAATTAGGTATATATTTACTATAAAATAAAATTAAAAATCAATACCTTGGCATAAATAAAAAATATATGACACTGAAATTTTATACTTTATTGGAAAAACTCTTAACTCTTGGTAAAGAAAAATAACGTATTTTAAATAGATTGCTATGAAAATTCTTAAAAACCATAATTTAGACCCTTATTTTGTCTGTGAAATCGTAATAATTATGGAGTTGGGACCTCTGAGAACAGCGCAGGAACATGAGTGTGATGCTATTTTTCAAAATTTTTTGGGTGCCCGTTAATGTTAATCACTCTTTAGAAAGAATAGCTATGAACAAATTGTGTAAATATTTTCAAAAATATGTGGACATTCATATTCAATACAAAGATCAAAGAAAATCCACGATCTGTTGCTGAAAAATTTAGTGTTAAGGGATTCTGAGATTTGTACAGCATTGAGTAAAAGAATGGTATAATCCCAATAAAGATAGTATTATCTCAACATATTTATCTTTAGCACAACTTCCGATTTTATTTTATAACTGGCATTGAACAGTAAACACAGTTTTAGGTTTACAACCATCAACGCTTAACTACGTTTTCTTGTAAATTTTTAACCAAACCCAGAAGACACGAAAACTCCAGGATCAGACATTGGGACTAACCAACCCTTGTAATGGTGCACACAATGTTTGCACAGAGCTTCCTTTATAATCCAAAATAGAGGTACTGTGGATATCATTTTCAATATTTGTAAAACATTTTCTTGAGAGTGTATTGACAGATATATCTAGTCCATCAAATTGAGAAAAAAAAAGTAATTAAAAACAAAATTCCTCAAAAAAGACAATATTTTTCAAGGTCTAACAGGCAAATATACTACATTAGAGAACAAAAGAAAGATAGTAAATATACAAGTACAAAGTAATAGCAATCATATGTGTTGTTATGTCGAATAACACAGAAGCAAATGCCGGCAAATAAAGAGTTTATTGAAACATATAAATGCGGAAATAATATCGTGCACACACAGTGCTATGCAAAAGAATACAACTGTATCAACCAACTAACTAACAACTCAGTCAGCTTCTACAATTAATATATTTCGATTTCCCCTATCGGGAAGTCGTCCCATCAAATTACGCAACTCGCGTAACTTACCTGAGAGGGAGGGGAAAAATGGGATTTTATTTGCATATCAACAACACTCCCCCTGCGAATAAATACACATTTTTCCACAAAAAAAAAAAACATAAATAAACTAATTTCTCATACAACTTAAACTTATAAACAATTAATCAATTAAATTTATTTGTGACAAAGTCCAAGTGAGCTTGTCAAAAGTTACAGCTTTAGTTGGGAAATCTGCGATCATTTCGTCAGTTTGCACAAACTCTACTTTAATAATTTTGCCAATTATATAATTTACGTAATGAAGTTTCAAATTGATATGTTAGAAGATGATTCGTTCTAGAAGATGATTTTGCACTATTTAACCAATCAATTGCAGATTGATTGTCAGACGAAATGGTCACAGGTTTCTTTACAAATATAGAACAATGCAATTCTTCTAATAAATTTAATATCCACATTAGTTCTTTACAAACACCATCTAAAGAAACAAGTTCCGTTTCACAAGTAGATAGAGCAACTGTTTTTTGTTTATTGCTCTTCCATAAAATTAAAGAGTCACCTAACATTACAATTTCTCCTGAAAATGTTTCCCATTTTCAGCATTTCCCCAACTTGCATCGGCATGAGCATTCAAAAGTCCTGATTTGTTACTAAAAAATAATTTTTTATCCTTTGTACCATTGAGATATTTTAACACTCTTTTAGCTAAATTAAAATGTAGTTTCTCAGGTTTATGATTAAATTGAGATAAGTAGCTCATGACAAATGCTAAGTCTGGTCGTGTTCTGTTCGAGAGATATAAAAGTTCTCCTATTAATTCCTGATATTGTGTTTGATTAACAATTTCGTTTGAACAATTAAAACTCCTATCCTCACCTCTTACGATTGGTGTTTTTACACATTTAGAATCAAGCATACCATGTTTCTGCAATAAATAGTTTATATATTCAGTTTGAGACAAAGTTATGCCCTTTTCACTTTTATTTATTTCAATACCTAGAAATTTATTCTCTCTACTTTCTTTCACTTCAAATATCCGAGATAATTTTCCCACTATATTATTATACATTTGCAAGTCTGAATAAATAACTATTAAGTCATCTACGTATATTCCAATATAAAAATACTTAGAATTCTCTATTCTAGTGAAAATACAATTATCCGAAGCTAGCTGTTTTAAACCAAGCTTTTCTAATTCCCGTTTAAGGTGTAAATGCCTATTTCGACCTAATTGGGGTAATCCATAAAGACTACGTTTTAACTTGCATACTTTATTTTCACCATACAAATGTTTAAAACCTGGAGGAATATCCATATATACAGTTTCTTCTAAATCACTATAAAGATAGGCGGTTTTTATATCTAAAGATTTTACTTCTAAATTTAATTTGGCAGATAATGCTAACAACAAACGCAAAGATTCGGTACTTAACACGGGTGAATAAAAAAATTTTACTTCTAAATTTAATTTGGCAGATAATGCTAACAACAAACGCAAAGATTCGGTACTTAACGCGGGTGAATAATTAGACTCTAAATAATCACGATTTTTTACTTGATTAAAACCTGCTGCTACTAACCTAGCTTTATATTTATTTTCTTTCATAGTAAAAACCCATTTACTCTTAACTATCTTTACATTTTCAGGTATATCAACTAGATCCCAAACATCGTGTTCGTGAATAGAATTTAATTCTTCATTCATTGCTTTTTCCCATTTTAACCAATTTTTATCACGTTTAGCTTCATCAAAATTACTTGGAATATTAGTTACTAAGTTTGAACTTGCCTTTTCCTTTATTCTATCTGGCCGACGTACATCTAGCTCTAATAACCTGTTTTCGTCTTCAGTTATTCTTTGTTCATTTAACCCACTGGCGGTTAAGGAAATGGGCGAAATTGGGAGAATGTTTCTCCCCTACACACAGTTCCCCTATCCATTAACATGGGAAAACCGGTTTTACTATGCAGTGAAGACTGCAGGTTAAAATACGACTTTCTACGTGCAGAACCGTCAGTGGGTTAATTCCCTAATATTTTCTTTAGTTGAACCTACTGGACGACCAAGAGTTTTAGTTCCACTTAAATCTCGGCTATCCTTCAAATCCAGTGGAAATTCAAAACTTTTATTTTGGTCTTCTACGTTAGTTTGGATATTAAAAAATTCATCGATGTCATTAGATTTATCCTCACTAAACAAATTACTACTACCTAATAATTTCTCATTAAATTTTACTGAACGCTCTTCTATTACTTTATTTCTTTCAGGGCCGTAAATACGATAAGCTCGTCTTTTATTCGAATATCCCAACATAATACCCTTTTTACCTGGAATGGAAAGTTTGTGTCTTAAAGCCTTAGGAACGTGATAGTATGCTGTAGATCCAAAAACACGCAGATATTTATAGTTCTGCTTTTTATTAAAGAATAATTCTTTTGGAACTTCAGTTTTACCTTTTCGAGGAGTTAGGTTAGTAACATGTGTTGCATAGGCTATTGCTTCAGCCCAAAAATTTAAAGGAAGTTTACTATCACAGATTAATGTTCTAGCTCTATCTAACAAAACTCTGTTAGCTCGTTCAGCTTTACCCAAACTTTCAGGGTTGTACGGCACAGATTTCTCATGTGTAACCCCGCATTCAGTGAAATAAAACTCAAGATCTTTTTTTACAAACTCAAGACCATTATCACTACGAAATTTCTTAATTTTCTTATTTAGTAAGTTTTCAAATTTTAGCTTAAAACTTACAATGTTATCAAATACTTCGGTTTTGTTCTTAAGAAAATAAATAAAATTCATGCCAGAAAAATCATCTACTAATATTAAAAAATATCTTGAATTACCTAAAGACTTTACTGGGAATGGCCCACACAAATCACCATGTATTAATTCTAAAGTAGTTGAACTTTGAGAAGTTAAAATACTATAATGAGGTTTTCTGGTAATCTTAGAAATATCACATGATTCACAAGACAATTCATTATCAATTTTTAAATTTAACACTTTAGACATTTTACGCATATAATCAGGAATTTAAATGACACAATCTTTTATGCCAAATTATATTCATTTCAGCATTATTTTTAACTTTGTTACACCCAGAAAAACATACCTCGTTATTACCATTAGGTTTTAGCTTAACTTCTAATTTTTTATTCATATTTAAAGCTTTCAAAACTATGCGTCCATTAGGAGCAATAATTAAAACTGAGTTTGAATGTGATTTAACTTTATACCCTTTATCCATTAAACAAGTAAGAGGTAGTAAGTTATGACGTAATTCTGGTACATACAATACATTACTAATTATAATTTTTACATTATTACTTAGTGAAATAGCTTTAACAGTTCCGATTCCTTTAGTATCCAATGTAAAAGTCTTACCTGCCTGGTATATTTTGCTGTCGCAAGCATCTACAGATTCGAACCAGCGTTCATCCTTGCACATATGAGACGTGGCTCCGCTATCCAGGATCCAACATTCGTCCACTTGTCCATTCTGTTCAACTGAAACCAAGGCGAAATTTTCTGGAGTAGCACTATCGGATACCAATGTTTCTTGAAAATTTTGTTTTCGAAGACCTCTTACTCTGCTTGTCGATGGTTTGTAGCGTCTATCGGTTCCCACTTCTTGATGTTTCGAATAACAATCCCTTGCTATATGTCCCGGTCGTCTACAGGCGTAGCAAATTTTTCTTGGTAACCTCTTCTTCTGAGTAACATACGCAGATTCCGAATTTCTTTGTCCATGCGATTTCTGTAGTAAATCTTTTTCTTCTTCCCTTAAGACTTCGAGTATATCTTCTAGCGACTTTTCTCGTTGAGTTTTTAAAACTTGTTTTATACGCTCATATTTTCCAACTAGACCTCTGACAGTGTAAAACACCAATTCCCTGTCAGATATTTTCAGTCCCAAGCATGCACACTTAGTCGATAATCCTTTAGCTCGAGCTATATAGTCATTGACGGCTTCTGAATCCAGCATTTCTAAGCTCTTGAGTTCGGCACCCGCAGCAATCTTTCTATCTTCTTCCAGCCCAGTGTAGGTAGTCTTAATTCTTGTCCACAAAGCTTTTGCATTCCTTTCTTCCGCATATTGTAAAGCCTGTTCGTCTGATAGCGATAACTTCAAGTATGATACGGCATCTTGGTTAGTAGTTTCCCAAACTTGCAATTTACCAGGGTCAGTTGGAGCTGCCTCTGTCAATGCCGACATTAGTTTTTTCAGATTCAAAACTGCTTCCATTTTCATGGCCCAAAGATGATAATTAGTTCCAGTCAACTTCGGAATTCCAAACACTAAGTCTTTTTCCATGATGATCGTAAACCACGCTCTGCTACCAACTGTTGTTATGTCGAATAACACAGAAGCAAATGCCGGCAAATAAAGAGTTTATTGAAACATATAAATGCGGAAATAATATCGTGCACACACAGTGCTATGCAAAAGAATACAACTGTATCAACCAACTAACTAACAACTCAGTCAGCTTCTACAATTAATATATTTCGATTTCCCCTATCGGGAAGTCGTCCCATCAAATTACGCAACTCGCGTAACTTACCTGAGAGGGAGGGGAAAAATGGGATTTTATTTGCATATCAACAACAATATGTGTTCACCTTTAAGACAAGCTGAAATATTATTAGATGTAAAAATAATTAACACATAGTTTTTCAAAACATATTTTACAATTTTATTAAAAAAATATAATTGATATGTTTTAAAACTAAATAAATAACAATAAAAACCAAATTGAAGAGAATTTAATTGTTTCAAAGAATAATTGACTTAATATAGCTTAATTAGTAGATTGTATCACTACGAGGTTTTAAAATTAAAAAATTAGAACATAAAATGATAATTAATAACGTAAAAAGCTTTTTTATTTTCATATTTCCTAATTCCTTTATTAGAGCTACCTGAGTTAAAAAAAGAAATCAAATAAATTTTTTGTTTATCTATAAATTTTTTTCAAGTACAATATTAAAGTGTTAATACCAGCATTTAAATCTTTTAATTGGAATTTTGAAAGATAAGGAACTAAGTCAACTTGTAGCTGTCTCATACTAAGAGAAGAACCTGAAAAGAATATATAACACACTCAATTCATAAGCTACAAAAAATCCAAGTTGTGTAATAAAATATAAATTAAAAAGTTACAAACATTTCATAACTATAAATACCCATTTTAAAAACATGTAATTGTAAATTTTGAATATTTTAGCTAGATCTAGGAATCTAGCATAAAATTTCCAGAGTCTAAAAAATTTAAAGCTTGCCAGAAAGATTAATGCTTCCTTATAATAAAAGTAAACTCTAGAAATATTTTCTCTGACAAACTCTGGGAATTTCAATATATAGTAACAGTAAGAATATTTTAAAAGATTTTTATAATGAAACTTTAAAAAAATGATGTTATTTATGCCCATACAAATGTTATGCCAACTATAATGCACGGAAAATGTAGTAGCTTTTGGAATTAGCTTTGGTTCCTTTTTTGAATTAAGACACTATGACATAGTATCTGTTTTAGTAATATAAAAAATAAAACTATAATTTTTTTTCAAAGGAAAAAAAAACTATTTTGAGAAAATTTAATGAATATTTTCAAACAAGGAAGCATAGACTGTAATATTATTAAAACAAAAATAACGAAATTCATATTACAAAATGACAATTAACCTTCAACCACTCACATAAGTACAGTGAAGTTAAGATATTTTTTATTAAGAAGGACAGACTTTAGAAGCAATTTGGGTTTATAATTTTGCTTTCTTGAAAAAAAAAGGGGGGAACAAAGTAACTATCAAAATAAAGTTTTACTTCTAAAAGCATGCTTCAGAGATTTTTGCAACTACCTTTGTTGTAAGGTAAAAAAAAAAAATTTAAAAATGAAAGCAGATGTAAAATTACATAATATTAATTTTGGCAAAGAATCTTCTTTTATACCTTAGAAAAACTTTCATAAAACTGAGGTTTGTGCAGTGCGCTCCTATTATTCACAGTGAATAAATTGAACATCAGACTTCCAGATGCCAAAAACACGATATAATCATTCATTGTGAAACATATATATATATATATATATATATATAACTGAAATGTATAGTTGAAATAACTACGCTTTGGTAATAAGCAAATTTAATAAAAAAAAAAATAACAATAGATATATATTTAACATCCGCTCCATCTGAGCGTTTTGGCTGAATGCTGCAAAATTAAGGTGGCGCTGCTGTAGTGGAGGTTGGATTCCCACATTGGCCATCCGACAAGAAGCACCTGCCCTCAGGTGGGCATATAAAAAAAAATTCAAAAAATACTTACAAAATAGATAAATTTCATTTTACATTTCTTTTGCATCATCTGAAAAAGTTTTCGAAAGACATATTAATAATCAAAATATTAAAATAATTTTCAAGATAAAAAAAAAATAAATCTCTGGGAAAAAATAAAAATGTTCTAAAGAGTTCTGAAGAAATTGTCATTTTAAGTAATATCATCAGACCAATGTTTGATGTATTCTGCACATGTACTGGTCTTTGAAGGTCCATCAAAAAAAGCACATTTTTCGACATCAAAAGTATAATTAGGTTTAATTTTTGTTATCGTATAAGGTCCTATGTATTTCGGTTTCAGTTTCAATCCTGGTCCAAATTGTGTACGTTTTATTGCCACTAGATCGTTAATTTTGAAGGATGCAGATGGTTTTCGCCGAAGATTGTAAGTTCGTTTGTTTTCATCTTGGACTTTCTGTATTTGTAGTTTGGCTTGTTTCCGTAACTCATCACGGCTGTTAACGAATATGGCTTGAATTTCCTCATTCAGCATATTTGTAATTTTCAGATCTTGTTTTGTTTTAATAGCAGTACCAAATAACAGTTGAAAAGGAGTAGTATTAATGCTTCGTTGAAAAGTAGCATTAATGACTTTCTGAACGTCTTTTACATAAGTGTACCATTTGTTTGGATCTTCTATTGATAATTTGGAGATTACAGAAATTATGGTAGAATTTAAATTTTCTATTTGTCCATTTGCTCTCGGTAAACCAGTAGTTACAGGAAAGTGTTCAATTTGTTCAGCACTGC
This sequence comes from Parasteatoda lunata, assembly GCA_949128135.1. Taxonomy (NCBI): domain Eukaryota; kingdom Metazoa; phylum Arthropoda; class Arachnida; order Araneae; family Theridiidae; genus Parasteatoda; species Parasteatoda lunata. Next base: position 118,261,399 of record OX421972.1, on the reverse strand, counting down.
AATACTCAAGGAACTGTTTGGAAGTAAATGCAGATCCACGATCAGAAATAATTCGTGATGGATTGCCAAAAACATATTTTTGAGACTCTAATTTAGAAATAACTTCAGTAGCATCTGTACTTTTTGTTGGGTATAACCAGCAAAACTTTGTGAAAGCGTCTGTAACTGCAAAAATGTATTTATAATTCTTGTTTGTGGTAGGCAATGGTCCTAAATGATCAATATGATAAGTGTGCAGAGGAATGGATTCTTTTTCGATCGGATGTAATAGTCCTTCTTGTTTTCCACACTTTCGATTTATTAAAATGCAAGGAACGCAGTTTTTAATAAAACGGTCTATTTTTTCTTTCACTTTAAGGATATGGAATTGATGTTTCAATGATTCTTCTGTACGCTTAGAGGCATAAAGTCCGCGATCATGAGCATTTCGTATAATGTCATTTTGCATACTTTCAGGAACGACAAGAAGTTCTTGACCATCAACAAATTTGTATAGTATGCCAGATTAAAGAAAAAAGTCATCATAGGGTTTAGTTTTCAAAAGTTCTTTAACCGTTTGGATTTCATTATCTTCTTCCTGAGCTTTTCTAATTTTCGCAATGAGACTATCCTGTACTATCATAATGGGATATCTACTTAGCGCGTCAACATGATACATTTTAGAACCGGAACGGTGTTCAATAATATAATCGAAATCCTGTAGCAATAATGCCCAGCGCGCTATGCGAGTACACAAATCCTTTTTATTTAATGTCATCGCAAACGCATTACAATCGGTCACGATTTTAAAATGTTTCCCTAGCAAGTAAACTCTAAATTTTTTTAAAGCCTGTACAATAGCTAAGACTTCGAGCTCATAATTGCTGTATTTCGCTTCGGCATCAGACGTTTTCTTACTTATAAAATATACCGGATGAAACGCATTATCTTCTAACGATTTTTGCATTAAAATACATCCATAACCGTGAATACTAGCGTCGCAATGTATTTCAGTATCCGCGTTTTGATTGTAAATGCTAAGAACGGGTGGAGAAGACAAATTATGTTTTAAACTACTAAATGCTTGTATTTCATTCTCGGTTAATTTAAATTCGCGATTTTTCTTCAAAAGTTCAGTTAAAGGGTGCGCAATAATGGAGAAATTTAATATGAATTTTCGAAAATAGCTAGCTAGACCAAGAAATGATTGCAAACCCTTTTTATTTTTGGGTTCAGGAAAATTAAGTACGGCTTTAATTTTTTGTGGTGAAGGGTACATTTTACCATTTTCAATCACATGTCTGAGAAATTCTATTTTTCTATTTAAAAATGTACATTTTGAAAAATTTATCTCTAACTCATAAGCAGAAGCGAGTAAAAATACCGATGCAAGCCTCTCAAGACCTTCCTCCTTGAAGTTGCTCCTTGAAGATTTTCTAATATATCGTCAATAAGTGGTAAAGGGTAATTATCTTATTTAACTACATCTTTATTTAACGCTCTATAATCAATACAAACTCTTGGGGTACCGTCTTTCTTTTTTACCACTACAACCTGACTGGAATATTCGGAAGAACATGGTTCCACTATACTGTCAGCCAACCATTTTGTCACTTGGTCATCAACAATTTTACGTTCTGTAAAAGGTAATCGACGTGGTCTATGAGTTATTGGCGTTTCATTTTTTAAATTTATAGACATTTGAATTTCGCAAGTTTTAGTTTTGGTAGGTTTATAATTTGAAACCATATTTTGAAGAGTTTCTTTTTGTGTTTGACTAACGCGAGATCCGATTTCTAATTCGAAATCATTTTTAATGGAAATATTTGAAATAGAGAATTGTTCAACGGGTTTCGTTTCACTATTTTCTATCTTTGTTAAAGTGATACCAGCGGTATTAATTTTTATTTCTGCCTGTGTTAAAATATCCATGCCAATTATAGCATCATATGACATAATATTATCTCTTACTATACAAAAATTAGTTTTAAATTCTTGATCATCTATTACAAATTCATGACTACAACTACCTATTGGTTTAATATGTTCGTTACCAAACGCTGCTAGTGTACCATAAAAATAAGTCAAAGGAGGTGAGCCTATTTTATGATAAGTTTGTTCCCGCAAAATTCATAGCTCCAGTATCAATAAGAGCATTAAATGAAGTATTTTTGACATTAACAGTTTTAAACATCAGAGAAGGTGAATGTGTAATTGCGCTCACAGTGTTATCAGTTTGGTTAATAGGTTTATTATTACACTTCGAAGCAATATGTTCAAATTTCTTACATAAATTACATTTTAAACCTCGTTGTTTATCAGGACACAAACGCGAAATATGCCCCGTCACACCACAATTATAACAAGTTTTCTGTTTATCAAACTTAATATCATTTTGAAAATCATATCCTCGTACATTGTCACGTACTAAATTACTACGCTCACGTTTGGGAAATTCAGGGGAAAAGCGAGGATTTGTACGGAAAAAAGATTTTTTGTTTCTATCATTAACTATCTTTTCATAAATACGCAATTTATCCTTAAATTCAGGAATAGATTTCGCGCCATACAAAATGGATTTATTAGCGGGGGAATACCGTCAATAGTATAATCAAATAAAGAAAAATCGTCTATTGGGTTTTTACAATTACACCCGAGTGGCAAAAAAATATTCCATAAAGGATTCATGTGGATTTTTTTTACGATTACTTAATTGAGGATGAATTTCGGCGGCATTTAATTGTTGACATTTAATAAAGCATTTTTAAACAATAACCACGATGATAAATTACGTTGAGTGAAAATAAAAGGATTTTACAAAATATTATTTTCTGCGTATCACTTAAATTCAGAATAAAATTAAACGCGTCCTCAACATCGTTAAAAAACAAGTGTATCCCATATGAATCAGAAGCAGCCTCATTGAAGATGATATTTCTTTTAAAAGAAAGAAATTCGAAGAATTAAATTCTTCATTCTTTGTTTTGTTACTACTCGATGAGCATTTGGGTGTGGTTTCAATGTCATTATGTACATGTAAAGTTTCACTTTCACTTCCGTCTTCATCTTCGCTCAATTGTGTATTAAAAGCTTGTAATTCTTTTAAGTTCATAAGCTATTGATAAATTCTATCAATTAATTCTGGCTTTTTCCCTTCAACATCCAAATTTAGCACGTTTAACACACATATTAATTCGTGTTCGGAACAAGTATCAGATATCAACTTTTTCCTTTCCTCAATATTTATGTCAGGGGGAAAAGAAGAAAAGGATCGCAATTTTTTTCGAGAGCTACGATCAAATACATCATTAAATATAATGCGATTGAGCAATTTCACAGTTTTTACATTTCCCAATTTTAGGAAATTTGCAATTGGTTTGATATTATTTTGAGATGTCATTATTACAGTTTAAGAGATACAATTGAAACTCACTCGTCTGGTAAGCCAAGTAAACACCGTCTGTGCTTAATTATCAATTATCTTTGGTTAATCAACACCGTCTGTGTTAATTATCAAACCAAGTTCACGGCCAGAGCCCCCATGTGGAGGTTGGCTTCAGGTATAGTTTAAATAACTACGCTTTGGTAATAAGCAAATTAAATAAAATAAAAAATAACAATAGATATATATTTAACATCCGCTCCGTCTGAGCGTTTTGGCTGAATGCTACAAAATTAGGGTGGCGCTGCTGTAGTGGAGGTTGGATTCCCACATACACAACCCTACAATAATGGAAGAGACACTTTCAGTTTTTGACATTTTTTAAAATTTCTTAAGAAATACTTAGAGCATTATTTAGTAACTTTGGTGGTTTTTAGTTCATGAGATTTTTCATATTTAGTAATAAAGTTTAAAGCTTTCAGAAGTTGGAGATAACAGTAAATTACAAAAAGAAAAAAAAGTATTTTTATACACCCTAAGCCAAAAAATCAATCAAGAATCCTTTAATTTGTATTGACTATTTTGGTTGTTATTTGCAGTAACAACATAAAATTTCATAAAACTTAGCCTAAATATTTATGGAGAATATAAAAAACTTATTTTTTTGTCTGATGTTATTTGGTTAAAAATAACAATAACAGTTTTGTAACTTTAAAAATATTCAACACAATTAAACAAAATTTTTTGAGAAATTTCAAACTATTTACAAAAATATTGATTTAAAATTTTAAAAAACTGTGATGAAGACAGCTTAAGATTAGTATTTAAGTAGTATTTAGTATATAAGTATTTAAAGTAGTTCTTTTATACGGTGCATGCTCAAAAAATTTTTGAAAAAAATATATTTAATTTAGCAGTGAATTGTATTTGGCAACTAATGAAAATATTCTTTTTTAAATATCTTAAAAATTCAAAAAGTATCAAGCAATTTTTCTAAGTAGTTTTTGTACTTTTTAAAAGAAAGCTCAAAACGATAAGGACTTTTCCACAAGTTTCATTTTGTAATATGAATTAAGATTTATTAAAAATGACACCGGCAAAAACAGCAGAGACTACAAAATGAAATTTGTGAAAAACCCTAATTTTTTTGTGATTTCTTTTAAAAAGTAAAAAAATAACTTAGAAAATTGCTGGAAACTTTTTAAATTTTTAAGATATTGAAATCATATTCTGTTCCTTAGTTGCTAAATACGATTCCCAACAAAATTATGGAAAAAAAAAATTACATTCTTTCCACACATGCACAGTATAAAAAAATTACTTTAAATACTCATATCTTATACAGTTTTTGACAAATTTATTTTAAATTTTAAAACTGTAATTTTGTAATTAAATTTAAATTGTTCCAAAACTTTTGCTTAATTTAACTGAATAATTTTAAAGTTAGTAACGTAAAACAAAAATATATATTTTTTATAAAAATGCCCATATTTTCAGAAATATTTAAGCTACGTTTATGTAATTTTGTGCTACTATTTGAAATAACAATCAAAGTTATTGATACAAGTTACAATTTTATTTCTTGATTATCTATCACAGGGTGTTTAAAAATACTTGTTTTCTTTCGTAATTTACATTCGGTACCTCAAATCTCTGAAAGCATTAAACTTTATTGCTAAGTAAGAAAAATCGCACGATATATAAATATATTTTAACTAACTATCACAAACTAAATCTAATTACTTTTTTAAAACTAGAAAAAATATAAAAAAAGGAATTCTTTTATTTTCTCATTTAGGTTAATAAAAATATTTACAATGCCTGATTATAACAAAAAATCAGTTATCTTGATTCTAATTAGATGACATACTCTGTAATTTAATCTCCCTGCCAGTTGGCAATAGTAGCATTTTTAGCAACAGAATTGTTGCTAAAAATGACATTTAAAATAATTTTAATCTTTATTATGGTTTTCTATAATCAGCTATATCACTGATTCATAAATTCTCAAGCATGATGTGTTTTATTTGTAATTCATGTCAAAATGAAATGCAATGTGGATAATGTAAATACAAATCACAATGAATTCTTATATTTGCTTGAATAAAAATCATGATGTGTAATTTGAAAACAATGTGAATGCAAAGCACATTGTATAATTCATAAATTGAAGGAATAAGACTAACTCTGGTTATTAGTAACTTACGTGAACAGATGAGTTATTTTTAAATATATAGAGAAATTACAAAGAAGATAGATTGGTAGAAATAAAATGAGTTTCTTTCTGTTATCAGCCGACATTTCAGCCTTTCTGTTATCAGCCGACATCAGCCTTCTTGAATTCCACATGAAAATACGAAAGAACCATCATTTCTTAACCTAGACGTAATCTATGGTAAAAAGGATGGTGGAATATCAGTACATTATTAAAAATGTGTAACACATTCTTATGCGGAGTCTTCTGCATGCGATACATTAATAACATTAGTACATTTCTTTCATGAATCATATTTTTCATTGTTTAAAAATTGTACTTAATCTTTTTAAAAAGTGTTGTAATAAATAACTTATGTTGGAGATAAATCATGTAGTCTTCTTGACTTTATTTTTGCTCAGATTTAAGAGCTTTCTGGGCATACGTTATATAGCGGAAATATATTATAATCAACATAATATCATATGCTTAGAAGATAAATTAAAAATTTAGAATGGAGTAGATAGAAGAATATTTTTGTCAATAAGTTCTGCATTTATGAGTAAATATTTGCTGTAATTCTATATATTTACGATGCAGCGACTTCTTGTTCAGAAGTGCAATTTCATTTAGACCACGCAGGACAGGTCACCATTTTGAGTGTTGATTTTATAGTTAAGTACCTATATATTCTACTTTAAGCAGCAGCTCAGTATCGAAGGCACAAAAATTTGTGAGTAAAAAAATCAAAATGGGTACCTGTAGGGTGGGAAAAAGCTTACAATTAGACTATAATGCATTGTCTTAAACAAATCTCACATAACAAATTACTCACATAACGTATTGTATGACACAAAAGATGACATAACGTGGGAAAATGGTAACACTAGCACCAATTGAAAATCAGATGTAACAGTGGGAGACGACAAATCATTTTCATGATACAATACTGACAGTTTGAGCGATTAAAGGCTAATACATGCATTAAAAAAATTTAATACTGTTAAAACAAATGAATTATTCACTTCTTATTAGTTCTCATTGTAAATTTTTTTAAAAATTCCATGTTGTTGTGTGCCATTAAGGCACTCAGGGATGCGATTGTTCTTGTTTTTCAGTGGGCCATCTACGGCCAAAAATTCGACTTCTGCCACACCCATACGTCTCACCTGTTTATAAGGCGGATCCATTCATACAACCTTTTATTTATCCTCTTATAAAAGTACATTCAAAGAAATGTTAAGGAAACAATTAAATTTTTGGTTAATAGATAACTAGAATAAAATAAAAAATAATATCTGGAATAGAATTTTAAAAAGAACATCATAAAAAATTAAATAAACTCAAAACAGTTTTTTTTCCTTAGCTCTGCAGCTCTCTTTGACAAATTTTTAATTATTACCAAATCTGACGATAACTGATTTAAGGTTTAAGCTTCTTGCAGAGATGGAAAAATAGAAATGAAGGATAAGATGAGAAGAGGAAGATATTGAGGTAGGCAAGGCTGCGTTGGAAGTGGATATTTTGCATTGTGATGATGAATTTGACAGATTTGTGATTGAGCAAAAGGGAAAAAATAATGAAGAAGGTGGTAACAAGAATATTATTTATGCAATTAAGATTTTATTGGTGTTTGTATTGCTTGTAACATGCTAAAGAGATTTAATCATTAAAGTTTAGTTTTTAGATGGAGTTTTGAGTAATGTTTTTTGATTGGAGAAAGAGTATTGTTGTTAGCATTATTACATTTAAAAAAGAGAATTTGAATATAAGTTGTTTTTAATATTAAATAATGAAGTTGAGTGTTGTTTGTCAGCCTGAGTTAGTAAAGTAGTTATGAAGAGTTACTATTTTGTAAAAGAATGATTGTTTATTAATGAAATTAATATGGAAATGCTATGGTAAAATATAGCCTCGATACCATATTTTTAGTTGAGTTTTTACTTACTTATATTCAGGGGATTTTTATTTCCTCATTTTTATGAAATTATGGGCATAAGAGCAACAAAACTGTACCCTGGATAAAACATTTGATACAGAACTATCATTCTTTAAATTGTATAGAATGCTTTCGTTTTATGAAACTTGTGGCAGAGTGGTTACAAAATGTTTGCCGGGTTGGAAAAAAAATCTTATGGATATCTTCTGTATTTTTTATTTAGTAAATGTATATTACTTGATGTTAATAAATGACAATCCCAACGGAGCTGGCAAATTTTTTTTTAAATAGAATTTTCATTTAAATTGAAATTTTTTTAAATAAATCAAATTTTTTATATATACTAGCAAAATCATCTAATAAAATACATTAACTATACCATGACTTAAAAGTATAATTTCAATAATATAGATAAAATTGTTAATATTTCTGACTGAAATCTTTTAAGTCTTTTTTTTAATTATTAAAAACTAAACATCTAAAATTTTAAGTACAGGGAGGCAATTGAACAGTTAGATACCCAATGAAGAGTAAAACAGTTTAGATCAAAACACATTAAAAAAGAAAAAGAAATTTTAGAAAATTTCTATGTGCCGCCTTTCATCAATATTGTTAAACGCTAATGACATATTTATTTTGCTTTAAGAACACTTAAAGTATTTTAACAAACATAAAATTAAATGGGTATTATTGAAATATGTTAAATTCCTAGCTGATTGTTAAATTCCTAGTTATTTGACTTAATAACTTATTAAAAAAATCGTTTCGTTTAAAACAATGATTTCAATAAAAAAAATATATATATAAAGTTAATTTAAAACATGACTTAAATCAAGTGATTTAAATCATATCAACTCATATCAAATCATCATATCAAATCAATCAACTCATATCAAATCAATCATATCAAATCATATCTAGTATCCCAATAATAAAAGTGAATTTTGAGTTTAGTAGGGTTCCAATATTTGTTGAGTTTTTGTTATGTAACAAAGGTGGCAGCTGTAAAAATGGGCTAAAAATAGTTGGCAGTAAAAGAAATTGCCAAAATTATTCTGAGCCGGGAAAACAAAGTTGTTCTAAGAACTAAATCAAATTTTAAATCAAAATATTTTTCCTCTTCATTTTTTTCAAGAATTTTTCAATATAAATGCATGAAAAACAAACATACCTTAGAATGCAATGAATCAGGGTTGGATCTCTTATTCACATCTGGAAACTCCTGATGGAGGAAAAAAAATGAATGGAGAACAATATATAAATAAAATTTATAATGCACAATAATATTTAACTGAAACATATTCTTAAACTATGAACATGATTTAATGAGGAACTCAATAGTTTCCAAGCAAACATTTTTCACTTAAGTTTTAAATAAATCAACTAGAAAATTGTAAAAAAAAAAACTGTTCAAAAATATTTTTATATTTAAAAATAAATATTAAAAAAAAATGAAGGAATGGTGGAAAAAATTTGCATGTCAAAATTCAAAGTTATGAGATTCCTAAAAAAATATGTTCTAATTGAGCTTACTTAAAACTTATTATTTATTCAAAACTTATTATTGAACTTGTTTTACACTACAAATTAATTAATTAAGAGATCAAAGTATTTTTATTAGAAAAAAAGTATTAAACTTGATACTTTTTTGAGTAAGAACAACATAAAAAAGTTTACACAATAAACTGTTTTATATAACTGCTTGTTATAAGCGGCCATGGATAACACTTATAAGAAAAATTATCTAAAAAATAACTTATGCCAAAAAAATTTTTTTCATGTACCATGGATGAAAAAACATTTTTGAATTGCAGATAAAGAAACAATTATAACAAATTCTTTGGAGTGCAAAAGTTGGAAAAACCAGAAAATTAAAATTTTCATTTGCTTCAAACTGTTAATCAAAATTTGAAAATTGTTACTAATCAGTATGAGATGAATGTGATGATCTCACTTATAATTATTTTTATTTGTTTTTCAATTTTTGAAATCATATCTATCATAACAAACAAGACTTTGAAAAGAAAATTTTTCCAATCCAATAATGTGAGAAAAATTACAAATTATATCAGTAAATGATGCAGAATACAGCTGGAAAAATATTTCTTCTGGTATGTTTATTTTCTTAGTATTTTTTATTTAAGACAGTTCATGGGCTAAATTGAAAACGCTATAAGCCACTTTTGGCCAACCAGCCATAGGTGATTTCTTTAAATTTTTCATTCATACTTTTTCTTTTAATCTTCTGTTAAACTTTTAGAAACTTCTATACCATTCCAGTGGACACTAATGATAATCTTTTAATGCTGTATTGCAACTTCAGGAAAAAGGTAGGTCACCTTCAATTTTTAAATTATTATTATAATCTCATTGATAAGTAAAGTTTAAAACAGTTTTAAGTTAAACTTGAAGGTGAAAAAAAAAATGCTTGCTTTTGCGTTCACGAACAATTATCCGTGTTCTTTGTGGTGTTCCTTGTTTCAATGTATTACATTTTGTAGAATTGTTTTCTAAAAAGAAAAAAAAAGTGACACAAAGTGCGAAAGAAAAAAAATTTATTTTAAAACATTTAACATTAAGTTACTATTTTTTATTATTAGAAGTAAGAAATAAGAAATTAATTTTAAAAAAAGATAATAATAATAGTCTGTACTTTAGGAAATATTTTTAATTAGCAATTAACTTACTAAAAATTTTAACTCTTATTTGCTTTTAACAATATTTTATCACTTTACATAAAACAGAAAATAAATTAAATTATCTTCATCATTCTCTAAATTAATTTTTTAAAAAGTACACCATGAAGCATCTTGAAAGAAAAGACAGCAATCTATAGAAAAATAAATTTCCTTATAATAAAAAAAGTCTCAACAAAAGATCTTAAAAACATTTTAAAAAATCAATACTGAAATTCAATTTTTAAAAAAAGCTCTCAGTAGTTCCCCGTCTTTTAAATGTTTGATAATAAAATAATTGAAATAAAGAAGTCTCACCTCAATAAGTATAATTCGTTTGAATATAAAAATATTTTGAAGATTGTAAGAGACATAAGGACTGAGTTTCCCTAGTGGTTATCTGATCTCCAAAGCCTAGCAGAGACATTTTAAAATATATTTAACATTTATACAAAATGTAGAAAAGAAATACTACTTAATTTCTTTAAAGGTGTTAAAGAAGGCAAATATATCAAATTTTTATGTAAGAATCCTAGTTTGAATAAATATATAATGGACAATTACAGCACATTATTTTCAGTCCTTCCTAATTGGAAATTCTCTCCTGAATCCGAAAATATAATTGTTTTTTTCCTCAAATGCTTATTTGTTTAATTATTAAACATTATTAATTTCTCAAAAAGTCCTCCATAAATGATGCAATCAAAAACAATCCTTGATTGGTTATGACGTCACATGTGCTGAATAGAAACGTGCCTCCTCCATCTGCTAACGCTACTTCAATGCTCTTTTAGTTTTGATATCACTTATATCATATGAACATTCTTTGCACATTATTAGTAAAAATTTTATGAATTAAATTTACATTGTTGATAGTGTGTGCAAAATGGAAGAAGGATTTTAAAACTTCAAACTGTTTGTTTATTACTAAAATAGCTGAAGAAATGGTTATGCAGCTCTTTACAGAGAATCAACATCTCTTCTTGGCTAAAATCAGTGGTGTTAAAATTCATAGAAAATAATATTTTATTTCACTTTCTTTAATTAAAATAATTTTCCATTGCAGCTTAATTACTTTATTAAAATCAGCTGCAGATTGGATAGAAGTAGTATACATTTAGATATAGGGTGAATGATTTTATAATTCGATATTGCATGAAAACTAATCAGTGTTTTCATAAATCTAGTTCATTAAAATATTTCATCGTTACAATCTATCCACTAATGTTCAAAAATTAAAGCTAATGTAATATATTTTAGTCTTTTTTTTCTGAACTAGAGTTGAAGGATTTTCCTTAAGTAAATATTTACTAACACAGTGTATTTTTCTTCTTTTTTTTTTTCCTTTATGCATTAAATATACATTAAGACTCATATTTATTCTCAATAGTATTCTTTGAGAAAATAGGAATTTTGCTATAGGTAGTTCTAGTATTTTTAAATTTATAATTTTTAATTCCTTTTTTTGCAATATAGTATTTACAAAATATGGTTATTGTTATTCTTTTTCTTCTTATTTATGCATATTATTTGTCAGTGCTTGCAAAGAAGAATTCTAAAATAGTAAAATTAATTCGTTATACATTCATAAAGAAAAAAATTTTATTCAAATAGGGGGAAAAAAAGACTCAGGTTAAGCATTCGGTATCGTTGAAAACGAATTAACACTTTCAAGAATCTAGTTAATTAAAATATATCTGCCCTTCATCATCATTTCCATGCTCTATGTGCTTATACTTAAATTTTCATATAATGTAATTTAATTTAGCCACATAATTTCAGCGTATAGCATTAAACTAGACATTTTTGTTTCACTTTAGTTAAAGAATTTTAAAAAAAAAAATTGGAAAATGAAAAGAAATTTTAATGGACATTTTTTTAATTACTTATTAAATAATTAATGAGACAGTAATGGTGAAATTTTTTCTCAACATTTTAATTCTTCGAGTAAATATCGACTTTGCTACAGTGAAAAATTATTTTTATATGTGTTTATAAAAGTTAGTTCTTGTTTTTGTAATGTCAAACTGAATAAATACACATGTTTGTTTGCAATACTCTTATGACATAGATTAACACGTTTAAAATAAAATATACTGCAATATATTAATTTCATTTTACTTTTTTCTTACTTTTTTTTGAAAGAATGAATTAAAAGTTTCACTGAGATCACAAGTTTTTAAAAAGGCTACTGCTATGCTTAAGATAATTCCCTGCATTAAATTCAAGCTAGAATAAATAAATTGAGTCAGTAATTTAAGCTTTTCTACTTTTTTAAAACCGAAAATTATTCTATAAAAAGATTGATTCAACATTTCTTTCACTTAACATGAAAATAAATATTTGAAATTAAATTGAAATAAATTTTTAAATTAAGTTTAACATGGTTAAAAAATATTGAAGAACAAATTTATTTTGTATCGATAACACAGCATTTTAATAAGTAATATCTGGAATCCATAATTCATTTTAACACCTTTTTTAGTGAACTTAAAATTCTTAATTATTCAGAACTAGAAAATCTTGCCAACTATTAACAAATGTTTCAATGGACACCATTGAAATTTAAAAATATATTATATTAAGCTCACATTTTCATTAAGCTACATAAGGGGGCAATTTATTTTATATATCTTTGTTCTCACATGGTTATTTACCATCTAAAATAGTTAAATTATATTACGAAAATTCAAACAAAAGCCAAGACCTAATGGCTTTTACAGCACAATGATTGAAAATGAACAGCAAAGATGATGTCAGTTAATGATTAATCACTTAAAGTCCCGTTTCAGATTAAAACAAAAGTAAGTGCTCTTTGCTCAAAAATAACTTAATGATTAGCCCTCTTAGAAAAGATACAAAATGTTTTCTGGGAGTTATGAGGGATTCTGAGTGAATTAATATTTTTTTAAAAATTGACTGCAATTGTCCATTCCATAAGTTTCATTTTTAAAAATAGAAATAGTTATTATACTCTTATATCAATGCAACTTGCTTACCATTTTAAATATCTAGCGATTTCAAAAATAGCTTCAATTCTATAACACTTCATGGGATTGTTGAGCTTGAATGAAAATAATAATTTTATTCATTAAAGGATTTGTTTTTAATAATTGTATAATAACATTAACCATATTATTCAGAAGTTTTAGTTTTGTCTTGTTATTAAAAAATATTTATAAATTGTACAGCATCTGCAATTGGTAAATTTAAAATAATTAACTAATTTTAATCAAATTAAGCTTATTTCTTTTTTCCTTTTAAATAATGATTTTTTTTTTTAAATCATTCATCTTTTTTTCTTTTTATTTTAAAATCTATTTTGACAGTGGATTTTTAAAAATAAAGAAGGCAAGTTAAACATGAGTAACACAGAACAAACTGCATTCCTAATATTCTAACAATTTTATACAAATTAAATGTTTTTAAATACAAAACTCAGGAAAGGAAAAAAAAATTTTACCATCCCTTGTGTTTAGCATTTTCTTGATGCTTTTTTGACCAAGCAAATAACTCAATATCAAGTGATTTACATAAAGCTTTGACCGTTGCAGTCCTTCCTACACCTTTTCGGCCACTCAAAATAAGGAAACACTTCTGTAATAAACAAAAATGTACATTAATTTTTGAACAATGTGCTACAAAAATAAACCAATTTGAATCAGCTTGATCTAAATTTCTACTAAAGTCATAATTAAATCATTTAGATTTCTTTTTTTTTTAAAAAAAATCAAAAATTTAAATAAAAAAATAATCTTTTTAATATGTATCATTTTTTAGTAACATTTAATAAAACTTTTTTACATAAAATAAGTTTCTATTTTTGAATTTCTGGTTCTGTAGCATCATAATTGTTGCTTATTATTATCATACTATTATCATACTATTATCAGAACTATTCAATATAGCATTTTGATTTATTAATGCTTTTGTTCGACGTAACCATTTTATCTCTATCTTCTTTGATATTGAGAAGGCGTACGATCGAACATGGCGTTACGGCATTCTAAAGGCTTTGTTTAACATGGATCTCCGAGGTCATCTCCCTGCATTTATTTAAAATTTTCTGAGTCAGAGGTACTTTCGAGTCAGATTGGGTAATACACTCTCTGATGTCTATAGAATCTGAATCTGAATGTCTATAATCTGAACGTGTTCCACAGGGTAGCGTTCTGAGTGTCATACTTTTCATTGTTCATGTATCTCTCATCTTACATATTTTACCACCAACAGTTTTTTGTTCTCTATACGTTGACGATCTCAACGTCTCATGCTCAGGATCTGATATGCGAGTGATTGAACGTCAACTTCAACTTGCTGTGAATAATACCATCAAATGGTGTGATGAGAACGGGCATACACTTTCACCCTCCAAAAGTTCATCCCAGAAAGCATGTAACCTTACGACAACCTTATGTTTTAACTTTATTTTCATTGTCACGAAAAGGTTTGCAGTAAAAACCTTTTTTCAATGACGTAAAAATATTGCAATTTCCAACCTTTCCTCTTTACAGGAAAACTAAATGATTTTTAAAGCTTTTTTTAAAAATATTGTTATTTAGGTTAAAAAACAAGTAAATGGTAAACCTTATTTTTTACATTTTTGTTTGTTGTCATGATTAGGTTATCAGAAATATTAAGCGAAAACCTTTTTCAAAGGAAACGAAATAAAGCAAATATTAACCTTTTCAGCGAAAATATTAATAAATAATAAGAAAATATTTTGTAAATGACCTCATTTAAGGGAAAGCAAATAAACGAGCATTAGACCATGTTTTTGGATTGTTTTCTAAGGTCTGCGAAAGTACAATACGAGAACTTTCTTTTAAAGGTTTCTTGGCACAAATACAAGTAATAGTTCTTTTTTAGAAACTTTTCATTCGATCAATCTCATTAAAAAATGAATTAATTTTTAAAAAAATTGAATCAGGAGTTTAAAATTGACTCTTTAATATTTTTTAACAAATTTTATTTTTTCTTGAATTTGGCTTTAGGGGTCTTATGCGTTGCGGCTCCTTTAAAATGTGTGACTTTCTCACGTTCATTTTACCTTATTGCAGACCTAATTATGGTATAGCAATAAAATATCTGCACGAAGAGAATTTTATTTAAAATATTTATATACAGAAAAAATTCGTCCAACAGTCTACTGTGAGCTAGAGGGGTCATCGATATTAAGACTCCACGATTTATGACTGACGAGGATTGATGGTGAAAATAAAATCAGCATTGTGCACCTACCGCCTTTATTTCCCTGACAAGCAGGTACCCGCTCTAAAGCTGGGTGGATTCCAAACTTAGACCCATAAATTTTTTCATCATATCTATGGAGTGAATTTAAAAACATTTTACTCACAGAACTCGATGTGTGCAAAATAAAGAACAGAGCACCCTGAATAAATTTTGATCTAATAATGATCGGATTTTCACGTTTTATAACTCAATCTTGATGGTTCAAAGAGGAGATCTCAAATATGCTAATTACTTTGTGCAGGCGGTAATTTAAGTTACGAAATTAAACACAAAAATGTGTTTTCTCTGAAAAATACCTTTTTTCAAACGGATTCAGATTTTGAACCCCCAAAATATAGGGGGTAGCCACAATCTGGGGAATATGGTCCCTATAGTTTGATCATGAGAGCGATCCAAAGTTTGGATGCCTTAATCATAATTTTATAATTTACATATTTCGCCATGTATAGAGTCCTTTTTAAGCGAGTTAAAAAAAAATTTGAACATAATTTTAAAATTCGTTTATCCAAAGATAATTGCATAAAGAAAATAAACTTTAGTAGATATTTATTATTTTTTATTACGTTATTAAATAATAGCTGGAAATTTTTTGAATTGTAAGGCATACAACGTTTTATACAATTTTTATGTATGTAATTTACATGGCAAAATACAAAATCGAGCTAAAGCTATCGCATTGTTCCTGTGTATATTTAAAATTCGATTTCTCAGAAACTATTCAACCGATTTTGCTCAAATTTTGCATTTTTTCGTGTGAAATTTCATAATTTAAAAGGATGTAAAAATTTTATACCTCTCAATTTAAATTTTTTTCGACTATCACTTAAAATTAAAAATATTTACTAAAATATATTTTTTTGTATGATAAACGAATTTTATAATTGAGTGCAAATGTTTTTCAATTCGCTTAAAAAGTTCTTTAGATATGGTAAAATGCACAACAAGTAAAATTACTGTTATGGGATCTAAGCATTGGGCCGCTCTCCTGGCCAAACAATTGAAACCAAATTTCCCAGATTGCGGCTACCCTCTATATTTTAGGGGTCAGAAATCCAAATCTGTTGGGGGAAAAAATGTTTATCCAGGGAAAGTGCGTTTTTGTGTCTGATTTCGTGACTAAAATATCGTCTCCACTAAGTAATTAGCATATTTGAGGTTACCCCTTCGAAACATTACGATTGAATATTAGATCGTGAAAATCTGATCATTAGATCAAAAGTTATTCAGCGTGGTCCGTTTATTTATTTATTTATTTATTTATTTTGTGTACTGTATATAATTTCAATAATATTGATTGCAGTTTTTGCGATTACTGTTATACTAATTAAATAACATTATCATTTTTCTGATGTAATTAATGTTTTTAACTGTTTACGATTACTAGTAATTTATTCTTGTTTAATCATTATTTAGAATGAATAACAGTTGTAATCGGCACCTAATTCTAGCAGCGACAGAAACCAGCAGCGACAAAAAATGACGCTAGCGGCCAACAAATCATGGTGTGAGAGATCCCTTTGATGTCGGGTTAACAGTGAGAGATTCCATGAACGCAAATATGGTGAAATTTTATCCAAACTATTTTTCATAGAAACAAGATAGTCTTGATGCTTGACCCATGCATTCCGTTGTTCCTAGATTGGGATCAAAATTAAAGGGTTTCAGTCATGAAGAACTGTATTTTAGAAAATTAATAAAAATTATTTGAATCTTTAGCTTTGGTATTATTCAGTTACAATCAGGTCTTCTAGATATAATATTTATGCGTAGAGGTTATAAAAAATAATTTTAATAATTTTCAAACTAACAATCAAACAATTTGTCACTGCTGTAAAAGATTTTCTCGAAAAAGTTTATAAGTTAGCAGGTATGTAAATGTTCAACAATTCCTGAAATTTTGTAGCAGTTTTTTCGTGTCAAGAATTTTTTCTATACATTATCGACAAAACACGATTGAAAATTTTAAAAAAATGTAAAAAGAACTTATATAAAGAAAAACAAGTTTTTCTAAAGGGGGGGGGAGGCTAAAAGTCTGTTTAATTAAATTTTACTTAAGTCGTTCAAAAAAATCGGAAGATTGTATTTTTAATCTGTTCTCTTTCTTTTAACGTCTTATTTGAATTATCTAACAAATATATGTCTAAAATACATAAAATCAAAATGGAAAAGCAATAAATAAAATTTTAAACGAAGTTCTTTTAAAAACTAGAAAAAATTTATTAGCCTTATTGTACTGAAATTTTAAGGCAATGCTTAATGTTCAAACGTCAATATTCTCAGTCAATTAAAAAATAATAATAAAAATGAAAGAAAATAAAAAAAACAATCTCACATAAATTTAACTTTTGAAAATTATTGTAAACCCAATTCTCCTCCCTCTCAAAATCTTAAAGACTGCTGCTTACGTCATGCGCAACTTTGCACTAATATTACTGCTACTGATCATTTACACACTTGGAGTTTACTTGCTTGATTAAAGTTTAAAATTGAAGTTTCTAAAGGATATTCTGTTTTAATGTTCCAAGTTTAAGATATCTCCCTTTCGTTGATACAAAAAGTAGGTACACGGTTTAATTGCATTTCATTTGCCTTATTAAGAAGACAAATGAAATGCAATTACACATTGTTATTTGTTTTTTAAGATTATCAATTAATATAAACTTAAGAATTTAAAACTTAACTTTATGCTTGGAACGGCCTTAGCCAAAGGACATTAAATGGTTATTATGCTCCCTTCTTAATTTCAGTAAGTTTCAAGTAAACACTGAAAGTATAATTTAAATTTAATTATCAATACTTTAATTTATTATTGTTATTACTATTTTACCTTAATTTTTTTTTTTGGATGTATGAGTTGCCGAAAGATTTGAGTAAATAGTTCGAGAGACATGGCAAAAAAAAAAAAAAAAAGCAAAAAGTACACTTAACGTTATTATAAAAATTGAAATTAGCACTAACGTTAATTAGATTTGCATTAATATCAAAATATAGCTCAACAAATAAAAATAATATTTCAGAAATTGAAGATTTATCCATATTGAAAAGTTTTAATGAGGCTCCAGGCTACCTATCAGGATTTTAAAATAGAAACTGTGTATTACTATAATTTGAATCTGATTTTTGCCAAACGTAGCATTTATAATATTTTCTTAACCCACTTTCGAGTGTATCCATGGCTAGAAGATTGTAACTTTCCGATTAGCTTAAGCACTTTTAATTTCAAGCCAGGATAATATATGTTTTATTCGTTTTCTAATCCCCATAAGTAGAATTGATTGCCTATAGGAATAATTGTGATTCTTTTTGAAATCGGAATTCATTTGAGAAATTTGATCTCTATAATTGATCAAAAATCGCCAAATAATGTCAAGTTTCGAATAATGGCCATGAAAATTTTTGTGACCAGTACTAAGACACCCTGGTTCAGTTTGTTTTATGCGATAGTTCGGGTTCAACATGGAAGATTACGTGATCGATTGTAGCGTCTCTTGGGTGCTAATTGATGGATTGCTTCTACCACAAAATTTTCGGTACTTGAATGTAGTTTATCTATTGATTCGACTTCATATTTATGCGAAACAAAATTACTCGTCTTAAATAACTTTAAATCTAATACGTTTTACGTCTTGTGTCTCAATTTTTGTTGTTATTCGAATCTTGTACATGATAATTAATTTATACAAACGATATTTTAAGTTACAAAAATAGAAAAAAAAAAACGATTTTTTCCCCCCGATGGATTTGAATTCTTGGAATATGGAAGGTAGTAAATATTTTAAAAGTTTTCCAGCCTGAAAATATTGCCAAAGTTGTTTAGGCAGGAGAGCGATTGAATGTTTGGATCTCTTAACAAAGCTTTTTGAGTATTTCGCTATATTTGAAGAACTTTTTTAAGCGAATCATGAAGTTTTTGCACACTATTATAAAATTCGTTTATTCAAAGATAATTCTATTTTACTTTAAATAAATATTATTTTTTATTTTAATTTCTAATTGTCGAAAATACTTTGCATTGCAAAATATAAGACATTTTTTTAAATAATTTTTAAGCAAGTAATTTTAAAGGCAAAATGAGAAATTTGATTGAAATCGGACTAATAGTTTCTAGGTAGTCCAATTCTAAAAAAAGTTATTTATGTAAAATTCGATTTCTGAAGAACACTTCGATTGATTTCATTCAAATTTTAAATTTTTGATTTGTTTTAAAAGTTATACAAGGCGAAATTCGCAAAAAGGAATTTTAACATTAAGTGATTCAAACTTTCTACCGCTCTCCTTCATAAACTGTTGATACCATATATTGCAGATGGCAGGTGCCTCTCCTGTTTTAAGGGTCCAGGAAAGGAATCCCTCAAAAAGTTAGACATTCAAACCAATAAGATCGAGTCGTAGTATGTACATTAAAATCCGATCAACAGATAAAATTTTTTCATGGTTTTCCCTTTTTTGCACCCTGTTTATACACAAGTCCATACATCGTTATTACATAGCGCATGAATACATGCGTACATATATTGAACATATATAAATTGTGTAGATACGCACAAACATACGGACGTACAAATATACCCGCATTTACATAGATACATATATGCATTATATATTCATATAATGTATGTGTGTATCTGTGAATTAACGTACATAAGATTATGCATACTTATATGTACTAATTAAAGTATATATACGTATGTACGATACGCAAAAATTAAATGGACCATTCTAAATAACTTTTCATCTAATGATCGTATCTTCACATTCAAGTACTCAATCTTACAGGTTCGAGAAGACATGTATGCTAATTAATTAGTGCACACGATATTTTAAGTTACGAAATCAGACACAAAAACACACTTTCTCTGAACAAATATACCTTTTTTATGGTGTTTCTTGGGTTTTTGACTCTCAAATTATAGGGGTGGCCGCTATCTGGGAAAAAATAGTCCCAATAGTGATAGTCAGAAGAGCGGTTCAAAGTTTGTACCCTTAATGTTAATATTACTTTTTACGTATGAGACCACATCTTGAGAGCTTCTTCAGTGAATTGAAAATTTTTTTGCACTCAATTAAAAAATTCGTTTGTCCAAAGCTAATTCCATGCAAAATATAAATTTTAGTCAAAATAATTATTTTTTATTATTTTATTCAATGATAGTCTAAAAAATTTTGAATATAATTTAAATAATTTTAAATGGCGAAACGCAAAATTTTAGCGAAATCAATCGAATAGCTCCTAAAAATGCGACTTTTTCAAAATTCGATTTTTCAGGAACTATTCGATCCATTTTACTCAAATGTTGTATTTTGCCATTTAAAATTTCCTTCTTTAAACTGTTATAAGAAATTGTATACTTTAATATTCAAACAATTTTCGGCTATTATAAAATAAAATAAAAAAAAGTAAATATTTACTAAAAGTTATATTTTGCAAAGAATTATCTTTGGAAAAACGAATTTTATATTTGTATGAAAAATTATTTTAATTCGTTTAAAAGGTTCTCAAGACATTGTGAAATACGCAAAAAGTAAAATCAACATCATGGAGTCTAAGCTTTAAAATCAGACCACACTATTGGGATGATTTATCTCGGATTGTGAATACCCGTTGGACGGTTCTTTTGACCAAACTATTATTGGGACCATATTTCCCATATTGTGGCTATCCTCTCTATTTTGTGGGTCAGAAATGTGCATCCGTCGAAAAAAGGATGTTTTTCAGAGAAAGTACGTTTTATTTTTGTCTAATTTCATAACTTAAAATATGGTTTGCATTAATTAATTTTGAGATCCTTTGAACCCTTAAGATTGAGTTCTAGAACGTAAATATCCGATCATTAGATTATCTCGCAGTAGAGTGAAGCTTAAGACACGGTTCCCAGTAGAAAACCGAATTCAAGGATCACTGGCTACGGTCAGTGTGTGGATGGGTGATAACTTTGATCAATCTGCAAAGGAACCAAAGGTGTGCGGTATCTATTCTAATTAAACTTTTCAACCATAAGAGCTCGACTTCAAGCGCAGGTTGTCAAGCAGGAGATCCATCCCCTCTGCAGAGGATCAAAATTGTGTTAACATGTCCTCAGATCATCCTCAGGAATGTTTCCCAACTCTACACCAATAGCCTATTGCTCAACGTTAGTGCGACATGCACTAACGATGAACAATCATAAGTGCATGTCGCACTAACGATTACAACCGATCAACAAAAACAACCGATCATTAGATCAAAAAATTTTCAAAGTGGTCTCCTTTTTGTTTTTAAAAAATAATTTATTCATTCTACATCCATATGACATACAATGTACTCACGTGTGCATGTACTATATGCATTTACTATCTAATAACAATGTCATTCATACAACGATATTTAAAGTAACCACATATATATATAATTATATTCTCCGTGTGTATGCATGTATTTTTATTTATACGTGTGTATGCATGCATTTTTATTTATACGTGTGTATGCACCTGTATACATATAATGTACGCATGTATTCCTGTACGTACAATATACGTTTGTGTCTATGTTCGTACATACAGTTCATGTGTATATGCATAAAATTTCATTCAATATACGCACACAAAATTTCCTCTTATCTTTCAGAGAAAGGAGCATATCTGACAAGGAAATAACTTATTTGAATGAAGATTGTTTCGCTAATTCTTTCATGTTAAATATGTTGTGCATTCACTGGTGGTTATTATACCTATAATATCATTTGTTTATGTATTGACGAAGTAGTTGATTTAATTATGGTATATCTGTTTTGTATCATTCTCTAATGGTTATTATACAGATAATATTTTTATATATGAACAAAATACCTAATATAATTATGGCATATCTGATTTATACTAATGCACTTGTCATATACTAATTGTTATGATAATCATAATATTTATTTGTTGTTGTGCATAAAAAAATATGTTTGGAATTTCGACATTCATTAAACGATTTTTAAAAAAAAAAAAATTTTGTTATCATTAAATTTACTACATTTATCATATCATACATATTAAGTAAGAGATAAATAATCAGTTGCATTTTATTTATTTTGACAAAAGAAGATATTTCATGTTATTTTTCTTTGATATATAAAATACTGAACACTTTTGCACTCATCAAAACTTCTCACACCACATAAATTTCTGAATAAGAAAGAAGAAAATACGCAGACCCACTTTAAGTATTACATATGTTCTATTTATTTTGTGTTTTCATTAATTAAATCGTTGAATAAAAAAAAATCATACTAAACGATATTTTAACTAGTAAATCGCTAAGTTCTTACAGCAAGGTATGTTAGACTGATAAAAAATGACTCTTTCCCCCAAAATAATCAAGCAAAATTGATGGAAAGGAGAATTTTCCTCGGACTGAGAAGAAAGTAAAATATAAAAAAAAATAATAAAACGCGCTGTCATATAATCGTGGGAGAGATGACAGAATGACGTTTTAGCTGACGTACACTAGCAATAATATTAAATTGCATTGTCAATGAAAATCTCATGACAAGGTAGATTTTAGCTGAGCATACGAAACGCTGCAAACGAAAACCTTATAATTATGTAGATTTATGATGATTTTCATCTTAGAACTAGCTTTATTCAAGGTTTTTTTTCCGCTTGAAAACCCTAAGACAACCTCGTTTTAAGGTTGTTATGTAGAAGGTTTTTCCCCAAGGTTTTGGATTAGGGTAATGTGCGTAGAATAGAGCAGATTGTCGCAGACCTCGTTTTAAGGTTAAAAGGTTTACACGTAAACCGTGTAAAAAACCCTTTTTAGGTTTACATGAAAAGGTTTTTGTTGGGTGAAAAAAACCGTATATTGCTATCTGGGTTGGAAGATCTTTACATCGTTGTCTCGATTTTAATTTATCGCACTTTATTCAGAAACTAAATTTTTTAATTCTGAAACATCTTTAAAAAACAAGGAAAAAAGTTTTTAAAAAAAGGGGGAATAATGTATTTAAAAAAAACATTCCACTCTCAAAATGAATAAAAACAAGAAAAATTATTACTACTAAATAAATAAAATGTATGTAGAATGAACGAATTATCAGCGAATATAATTTCCATAATAAATTACAAGCTTATAAAAGTTCCCCATATCAGTTCTTCAAAAGGACAGAGAGAGAAAAAGATTTGCAAAAAGATTTGAACAGAGTAAAAGCATTTGGGAGGGAGGGAACAAGACCACCTACGGTCTCTTGGAGAATGAACTTGGGGGTGGAAGTTGCCTTCCTCCCAGGGACGTAGGTAAGGGGGTGTTCAGGGTGTTCAAACACCCCCCATTGAACAAAGCAATTTTTCTTTTCCTTTTTTAATATAAATAATTTTTCCTTGATTTTAGAAATTTTTTAAATATTTTTTTACTGAAAAAAAAAAAAAAAATGGAGAATTCCCATGACATTTTATATTGAGGCTTTTATTAGTCTGTAACAGAAATAAAATAATCACTGCTGCCTCTTTGCTACCCATTCATCAAGAGAGCAATAAACGCTTCTCTTCAGTGATTAAATTAGATAACATCCCTTTCCTCATTGATTTACCACCCACAAAGCTTCTCACCTCAGAAAAGTAGCCAGCCCAGTTCATATTACTCTAAGGGAAAATGTTCTTCGTTTTTTTCAATGGGTTCTATCTTATCTCATCAACTTTTTAAAATATCGGCTTTTTTTAATATAAAATTCAGATCACTTAAAAACGAATCACAAAACAGATATGAAAAATTTATCATTGCAACTGCATTCAATTTTTCATAAATTATCTCAAAATTTTTATTTGTTAACCATAATCTTGTGTAAACAGTGTAGGCAAATAAAATTAACAATAATTACGCTGCACTAAACTAAGTCTGACACTGAATAAAAAAAGAAATCAAGTTAGATAAAAGAGTAAACTACCTTAAAAATAATACTTTAATTCCAAGAGTTTGAAGATATTTTATGCTTTGACTTGAAGTATCTAACGCCTTAATTATGATTTATCGTCAACACAAACTAATGAAAAAAATCTTTGTTTAGTAAAATGTTTTTAGATTATTAAAAATGTAAGGGGTAACATCTATTTCTCTTTAAAAATAAAATTTAAGTAGAAATTGCTTTGAAAAATATCATCAAGTCATTATTGTCGTACATGATACAAACATTTTAGATCGGAATGATAAGAATATTAATTATATTCCATTCTATGGTGAAGCTTAGACAGGAGTTGAAATATATATGTGTGTGCGTGCGTGCGTGCGTGCGTGTGTAATAAATAAATATATATATAATATGTGTGTGTGCGTATAAAACATTTAAACACATATTGCATTATACTGATTAAGAAACGAAAACTTTTTTTTTAAAGTCAACAAATTTAAAACAATTAATTGTTTCTCTGATATTTAAATTTGATTTAGTGTGATAAGTAATTCTTTAAATGTTGAAATGCCCGCGGCCACTCTATCGAAATCCAAATTTGATAGTCCGTGACCTTACGAAACACTGATTTTTTCATCCAATATTTATTTACAAAATATTTTGAGGCTTTGTATCTAAAAAATTTTTTGTGATGTATACCTTCTGTATTTATTAATAATTTTTTGTTACATTATTAAAGTTTTACATCTTCTATTTAATAACGTAGTTTAACAGGATATTATTGAAATAACCAAAAAGTAAAATTTGTGCGAAGATATATTCATTTACCGACTTCTGCGAATGTACTATATATCTACGAGTAATTTTCGTTAAATGGGACAATTTAATGTAACTCCCATTGAAGTCTGATATCATAGAATAAAATGACAATTTTTTTTAAAGTTTATTCAACACCATTATTATTCAGGGCTAAGAGAATAAAAGGACTGGTTCACTCCTTTGAAGAAACTCTCGCCGCGCCAATCCTCCAATTTTCTCTAGTGACGTCACTGTGGCGCGAAGCTTGCACTTTTACTTCAAGAGCGGAGGGTTCGGTCTAACTAGCTCTAACTAATATTGGAGCATTCCTTTTTGTGACATATTCCAAGACATGTGTTGTTTTATAAAATGATTTTCCTCAGTTTATTGCAGTGAATTTACAAAAATTTAAAACTATTAATGAAATGCCAGTTTGCGCGATTGTAACTAGCAAAAATTCTGATAGAAACACGAAAGGAAAAACTATAATTTTCTACGTGTTCCCTAAAGTAAATGAACAACTATGTAAAGAATGGATTAAACGAATTGCAAACGGAAAAATGACACAGTTAATATAAAACGTTTATTCTATCGTTAAAAACTTTTATAAAAATTCGCCATCTAAATAGAAACCGCCTTCAAAAAGAAAGACAGTCGGAAAAATTAAAAAATGGATAAAGTCAAAGAAAATTATAGCGTAAATAAAATATATAGAGTATAGTTAAAATTCTCCTAATTTTATAACATATTTTTTAATGTAGTTATTCTAAGTAGTTATGATTTTTTTAAATTATATTCTCTTGAAATTAAATATCTATAAATTATACTATCTTAAATTTAAATATCTATAAACAATTTAACCTAACTTATAGTAATCAAGAGATTACGTAGATAAAAAAGTGTCGATATATGCTTTTCTTAATAATTAAAGTTAAAACTGAACTTTTTAAAATGAAGTATTTATAGTGTCATTTTCGCCAACTAACAAAATATTTTTATAAGCTTAAAAAGCTTAAAATGGTATTTTTTTAATATAATGGCCAAGAAAGTTTTTTTTTTTTTTGAACTATTTTTATGAACGAAAATAATGTGTTAATTATCTAAAGTTTGAAATCTAATAACCAGAAAAAGTCTAACTTATTTTTACAGAGAGAAAGATGCAAAGTTATCATAATATCTTTGCTAGCGATCTCCGTGATCTGTGTGCACAGTGACGTCATGAAGAGAGAAATCGTAGCTTCAACTCTAAGAGCGGAATGAACTTGCCCTTCTCTCTTCTCTTGAGCCCTGATTATTATTAGCTTTTTGGAATGATTTTACACATTATCGTTTTCCTGCGTTCTCTAAATAATTAATATAAACTATATTATTCAATCTGAACTGTTTAATAAAGTCTTGTGATTAATAACACAAAGATTAACTAAAAATGAAATGGAACATGGAAGTAAAAGCTATAAAATTATAAATTGTAATTTTTCTGGCAATTGAATGCCAAGAAATAATTGCAAAATGCTGAATGCTTGTTAACTATTGTACAGTCCGCAAAAAAAAAAAAAAAAAAAAAAAAAAATAAATAAATAAATAAATAAAAACGAATCACCCTGAAATGGTCGGATTTTCACGAACTAAGTGTCAATCTTAATGGTTCTTGGGGGTAACCTCAAATATGCTAATTAATTAGTGTTAACTATTAATTAAGTTACGAAATTAGACACAAAAACGTACTTTCTCTGAATAAACATATATAGTTTTTTTACATATTTGGAATCCTGACCCTTGAAATAGGTGGGGTAGACAAAATTTCGAAAAAATTTGGTCGTAAATTGGGTCGCAATAAAGATTTATATATATGGCGAAAGTTTAAAAAAATGCCAAATTACCTCGCCATATAAACTTAAACAATTTAAAACAACCATAAAGAAACTGAATGAATGACGAGACGTCATAATATTGTGTGTCTTTGTTGCTATAGGCAACCAAGAAGAGAAATTTTGGATTTGATTTCTGGACATAGAAAATAGTATTCGTTTTAATACTTTGAAAATAAAATTTGAATTTAAAATGAAGAAATGAAATTATTTTTGATTTTCCAATATTTCAAAATTTAAACGTTGAACTTATTATCTGAAATTTTTAATTTTTTTAAAGATGCTATTTGAATAAAAATGTTGCACTAAAACCAAATTTACTTAAGTTATTATAAATTTATGATTTATGAAGAGTTGTAGGGCTAATTGCTTTTACACCTCAGTTCAAGTCTTTCAGGTAAGGAAGAGAAAAAAGAGATCCTGCAAAAAATTTTGGACATGATTCTGATGCGCAATCAGAAAGTTTTATAAAATTCACGGTATTTCTTTTCGATAAAATTGAAATATATATATGTCACGGCGAAAGCCCGAAGTCCGGCCAGATCGCGAATTGGCCGGACTTTTAGCCAAAGTCTGAAATTTTCTTGATTTCGGAAATTGGCCGGCCAGATCGCGAAGTGGCCACGATGTTCCGACCAAACTGCGAAATTATTGAAACGATCAGTGAATATTTTGCTTTCGCGGCCTTCTATAATTATATAAATAATTCTTATATCTTCTAATTTAAAAATATAAAAAATAGAAGTTTTTAAATTGTCTATTAAATAATCATTAATTTAATAATCATTATTAAATTGTATATTTAATTTTCTAGTCATACATACACCAAAGGTCTAGTCATACTAGGTCTAGTTAAGTGCCACTTCCCGGTATACATTTGCCCGGTATATCCTACACTGATGTTTTTTTAAGGTTCAGTGACACTGCCCGGTATATCCTACACTGATGTTTTTTAAGGTTCAGTGACACTGCGTGGTATACATTTGTCCGGTATATTCTACACTGATGTTTTTTTAAGGGTCAGTGACACTGCCCGGTATACATTTGCCCGGTATATCCTACACTGATGTTTTTTTAAGGGTCAGTGACACTTCCCGGCAAACATTTGCCCGGTATATCCTACACTGATGTTTTTTAAGGTTCAGTGACACTGCCCGGTATACATTTGCCCGGTATATCCTACACTGATGTTTTTTTAAGGTTCAGTGACACTGCCCGGTATACATTTGCCCGGTATATCCTACACTGATGTTTTTTAAGGTTCAGTGCCACTGCCCGGTATGCATTTGCCCGGTATTTATCTTCGAATCTATCGTCAGTAAGTATTAAAATATCGAATAAATGTAATCGATCGTCAGGTATCCTAAAGGTATCCACATACCGGGTGGTACGGTGGACACAATTTTTTAGTATTTTGTTTTACTAAAAAGTTTATTTGCTAATATTGCCCCTTTTGTTTTCATTTTTAATTTAAAAATATAAATCTTCTAACTTAAAAATATTTAAAAAAAATAGACAAATATTTAAATTAAAATTTAAAAAATTTAATTTTTTACTTTGTCTCAAATGAAATCAAGAAAATATCGGACATTGGCCGTAACATATATATATATATATATATATATATATATATAAACACATAAACAAGGGAAAAATTACAAAACAAGGAAAATTGGGGGGAAATAAAAAAAAAATAAATAAATAAAAATATCAAAAAACCGGGAGATAAAAGGACAATTTTTTTAAAAAAAAATCCGGAAAATAAAGAAATAATCTTTTCATCTGCCCATACGATTATATCCGCAATATTAGAAAGCACTCTTTTTTGCGGATATAATCGCGTGGGCTGATGAAAAGATTATATCTTTTATTTTCCGAATTTTTGTAAAAAAAATTTTTTGTCTTTTTTTTTCCCTCCTGGTTTATGTTATTTTTCTTTTTTTATTATTTTTCCTTTTTTTCCCCTTTTTTCATTGTTCTGTAATTTTTTCTTTTTTTGTCTACATTTTGAACTTATTTTATGAGTTCTATTAACTTGCAACTTATGCGCAAAAAATAAAACTTATTGTTTTTCTTAATTTTCGTAGGATTTGCAAATAACATCCTTATGTATAAATACCGAAACTGACTTTTGCAAATATGTTTTTTCCCTAAGCTCTTCGATTGCGATTAGTTACTTATTTATCACCAAATATGGTTACTAAAGTTTCTTTGTTTTATTTCTATATTTAAAGACTTATTTTACTAATCTCATTATCACTACCGACATCTTATGCGATAGCGTCATTTTAAGTAGAGTTCGTAAGGTCCTTAAGAAGTTAAAATTGTGGGGGCCAAACTAAAAAGATGTATTTTATTATGTTTATATTCACCACAACATTCAATATTTATATTTAAAAAATTTAATTTTAAATTTGATGATAATTTTATAATTACGATCGATACTGATACCACAATGTTCTTAATTTATTAAGGACTAGATTCTGGACTTTTTAAATGAAAGGTCAAATCAAAAAAAAGAAACAGAGTTTCAAATCTTTGAAAGAATTGAAATTCATCAAAAGTTGGAGTCAATTTTACTTAGAGTTTATCGTTGTATTTTGCAGTTGTGGATTATTTAGAGATTTGCTAATTTTAATTAGAATTTTACTAGTTTTAATTGTTGAATTAGAGAAAATAATGAGATCCCTCTACCCTTAACTATTTCCAGCATTTATGCAAACAAATCCTTTCATTGGTATTTTTTTATTTTCTGAAATTATTAGAAGATGGACGCAGAAATTATAGATGAAAAAATAGCTTAGCAACAATATTTAAAAATTAAAGCTGTTGGTAGGAACTATTCAACCCACCGCTTTATATGAGGTAAAAATGTTTAATAAAAGAAATTATCTGAAACTTAAATGCATATGTGGTAGATAACTCTTTTAAGTTTTACTGAGTTAAATGAATAATTTAACTTTTTAATCAATAAGTCAGTGACATTCTTTGGTTCAATAATCTGTGGCTTAATAAATAGAAAACTATAAATAGAATCAAAATGTTTGAATTCCTTCCTATAGGATTTAGGCGGATACCTTTTAAGCATTTTGAACATTGCAAATATTGTAAAGCATAAATTAGCTGAATGTCATAAAGTTTCTCCTTTTTAAATGTAAAAATTATATAAAACAAATATTTTGTAAATTTATATTTTGATTATTTAATATAAATAATTTATTTAGTGTAGTATAGCAAACTTTTATGTATTCTTTCCTATCAGTTCTTTTATTTCAGTTGCTTTGCAGCAGTTTCTTTTTACAAAAACTAATCAATTTTATCATCGAATTTTAAATTGAGGGGGATATTTAGAGGATAAACTAACTCAGAAATTGTGCTAAATTATTTTTTTATGATTCGCTGAAGTATTGTTAGAGATTCGCTCTCTGAAAAAATGAGTTCAAATTTTTAAAAATTTTAATTTCTTGAATTATGTTGATGTATGTAAATTGTAAAAAATATAAAAAATGCTAATATTTTGACTCAAACAAAAAATATTACAGCGGATCATAGAGTTTAAATAGCAAGATTAGAGAATTAAAAAAAGAAGTTGAAAGATAATAATTCATAATGATTTAGTGTTGGCTGCTTACTAGGGTCTTCGTTTTTGCTTCATCAACGGAAAACTAATGGCCAACGTAAATAACCATTTAAAAAATACACATGCTTTATAAAATTTGTAAAATAGCAAGTATTTTTCCGAATTAGAATTTTTGAAGAAGTTAGGTGCCTTCTAATATAAGAGTTTACTCCTGAAACTACTGATCATGCATGAAATGTCCTACTACCCAACACCTGAGGTCAAGAATTTGCACTTCATATGATTTCCGAATGATACTAAGTAGACTTGGTTTCTAGTAAAACGAATGGATATTATTTACATACTCATTTCGTTAGTTTATTAAAAATATAATTTAAGAAATTAAAAGAAAAGAAAATTTAGATTTATAATACCCCAAATTAAACAAGAGTGTAAAGTTTTTAACTCTGACATTCTTTTCACGAGATAACTTCTTTTGCCGACGATTTTGTCAGTTTTTTATTATTAATTAAAGTCAGCTTACGCATTCTTGTAATTTTTACATTTTATATTTGAAATTTTAAAGTTGAATGACATGCATGAAATGTCCCATATTTCAAAGAATCAAAGTTAAATAGTTGCAAGGCCGATTGTTTCAAAAAGAATTAACTACTTCGGTGCAATGAAACAATTATCAATGAACTATTAATATTCTTGTTTCTTTATTACGAAATATTAGATCCAAATTTGCATTCATTATTTCTTCAAAACGTGTATTAAAACTATTATTATAGGTTATTTAAGTAGAAAAAAGTAGAAAATGTTAGAAAAGGAACAATTTTTGAGATGATGATTCTAAAAATAGCACGTTTTTCGAATCTTTCTACAATTTTTTATTTCAGTAGTTGTTTAACGAAACAAGGCATATCAAACATTTTCCTGATATAGCAATATTTTTTTGAACTGTGCAAAAGGTGAGAAATAATATAAACAATTTTTTAAGCAGATATTTTCAACTTTTTAAAAGAAAAGGGTAACTTTCTTTAAGTTAGCGGGCAAGAATAACTTTTAACGTCGAAATAAAATTTTATGTCCATAGTTTTTTGTTTATTTAAAAAAAAAAAATCTGCTGTATGTTTTGATGTGCTCACATACGCATTTACTTTTCATTACTCAAATAAATAATAAACAATAAAAAAAAGAAAATTAATAATTTATCTTCATTTTTCGTAAACAATAGTATTCTTAGTAAATAGTCAGCTATTCTGCATCGAATGATATTGTGTGTGATCAGTAGAATATTTTTAATTTCTTAGCAAGATTTAATTCTCAGATAGCTGGCAATAATTCTAAGTTTTCTTTAAAAAAATACTTAGCAATAATTTAAAAAGTAATTTTATTTTAAAGGAAAACATAAATTAAAATACTAAAACGATTGATTAGTATATTATTGGAAAATAGTATATTATTGGAAAATAGTATAGATGGTAGCATAAAAAATAAGATTTTGCTTTAAAATTTAATTAAAAAGTAGGAAAAATAATTCTGCGAAACAAGCGCAGACAGATAATTTACAAATTTATTTTAAGATTAAGGCGATATATAATATGTAAAGAAGTTTTAAGATCATTAAAATTGCTGACTACACATTTTTTTTAATATTTATAAAATATATATTCAAGAAATTGATAAATATATTATTCCAAATCTATGCAGGCGCATGTATATTATTGACATTGTTTCAGTTATTGAAAAACAAGATCAAAAAATAATCACATTAAGTAAGCACAATCTGGTGTATTATCATATTCTATCAGAAGCACGCTTTTATAAAACTAGACATTCGTCGAATAAAGTGTTTTTTATTCAAAATGTTTCATTCAAATTTTTTTACTAAATTGAAAATAAATTTTTAGACGAATTTTTAGAAAAAAGAAACATCGTATTTTATAGTTTTAAAAAAATAAAAATAAAAAGATTAGCAAACGATTATTAGCGAAAAAAATATGAATGAAATTTTACGCTCGCGAAGTCAAGTTCTTCGCAAGTTAATCACATTTTAATATTAATCGCCCAATTTCTTTATTTCTTTATTGTCGCCAAATTATTTTTTTAAAAAAAATTAATTTTTATTTTTCTTAGCTTCTAATAAATAAAAACAGTTGAAACTTTAGATTTTTCAATTGAAAAATATGTAGATTAATATGGTATAAAAAAATTCATACCTTAAAATTCAAAATTTTTTCATCCTGAATTTAATTAAATAATAAAAAATAATTAATAATTATTAAAAATTATTTTTTTCCTGAAATTATCTTTGGGTAAATGAGTTTTATGAGTGGGTGCAATTTTCTTTGAATTGCTTTATTAGTTTTAAAAAGATGACTAAAAACGTAAAAAGAGAAATTAACATTAAGGGGTACGAACTTTGGATCGCTCTCCTGACCAAACTATGGGGACCATATTTTCCAGA
This sequence comes from Parasteatoda lunata, assembly GCA_949128135.1. Taxonomy (NCBI): domain Eukaryota; kingdom Metazoa; phylum Arthropoda; class Arachnida; order Araneae; family Theridiidae; genus Parasteatoda; species Parasteatoda lunata. The sequence continues at coordinate 118,228,412 of OX421972.1, read as the reverse complement.
TTACGGCTACCCCTTATATTTTGAAGGTAAAGAATCCAAATATGTAAAAAAAAATATATGTTTATTCAGAGAAAGTACGTTTTTGTGTCTGATTTCGTAACTTAATTAATAGTTAGCTCTAATTAATTAGCATATTTGAGGTCACCCCCAGGAACCATTAAGATTGACTCTTAGTTTGTGAAAATCCGATCATTAGGACGAAAGTTATTCAGGGTGATTCGTTTTTTTTTTTTTTTTTTTTTTTTTGCGGACTGTACATTGCTCTCTATAAGGTATTAATTAGAGAGCTACTTTAATAGACGAGTATTTAATATATATATATATATATACAGTGAAACCTCCTGCAAAACGGACGCCTCTTAATACGGACATATTTTTAATTCCCCGGGAATCTTCTATGAGTAAACCATTATGTACATTCTCCGCAAAGCGGACACTCCCGTAACCGGATGCGGACAGTCATTTTGGCCCTGAAGTGTCGTTTTCTATCTCTTCAAACCGGACACTACTTTTTTCTAAATTTGAAAAAAAAACTATTTCTGCTTTAAATTGCAAGGGAAAAAATGCAACTTTTCACCATTTTTAAAGCATGTAAATGTTTTGCCTTTTCCATAACTAAAAGTACTGTTAAGCTGTTTCACTGCTGAAGAATCAATCTTTCTCCTGTCACCTTGCCTTATCATTGTAAAGAAAAGAGAGAAAACGATACTGCTCTTGTGAAATAATTTGAACATCTTTTAATCTTTTCATCTGGACCATACAGGTTATAAGACCCCACAAGTTGAAATGACATCTTAAATGCTCCCAACATTTCTTCCCCAATGAAAATTTCCTTAATTTTCTTATCAATTTGAAGACTGTATTTAACACAGCTGGGGTAAAAAAGAGAACAGAAGTATAATCTTTGAGGTTCATATAAATGAAACATTTATTCAAACACTTGATAGCTGATCAATTGTGAATAATCGACTCCATAGGTCCTCATGACTTACAGGTAGGCATTTCTTTTTTTTCTGTCAATCGTGGGAGGTTTACTTTCAAGAAGATATTAACCATGTTCCCTAATCATATGATAGGTAGGTGTAAGGGGAACAAACCTAATAATTGAAACTGATGAGGAGTGAAAACTCCTATTCGGTATCATATGTCTAACTTGAGCATCGATGCTGATAGGAAAATTATATTCATTTATCTGTATCTACATCTAAAATTATATATTCATATCAAACTTTTTTATATATTCTTTTTTTTTTTGTAATTTTCTTAAATTTTTAATAAATATCCTTGTAGATAGTTATTGTAAATTAGTTAATTATTTCTACATCTTTGAAAATATTCTAAAAACAATTTACGGTGTTAAACTTCGTTATTAGGGTTACCTTCCCTTAAACGGGCAACTCTCATAAACGGACAATTTTTTCGGTCCCAAGAATGTCCGCTTAACGGAGGTTTCACTGTATATATATCGATATATATATATATATATATATATATATATATATATATATATATATATATATATATATATATATATATATAGTATTCTAATCCAAAAGGTTAAAAATTAAAAAAAAAATTCCTATGTGTCGTATTTTCTGAAAATTGCCCATATATTCCACTTTGTAAAGAATTCATTTTTTAAAATATATTTTGGCTGCTTAAACGCATTATAATTTGCGGTGAACAGATGAATTTTTATTGATATTTTATACGTGAATTTTTGACATTAAGGGTGGTTTTGTTTTAAGGCTCTTTTTATTTGAATTTCGCTTATCTCCCAATCGAAGGGAAGCGATCAACGACGTTTATGGCTTGTCTTTATTCTGATCTTCATTTAGATCACTGGTTGTGATTTTTAGCATTTAATTGAAGCTTACAGTGAAAACTTCTGTATTCGATAATTTTATCAAAACCAAAATGAGTTTACTTGTATGTATGTAACTGGTTTAATTAAATTACATCTAGATCAGGTTTTTTTTTTAACTTACATGAGGCCGGGGGCCACAATTAAAAACACAAATCAAACGGCGGGCCGCAACTTTATCTAAATTTTATGTAGGACTCTTTTATGTATGAAGGAACACTAAATATTACTGTCAGATTTTTACCAAGTTGTGCAAAACAAAAGTATTGAATTACAAATTAATATAAGAAGTAGATTTTTAAAAATATTTTATAAAAATTCGGGCTTCCAATAACTTTAATGTGCACCTAAGAATTTCTGCGATAAAATTTCTGATACATGCATGCTAAATTATATTCACAAAATACAAAAAAGTGAAATAAAAAAGAGCAACATGCACGATTATTTTTGTATTTGAATAAATATTTTCTTGAATGCAAAATCTGAGAAATAAATTTTTTGCACCGTTGGTATGTTAAATTTCACAGAAACGAAGAAATTAGGTTCTTTTTAACGAGAAAAGTATTTTAAACCCATACAGATTTTTTTCGAAAATTATCCGCTAAAAAATGACAACTAATATATTTTAGTTCGCGGGCCACAAAAATAAAAACTTCGCGGGCCGGGTGCGGTCCCCGGACAGCCAGTTGGAAACCATTGATCTAGATAATAAATTCCTCAATCACAAAACACCCCCCATGAAAAAACTATACTTTCGTGCTTGCTTCCTCCCTTTCTCAAAGGTAGAAAGTGACTTGAGTTTCAAAGGCAATATTACAAAAAGTAATAAAGATTAAAAAAATTGACCTTGATTGGGGAATTGAATTGATTGATTGAATTCGTGGATAGGAAAGATTGAAAAAATTAAAAGTATTTTTTTTTAAATTGATCACTCCGATTCTTAAACAAGAAAAATCGATTCAAAGTATGACAAGCCCGCCGTAGACTTTACATGTTAAAAGCAGAATTGAGGAGTCTGCTTGGTTCAACACTTTTCTCCCGGCAACCACAAGTGGGGACCTGACTTTCTGATCCTATGAGCTCGCCCCGTGCTTTTTGTTCGACAAGGGCCAAATATAAAAATTCTTCTATTTACGCTTTTAGCTTCATTTGCACTGCTATTTTCATATTTTGTAATCTGGCAATCTTATTATGAAAATCTTTTAAATCATTTTTATGTTTTTATTTCAGTGTTGTCTTTTTCTGTGGAATAGCAGAATCCATAAATATTGCGGTTTTTATCATAGTACTTAAGACTTTTATGAAATGATTGCTTCACAACATACTCAGTTTACCTAGTATATCTACCAAATAAGTTTTACTTGACTTAGTCCTAGTGCTGTTAACATGATACCTGAATTGAATTTTAATCCTTCTGATTTTCCTAACACATGGAAAGATGACATTCGTATGAATTTTTTGTTTGCTCCTTTTCGGGAAAGATTTATAAATCCAGAAGGTTGGGATGGGAAAATGAATTTTTGGACGACTACCATACAAGAACTTTGCATTAAAAGTCAATCACCTTTAATATCTCAAGTTTCCTTATGTGCTGCATTACACAGAAAAGGGAAACAACCGCAATGTCTCGATGTTATTCTGGATAATATGTTCAAGTACTATTTTTTTCTTCATTTGTCAATTCGGGTAAATTATGGTCGGATTTGTTAGGCACTCTTTCAGTATAAGGTGGGCCCACTTTGCTACCACAATAAGGACTGATAGTACAGAAAATGAAAGGGACAGATTTCCGTATTGTGATTTTTAGCAGAATAATCGCAGTCTTACGGGCAGCGTTCCGCGTTAAACTAAAAAAAAAAAATTCACAGAAAGGTTTAACTCGTATTCACCCCCAGGCAAACATCTGCATGTTGTTGGGGTTTTTTTTAAATTGCAAGTTTAAAGTATATTTGGCACCCTGGTGGTTGTAGTTGGGGTAATGATCACGATGCAGAAATATCCTTGAAATGAAAGAACATACATGCCTTGTCTGGGGTTCAAACCCAGAATCTTTGTTGTAAGGCTAGTTCCCTGACCCCTACACAGTTCGGTTAGTTGTATTAAAATTTATCTGGGTATATATCTGTTAGAGTATATATCTGCATTTGACAAAACTGAGTTTACATCAGAATTATCACAATTAAAACTGGTCAAAATGTCAGTATTTTAAATATTCATAAAGTTAAAAAAATATCTAGATTTTTAAGACCATCAGGAAATTCTTAGTAATTTCACAGGAATCTGGCAGGACTGGGAATTTACAATGGAATCATCATGAATCAAGTTTATCAAAAAATGATTACTCAGATTTAATTCAATATGCACCTGTCCTTGAATCTTCAATATTCTAAGTTTAAAAACCTTGTAAATTTTTTTTAGAATAACTGCCGAAAAATGATTTATACCAAAGGAATTTTAGATTTTAAAAATTTATACAATCCAGCTCATATATATATATATATACAGTGACCTCTCATTTAGAGGCAGGGGGGGGGGGCACAAGCATGTATAGGTCAGGAATAAGATTTTCCCCCTTTTTAGCGGATTGCTTTTTTTGCTTTTGTCTCTCGAATTTCAGCCTTTTTATCAAAAACTCCAATTCTCTGAAGTTCAGGTTTCAGGAAAATTTTGTCGTTGAAATGAAATAATTATATTTAGGTATTTCCGTTTTTCAAAAAAAATTCAAGCTACGTCGTAGCTGCTAACCCTTAGTATTTTTACTTATTTTAGCTATTTTCTCCTCTTTCACCCTTAGCAAAAAAGATTTTGCAAATTTTTACCCACCTTCCAAATAGCTTGTAATTCAGACATCGCTGTTTGCTGGTGCTAAAGCAAACGAAATAATAAACAAATACCGGTGGATTTGCGTGAAAATATTTTTTTGCTCATTCAATTGATCTTGTAAATTTTCATTTATTTCATTCATTTATTTATGCTAAACAAAAACAATACAAACAAGCTTTTTAGAAATCCCAAGAACTGAATCTGCTTGTATCTCTATTCTTATTCTTGCCATTTTAATATCAAACCTCGATTCTTGTATTTACTTGATTTTAAAGATGCACATTGCTATTCTTATTCACACGATTTAAATAGCTTGCATTGCGATTCTTATTTACAAGATTTAAAAACTAATATTGCGATTTGTATTTGCGCGTTTTTAGAATTTTAGATTTTGTATACGTGGAAAAATAAACATATTTCTTATAAACTTTAGTTTCTTGCAGATTGGTTAAAGGAAATGTTGTTTCTCAGTAGTCATTATAAATATGTGTGTGTGTTTTTCTTTCATGTATCGACTAATAAGGAATCCCGAAATGAGATGTCAACATTATTTTTTTGTTATTTAAAAGGATTAAATAAATTACTATTTCATAGTTATTGGTGATATGTATTTTTTATGACATATAGCTTTGCTAAAATGTGGTTTAGTGCTTACAGATTTTACATGCCGAAATACAAAATTTAAGTGAAATCAGTTGAATAAATAGTTCCTGAGAAATAAAAATTTTAAAAAGTAGTATTTTTTAAATTCAATTTCTCTGGAACTATTTGACTCATTTTTCTCATAAGTTTTATATTTTGCCATCAAAAATAACATTTTTTTAAATGAATGTAAAAAATAAATATTTACTAAAAGTTATATTTTGCATAAGTTATCTTTGGATAAACAGCTTTTATGAGTGTGGGCAAAAAAAATTTCAATTAACTTAAAAAGTTCTCAAGATATGGTAAAATACGCAAAATGTAAAGTTAATATCAAAGGATCAAAACTTTGATCCAATATCCTGACCAAATTATTAGGACCATATTTCTCAGATTGTGGCTACCCTTAATACTATATCGCTCAGAAATCCAAATTTGTTGAAAAAGGGTATATTTATTCAGAGAAAGTCCGTTTCTGTAACTTAAAATATTATCTGCACTAATTCATTAGCATATTTGAGGTCACCTCCAACCATTAAGATTGAGTCCTAGAATGTGAAGATTGGACCAAAAGTTAGTCCGTTTATTTTTTTGCACACTATTCATACATGATCCATGAAAATGGTCAGTTACTTTAAAGAACTTTGGGATTATCAGGGCTCTGTTATACTTAATAACATATTTAAATCTATAAGTTCAGCATAAAAAATAATGCCATAATGTTGAATTTTATTATATTTTTATAGGCAAGGACTTATTCTTAGTGTTGATGAATTTAACAAAGCAGCGAATCTGAACCAAGGATGGCTTCGTTGGGGATTGGACGTTCTTGTTCAAAAACCTGTTGTCTGGGGTTTTTCTTCTGTTCAAAGCTTATTGAGTTGGTCTAAAAAAGATGCAACGTATGTTGTGCTTTCTGTAGTGAAAGTATGTGAAGGTTTATTATATTATTGTATTGGTTACTGATATTAATTTATATGTATTCTTAACACCATGATAATTAACAAGTTAATATGCATTTTTCACTGCAGAGGGTAACTATTTAATGTAGTTACTTAAGACATAATTTTTAGTATTTCATTATAGCTGCTGGATTTTCCAGTAGACTTCTAGATCTTGCCGATTTCTCCTGGTCTACTGGTTTAATTAAAATTCTCCTGGTTTTTGTACATTTTAGAAAATTCCCTAAAATTGAGTAAGTTTGATTAAAAAAATCCCTATTGAAATTGAATTTGTGTGCAGATTATTCAGGGTGGCCACCCACTTGGAAAACCTGGAATTATCAGGGAATTTTTTTATACTGGAAAAATCAGGGAAATTCGGATATAAACCTGGAAAAATCAGAGAATTTTAATGAAAAGCTGGAAATTTTTTCTTCGTTAATTTTTTAAATTTCAGTAATTTAAATTATTGACTTTTTCTTAATTGAAATTATTTCATCCATTTTACTCTGTTTTTTTTTAGACGGAAATGTATCACTAAAAAGTTGAATCATCATTTTAGCGATACTTTGCTCGCATCAAAATTTGCTCCATTACGGCTCTGTTAAACTAGAATGCCACATAAAATTCTCCCATGTTTGCTAAACGAATCTAGAAACCTTTGACCGCTTTGGGATTTTGCAATTTAGGAAAGATTGTGGTGGAGGTGGAAAAAAGGATTAAGATATTAGCTTTTGTTTTTAAATTCTGTCCTTGGGCTGAATCCATTTATGGATCAAGTTTATTCTGATGCTTTGGTGGTAATTTTTTTCTATTTTGACAAAATGGTTTTGTATTTTTAACTTTATAAAATTCTCCAAAAATTAGTTGGTTATAATTTAATAATAATAGATTTTATATTGCACTCTTTTTTCTGAAAGTTTTTGTACAACCCATTCAAAGAAATCTGAGAATTATTTTTTCTAGTTAGTTCTTAAAAAAAGTTTTTTTTTAGAACTAACTATATATTAATATTTAATTTTACTGTTTTGTTGGTCAGTATATGATTTTTGATTCAAAATTCGAATTGCATACTTATCACAATATTGAAAGTTTGTAAATGTGGCTTGCTTTCCTGAGATGATATTTCCAAAACTATTCCTCCTTTTACCTTAAAAAGCTGACAAAGACTAAGGAATATATAGGAAACATATTAAATGATAAAATATATTTTAAACATAAAATATATATTTTTTTATTCATATGTGTTTAGTACGAAGAAGGAAAACGAAACTTAGCGTTTTAGTTCTGCACTGTGCAAGACTCTAGTTGTTGAAAAACAATTAACTATACCAGGGCTGTCCAACTGGCGGGCCTGCCAACTTCTTTTTCACATATTTCTTTTTTCGAAATTTTATGGTATCAAGAAGCATCCGAGACTGCCATTCTTAGTCAAGCCGAGATCATTGATCATGAAAAAGATCATACTTATGATTTATAATATTTAATGTTCTTTTTTTGTGTTCTTATGATTTTTTAACTAAACGAAAATAATTTAAAGCAAAAAAAAAATTTTATTTAAAAAGATTTTTTTTGCTTAAATCTACGTTAAAAAAAAAAAAAAATGCAAAGATGCTTGCAAATACTTTGTTTTATATATTTATATGCAGCTTTTTTTTTTGTAGATTAATTTACATTAATTTGTCCCACTTTGGTGTTTTGTGAGGGGAAAAAAGTAAACATAGGCTGGAAATCATTGATCATGAAAAATATCACACCTATGTTTTTTAATATTTACTGTTCTTTTTTTCTATTATAAATAAGAAATTCAAATTTTTTTTTTCATAAAATGTTTTTTTTTTTTTTTACTATAAAAGTAATTATTTAAAAATATATTTGCTTGCTGAAATATATTTAAGCAAGCTAAAGATTAATAACTAACAAACAAAAAAAAAAAAATCGATTAATAAGTAACAAAATAATACAAATTAACAAAAAGCATACTAACATTTAGTAATTAGCAGCAAAAAAAGAAGAAAAAAATCTAACAAGGAATCACAACAAAAAATTAGCAATTAATGCAAGAACAAATTAATAACTATAAAAAACGAGCTAACGATAAATAACTAGTAACAAACAAAAAATTTCAGATTAACATTGCAGAAACAATTGATTAACAGTTAATAACTAATAAAAAGCAAAACAAAAGAACAATTAAGTGATGCGAGTGAAAGAAAGCGAAATAAGAACTATACAAGATATAGGACATTTAAGCAAAGCAAGGATAATGGAAAGTGCTGGCTGACCAGTGTAAAAACATAATTAAACGCAGCAATTTCCTTGGCCTTGAAAACTAATTCAGCGCCATACTAAAACACCTCCTTCTTTGTACATTCGCTTTACTGAGAAGGTATTTTTAAGTTAAATACATTTAAACATGAAAAACTTCGAATGTATGTTTCAAGATAAACTTTTCTTAACATGCAACATTTATTTATATGTGTGCGCACATTTAAACTGCAATTAATTCCAAAATAGCAAAGAACTACTTTTCAAAGGCGGAGTATTACATTCCCTACCCTTCCCTGCAGTGCCAACTTAAGGTAAACGTAGTATAGAAATAGTATTGCCTTGCGTTGGAGACAGGGAGGGAAGAGAAAAACATTTCAGATAAGCAAAACTTGCCCACAATTGGTTAAAAATAAAGACCCCCCCCCCCCCAATGAAATTGAGAGCTTGCTCTCGTCAACTCTTCGCTCCTTTACATTGATGATCTTGATCTGACTAGTTGCGACGAATGTTAGGTTCTCAGATAAGCTTGCAGATTTTGGATATGAAGTAAACCTCTCTTGTACCGTAGCTATATTTTTTTGAGAACGTGTGAAAACTAATTTTATTGTTGATTGTGAATATTTCATCTTCCAATGATGTGTAAGAAACGGAAGATAGAGAGTGAGAATCAAGTGTTCCAGGACCGCTGGGAAACCCAGTATTTCATCACAATTAGAAAGGACAAACTCCAGTGCTTGATTTGTATGCAAGTTGTGGCTGTGTGCAAAGAATATAATGTCAAAAGACATTACGAGAGTCTTCACGAAGGGACCCACAGTAAATATCAAGGAGAAGCAAGATCTCTGATAGTTTCAGAACTGAAATCAAAACTGCAAAAACAAACTGGGATGTTTACTCAAGTAAAATCTGATCAGTACAATGCTTTGCATGCTTCGTATGCAATTTCACTTGAGCTTGCTAAAGTGAAAAAACCTTACACTGATGGCGTCGTTGTTAAAAAGTGTGCTGTAGAAATGTCAAAAGCATTTGGTGATAACAAAATGGCTATGCATTTTGATTCAGTTCCAGCTTCTCATCAAACCGTCCAACGAAGAGTTGCCGAAATGGGTGACCAAATACAACAGAATTTGTCCTGCGAGATTGAAAAATGCTGCTATTTCTCCTTGTGTATCGACGAGAGTACAGACCTGTCGGACGTTAGTCAACTCTTGATTTTCATTCGCACTGCTAAAGAAGACTTTGATATCAAAGAGGAGCTCCTTACCATGTGTTCTCTTCACTCCACAACCAAGGGTAGGGACATATTTGAAGCAGTGGCGAAAACGGCCAACAGTGTCGGAGGTTTTGAAAAGTGTTCCGTTCTAGCTACAGAGGGTGCAAAGGCAATGGTAGGACCAAAGATAGGATTGATTGGATGTTTGAGAGAAAATGGAATGAAATGCCCTGCACTTCATTGCATCATTCACCAGCATGCTTTATGCGGCAAATCGGTGAAGCAAACTGAAACCCTCAGAAAAGTTGTGAAAGTCATCAACATGATCAGAGGTGGCAACAGGGCTCTTATGCATCGGCAGTTCCGTAACTTTTTGGAGGAAATTGAAGCAGAATACATAACGGTACCTGCTATGGTACATAACGGATTGTACATAACGGTACCTGCTTATGTACAATCAAGTTAGGTGGCTTAGTGCCGGAAACTGCCTCAAGAGATTTTTCGAGTTGAGAAAAGAAATCCCTCTTTTCCCTCACCAGTTTTCTCCACCAGAAAACCTTGAACAAGAACTTTTGAGCATGGATTTTTCACGTCACCTGGCATTTCTAACTGATATTACTGGCCACCTCAACGATGTGAACGTAAAACTACAAGGAAGAGGCCAACTGGTGTCTGACCTAATGGCACACATCAATGGGTTTAGAAACAAGCTGAAAATTTTCCATGCAACTTTAGGAAAAAATAACTTATCTCACTTCGCCAGCTGCAGTCGTTTGGCGTCAGAATGTGAGGAAGTGCTGGATTTTTCTGAATTTTGCCCTGAGTTACAGACAATTATTGATGAATTCAACACGAGATTTTCAGATTTTGAGATCATCAAGAATGACGTTGCTCTGTTTAGTAATCCAATCACAGCAAGCATTGAAGAACAGCCTCCCAACCTACAATTAGAGCTCTGTGATCTCCAAGCTGACCCGTTCTTTCAAACAAGAACCGAAAAGGGGCCCGAGTTCTTCAAGTTGCTTTCAACTGAACGGTTTCCAAATCTGTGTGACTTAGGACTGAAAATAACTTCCATGTTTGGGAGCACATATTTATGCGAAAGTGCATTTTCGGCAATGTAGTTTATCAAGAATCGTCACAGGCGCTCTCTCTCCAACAGTTCATTGTTAGACTCTCTTCGGCTGGCAACGACAACCATCGATGTTGACATTACTGCCCTTGTAAAGAAGGCTGATGGGCCTCAGTTTTCCCATTAAAATGTAAGCAAATTGTTTTATAATTCTTCTGTTCCATTGTTTTATAATTAATAATTCAACTATTAATTGTTATTGTGTAAGAGGTTATTGTTCAACTTTTTCAAACTGCGGCCCGCCAGGTGATCAGTGACCGGAATTCTGGCCCATGGGCTCTTTGCAGTTGGACAGCCCTGAACTATACTAAGAAACTATGTGTTTAGATTGGAATTCTTTAAATATTTTAATTTCAAATAATAATAAAAAGTATAAAATTTAAAGAATGATCTTTTTTTTTAATAGAGTATACAACAAAAAATTAGACAATTTTACATTTGTGACATTTATTTTTGTATACTGAATCTCTTAAAATAATAATGCTAATTCAAAAAATCATTATTTAAAAATTTGACTTGAGATATTGGTCTAAAGAAAATATGATCAATGAATTTTATAAAAAGCACTGTTAAGATAAAATACAGATTACAGTACAGCTTTATATTTAAATACAGTGACTCATAAAAGTGTTTTTACACTTATGACTTTCAATGAATTAAGACTATCCATTAATTATAATTAATATTTCAGAATAGCTATTTAATAATAAGAAATATATTCTATTAGCAAAACTGCATGGAATATTTTAAAAACAAAGCAAAAGTTTATTTTTAAGAAATCAATCATTAAAAAGTAACAAAAACTTTATGGCACAAAAGTCATCGTACACTTTCAAAAAAATCTCTGTGTCTGAGTAAATATTCTAATTAGTATTATTTAGTAGGGTTTCCTTTCACATCTACATGTAACTAGTTTTTTTTTTTTTTTTTTTTTTTTGTGTGGTGAAATTCGAGCAGAATACTTTTTATTAAATTTTACAGAAACTTTTACAACACTCAGTTGTGAATTAATTAATTTTTCCACAACTTTTATAATTTTAATCTTAAAATTATAAGAATTGATTCAATGAAAACAATATATTCTACAAGCTAAACATATTTTCTCCACATGTCTTAATTTTTTAAAAATTAATGTTGTACCAAAACATTAAAAAATAAATAAAAAATTTTGCCAAATTGTCAAAATAAATTTTTTTTTTTCAGGATGATATGTTAAAAAAATAACATTTTGAAGAAAGTATTTTATAATATAGACACTTTTCTTGTAAACAGCCTACACTTTATAAGAAAAAAGAAACACAGACCTGGAAATTTTAAGATTTTTATCTGGAAAAATCAGGAAAATTTGAAATCTGATTTGAGTGGCCACCCTGTTATTGCTTGAATATTTAAATAAGTATTACTAATACATAATGAATCGAACCTCTACTATAAAAATCAGTTGAAAACTTTTTTTTGTTCTAAAATGTTCAGTTTATTCTGAACTCTTTTTTTTTTAAAATTAATTTTAAAAAATCTTTGAATTAAATGCGTTTTAATATTCTAAATTATGAGTAAACATAAAACATAACATTTCAAGTATGTTTAATATTTATCATAACTGTAAAATATTTCAGTTTCTTTTCTCTATTCTGATGACTATAAAAATCCCTAAAATTTCGTATGTGTAAAATATTTAGTACATCATGCAAAAATTATCATGAAATTTATGTTATTTCGTAAAATCTACTGGATTTTTTTCCTATCCTTGCTGGCAGCTGTGATTTCATTTATTTCCATGTAAAGATTAATTTAGATAATAACAGTAAAAAAGCAATTATAAAAATAAAAATTCTAGGTATTTAGAATAACAGAAACAAAAAATATAACAATTCTAACCAGGGATGCAGAAAACCCCAGTTTTTCTGGGTTTTATTGTGCTTTTCTGGGTTTTACGTGTTTTATAGGGTTTTTTTCTAAAGAGAGGGCAGGGATGAGTACCTTATTTTAAAAACGCTTATTTTAATATTAATAATAAATTTAATTTTATGAATTGGCTTAGCATATAGGTAATTAAAGTGTAATTAAATAAATTGGAACAAAAGTCTGAAAAGTTTCTTCTTACATCACGATACAAAATGTTATATCTGCTCACATACATCACACATTTGAAACTTATTTTAACACAGGATTACTTTTTATTTATATTTTAATCTTGAAAAATATTTAAGTAAAAAAATTTTTGGCATTGAAAGCGAATCAAAGGCACTGACTAATCAATGGCCTTACAGTCAAATCTAGCCAGCAAGGTGATTCTGCAGTCTCCAAACACAGTTTGTTTTTTCACCATAGGTTAATTTTTTTAACATATATATTTCAATAGAATAGCTCTTTAATATAAAAGAGGATAAAAGAAAGAAATCAATTTTAGAAAAACCCACTTTAGGGTGGGTTTTACTGAGTAGGTGAGTTTTTTGCAACCCTGATTCTAAATTAATGAAATAATTCAAAATTTTTCAAACAAGTATAAAAAATTTTACACACAATATGAGGGACGCCCAAATTAAATGCGGCCATGCACGATTCCTCCAGAAATTCAGTAGTGATATCAACACCATCATAAATGAATTTAAGGGAAGGCTGCTTATATCTTGTTAAACAGTTTATATGAGAGCCTTTAAAGTGTGTGTGTAAAGTGATTTGTTACCAGCGCATGCTTGTAACAGTCCCACCTCATCAGGGGTCGGTCCAGGGTAAATTTACTGCCGTTTAGCGGTACCTTCACAAATTCACCTTGAAGAAAAACGGTAATTTCACAAAATACTTTTTTTTTAAAAGCAAATTTTAAGATTTTCCTCCATGCCTCTTAAAACTTTATAGTACAATTGTCTTTTTTAATGAGTTAAGTAATAGTAGTAGTAAATGATTGCATGCTATAAATTTATGTTTGAATATATTTTTCTTGTTTTCATTACTAAAAATCTTTGTCTTTATTTATACTTATAAATATTTAATTTTTACAACTACTCAGTATTAAGTACAATGTCAAAACTTGTCCGAGTATGTTAATATTAAAAACATGTTCTTTTATCTCAGTATAGTGTTATCTCAATATGCTAAATGTGCGCTGAGTACTTGGTAAAATACTAATTAAAATGATATTGTGTTGATTTTTTAATTTTCATAAATTGTTTCTTAATTTTCACAAAGTAGATACTTTAAAAAAAAAAAAAACAACCTAGACAGACCCCTGCTCATATTGCTATTATCTAATGTGAAAATCTAATTATTATTTTACTAATTCTGATGTTTTACTAATACATGGTTTTATTGTATTTTTAGTAAGCTTGTGCTTTCTAAAAGATACTTTTTGACATTCAATTTTTCTCTATCATGTCAAATTGTAGGAGAAGAAAATAGAACATTTCAACAAATTTTGAGAGGTAGATTCTTTACTTCCCTCCCAGGTTCATAAAAAACATTTCTATTCAGAATCTTGATAAGAAGTATTTTTTAATCATGATTGACTTCTTACTTATGCACCACCTCTTTTATGTGCCTTTTTCATTTATATGACAGTTTTCAATGTTCCATGCTCATTATATGGGAAAATAATGATAATTATTGTTCATTTATGCGTCGCTCTAAAGATAAATGTAAATTTTATGACGAAATTTTTCTTGGAATTGCCGGGAAATTTTTTTTTTCTTTAAATAGAAAAAAAATATAGTTAATTTTTTCCCTTGAACTTTTTCACCCTTTTTTCTCGGAAGACAGTTTTGAATAGGTTGTCTTATCTCTTACATTGAAAACCCATCCTTCTCTAAGGAAAGGACCAAATGCTATTTATTTACTTTTATTTTATATAGCTGGAAAAAAAATTGCTTTTGTTTTAGGACCTTGCTGCTAAACTTTTAAAACGATATAGAGATTTAGTTGATACAAAATGGACTGATACTGCTGTTTTCCTTGATACTTTTCGGGAGGAATGTGAGGATATCTGTCCAATGCAAAGTTTCAATTTAGCCTTAATTCAGTTACAAAATGATAGAAATGCTGTAGTCTTTGTACAAGATGGAAAAAAGGTTTGATTTTTTTTCATTCTATTTGTAATTTAAATTGCTGTTGTATCATTTTTACAAATATCTAAATTACATACCTGCCAAGTCTCCTGTATTTTATCACTATCTCCTGTTATACCTGTGTATTCTCAAATTTCTCTGTATTTTTTAAGAATTTTAAAAAGAAAATTTTGGTGATAAAATATCAACTGATGACTATTGCCAGTACTGCAGCATGCTGAGTGTTAATAGTTTAAGTCAAGGCGTGATGGCTCAAGGGATAGAGCGTTCACTTTCCAATGAGGTGAACCAGGTTTGAATCCCAGCGATGACTGGTCGATACGAAATTCGCATTCAGCCTGCACCGACCACAGTGCTGATGTAAAATATCCTCAGTGGTAGACAAATCACAGGTCAGAGTCCCCTTGCCGTCAGGCTAACTGTGAGATGTTTTCATCTCCATGTAACTCAAATGGGGGTTAGTTCCATCAAAAAGTCCACCACGAAGGCAAATTTCTTCCAATACTTGATCCAGGAATTCCCTTGTCTTCTGGATTGGGTTCAGAATTACAAGACTACAGTTGAACATTATTTGCCGTAAACCCAAAATTAGGTCGGCTGTTCAACGACAGTTATAAAATAACAGTTTAGGTAATTACAAATAATGGTTTCAAAAAAATCTTCTTTAGATTAAGATTTATATACATAGTTTTACTTTGCTAAATGTAAGTGCTTATATTATTTCCAATTCTGAATTTCTCTTTTTGATTTACATTAGTATGCATGATGTATCAAAACTTTACTTGTAGCCTAAAAAATGCCGCTAGTTAATTCTCTGTTATTTTATTTCTCCAGTGTTGGCAGGTATGAAATTACTTCCTCCTAGTGAAATTTTTTTTCTCTTATAGACTCTGTCAGGACCTGATTCCTCTCCCACGCATTTTATTGACCCCTGACCTGAGTGTAAGGGACACAGGAAGTGTCGTTCCCCTACATTGAGGGTGCTGATTCCTCTCCCACGCATTTTATTGACCCCTGACCTGAGGGTAAGGGACACAGGAAGTGTCGTTCCCCTACATTGGGGGTAGAACGAAGGACTTTTTCTTGTGAGAAAGAGGATTTTTAGTTTAGTTTGAGTAGAGTATCATTTTGGAACGTAGTATTAGTTGGACTAGGAAAGAGAAGGGAGCAATAGAGCTCCAGGATTATGGAAATTTATCTGTACTTGTAATATATGTATATATCTATAACCGAGAATAATGAATTAAAATAATTATACCTGAATAATCGTTAGTCATTATTAAGCGAACTTACATAATGAACCAAAATTTATGAAATGCATCGCAAAGTAAGAGTAAGATGCATTACAGACTCATTTATACAGAATATCATTTATGATTCTGGAACCTGCAATTTTTTACTATATTTGTTTTTAAATTGTTTCATTACATTATTAAAAATTTGGGTTGGGAAGTTTTGATGTGTGAAAGGTTTTGTTATCTTATTGATAACCAAGAATTTTAGTGCCATGGTATTTTCATTTTATTTATACTAATTAAAATTTAAATAACAAAAAAGTTTTTCTTAAATTTTTTTTAAATAAAAAAGAGTTATAGAAGATATTTGACAAAATTGATCTAAGATAATGGGTAAAAATATGCAACGGAGACAGCGAGTGTATTTTGCTTCCTTTGGAAGCCGTCCTTAATATGCTGTAAAAGTCGAACAATTTGTTTGGTTGTGTCCTATCCACGTCTGAAACCAGAGTTATGGCCACCATAGTCCAAACCTGATATAAAAACTATGCTATGCACCTTTACCTAATATTAAAACTATGCAATGTGATTCGTATTCACTCGATTAAAAAATCGTGCATCGTAATTTCTATTCATATGGTTTGAAAAATCCAATATCATAATTTGTATTTACGCGTTTTTGATACCCAATATCGTGATTATCTTACTCGTGCTAGTTTAAAATCCAATACCGTTTATCGTATTCACTCGTTTGTAAGATCAAGCATCGTGATATTTTTAAACTTGATTTCAAAACTACACATTGCAATTCATATTCAAGCGATCTAGGGATTCGTATTTGAACGATTCAAGAATTCAAAATCGCAAGTTGTATTTCAGCATTTTTAAGATCCAATATCACGATTCGTATTCCCGTGATTTTAAAGTCTAACATCGCGATTCTTGTTACAGGTAAGTTTCTTGAATTAGTTACTCTAAAGGTGTGATATATTTCACATTTGAAGGTAATTTAATTATAAATGTTTGTTCAAAAAATTATGTTACATATAAAAGATGTATAGTATATAAATTATCAGTTTTTCGCACATAAAATTTTAAGGATTTTTCACTTGGTGCCACAATCACACCTGAAAATGGTATAAAGTGTGTATTATTATAATATTTTCATGAATGTATGAGATGTGCCCAGAAAGAAAGTATACTATTTTGTTCATCCGCCACCATACTTCGGTGAGCAGTCAGAGGTCTGTCCAGACATTTTCTGAAAGGTCTGGTTTTTGTGAAAAAATTACATTTTTTCTACCTCTGTTTTTATGAATTTGTGCAAATAGGGTCCGGTTGTTGCAAAAAACTTTTTCAAGGAGTTTTTAAATTAGAAATCGATTCAAAATTACGCTCAACACTGTAAAATTATAATAAAAAAATTTAAATTTTCAAAAATAAACAGCAATTGCTGCTTTTAAATTAGAGATGCAACATACAAATATTTGGTATTTAGCCTATACTGCTGAATGCAGAATATTCATTTCGGACGAATAATGAAAGAATCGTCTGCCGAAGACAAAATTTAATTCGTTTACATCCATCTTTCTTATTTTCTGCCCTGGGAATGGTTTATTCAATTAATAAAACAATAGTGAAGATAAACAAATTTGTGAAGGGTCTGAGGAGAGTCTTAAAGGCTGATTTCTCATATAACATATTTATTTCCCAAACACAAACATTAATATAACATAACTAAATTAAACATTATGGGTCGTCCTGCGACCAACCTAGCTAGTGACGAAGTCGAAAAGGTGAGTCGTCGTTCTTCATCTGAAGGACAGAATATATATCACAAGGATCACAGGTTGCTTTTACCTGAAGATCTTAAATCGCCAAGCTGGCGGTAAAACTGGTGAGAGTGGCGAGCACCGCACACTCCCCCCGCAGTGTATCACTTACTATACTTTTTTGGAAAACGCACAGTTCTTCCAAACCTATTTTTGGCCTCCTGCATTACAGGAGTACATGGTATTTCACACTTTAGTGTCTTAGTTATTTCAGAAGGTAGTATTACTTCACTTTCAAGGAAGGCAGGTTTCACACGATCTATGGAGATTGTAGACTTCCGACCTCTAATATCAACTTCAAAAGTTTTATCGGTTCGCTGAATCACTTTGAAAGGTCCGTCGTAAGGGACTTGCAAGGGTTTCTTCACAGTATCATTCCTAACGAACACGTGACTGCATTCTTTTAAGGCTGGATGCACAAACACTGACTTTGTAAAGTGGCAAGAAGCTGGAGAAGGTCTGATAGTAGAGAAATGTTTCTTTAAATCCTCAACTAGTTGAATTGGGGACGGGTCCATTGGAGTAGAATCAAAAAATTCTCCTGGAAGACGAAGTGTTGTCCCGTAGACGAGCTCTGCGGATGATGACTGTAGATCTTCCTTATATACAGTTCGAAAACCCAACAGGATAGCAGCTGGTAAGGCGTCTGACCAATGGTCTGTACTGTAGGCCTTGAGTGCAGCTTTCAAGGGTCGGTGCAATTGTTCTATCATCCCATTACTTTGAGGATGGTAAGGTGAGGATCGAACTCTTTTGATGCCCAGAAGTTGTGCTAGGGTTTTGAAGAGTCTACTTTCGAACTGGCGACCCTGGTCGGTCGTTATCACTGAAGGTGATCCAAAGCGAGCAATCCAGGTCTTAAAGAAAGCTTCTGCTACTGTCTCCGCTGTAATGTCCGGAATCGGAACAGCTTCCACCCATCTAGTATATCTGTCAATCATTGTCAGGCAGTATGAAAATCCTTTAGATGGTGGTAATGGGCCAACGATATCAAGATGTATATGGTCAAAGCGTTTGGACTTTATTGGAAAATTAAAAATAGGGGATTTAGTATGCCTGATTATTTTAGATTTTTGGCATGGAATGCAGTGTCTAGACCACATATTGCAATCTCTATTCAAGTTAGGCCAAATAAATCTATTACTAATCAATTTATTAGTTGCTTTTATTCCGGGGTGTGATAAGTTATGAATAGTATCAAATATTTGTTTACGAAATTGTTTTGGAATAAAAGGTCGAACGTTTTTAGTAGAAATGTCACAATATAAAATAGTGTTCGTATCTGGCATATTTATTTTTTTTAAATCCAAACTTTGAGGATTCTTGATTAAACTGTTTAATTCTTCGTCATTTTCCTGAGCTTTTGCAATTTCGCTGTAATCTATAGGATTTGGCATATTTATCGATGCTATTCTTGATAATGCATCTGCAGTTATATTATCAGAACCATTTAGGTGTCTTATATCTGTTGTAAATTGCGATATAAAATCTAATTGACGCGCTTGACGTGGTGAAAATTTATCTAACTTTTGCTTAAATGCATAGGTGAGAGGTTTGTGATCTGTGAACAAAATGAAATTTCGTGCTTCGAGCATGTACCTGAATTGTTTGATTGAAGCGTATGCGGCAAGCAACTCCCTATCATAGGCGCTATAGCGTTTTTCAGTTTCGGTTAACTTGCGCGAAAAAAATGCTAACGGTTGCAGATGCTCGTTTTCTGTTTGAAATAATGTTCCCCCAATAGCAAAATCCGAGGCATCTACTTGCAATACTAAATTTGCATCGGGGTTAGGATGAGCAAGCAGCGTAGCGTTCGCTAAAAGGGTTTTGCAGTTTTGAAATTCGCTAATTGCTTGTTCTGACCAGTTAATCAAACGATTATCATTGCGCTTTGAACCTTTCAAAAAATCGTTTAAATGAGTTTGGTTATGAGCTGCGCGAGGTAGAAAACGACGAAAAAAATTTAGAAGTCCGAGAAATCTTCTCAATTCCTTTATTGTTTTTGGTTGTGGGTAATTTAAAATAGGGTCTACTTTATTGGGTAATGGTTTGGTGCCATCCTTAGTTATTAAGTGGCCTAAAAATGAAATTTCTGGCACACCAAACAGACATTTTGATACATTTACAGTTAAACCATATTCGTTTAATTTTTGAAATACGGCTCGAACATGCGTTTTACGCTGTTCTTCTGTTTCACTAAAAATAAGGATATCATCGAGGTAAACATAGCAAAAAGGCAAATCTCCCAGAATTTCATTCATGAACCTCTGAAAAGTTTGCGCGGCTCCGCATAGACCGAAATTTAAAAAAGGAAACTCAAATAGACCAAAAGGCGTACACACAGCAGTTTTCTGTATGTCATCTGGGTGCACTGGGATATGAAAATTAGCACGGACAATATCAATCTTTGAAAAAATATTTTTGTTATTCAGCGCGTGTGTGAAATCTTGTATATGGGGAATTGGGTACCGATCCGGAGTTGTCACCGAGTTTAATTTCCTGTAGTCTCCAACTGGTCGAATACTTCCCGAGCTTTTAGTAACGACATGTAGTGGAGATGACCATGGTGACTTCGAGGGCCGGCAAATCCCCTGCTCTAACATAAACTGAAATTCTTGTTTTACATTATCATATATTTTTGGACTTAATCGCCTAGGTTTATTGTGTATAGGCGGACCAGTTGTATCGATATAATGCACAGTATTATGACACACCTGCTTAATTTTTGGTGTTAATTTAGTTAATTCCGGAAAATTTGATAATAATTTATGATAATATGTGTCACCTGAAATTAATTTTACTGAAAAAACATTAGTTTTGGTAGTTTTGCCTAATACAGAAAGATTAGTGACACCATCAATTAGTTTACGACGTTTTAGGTCTATCAACAGTCCAAAGTGCTCTAAGAAATCTGCTCCAATAATTGGAAAAGGTACCGTAGCGACTAAAAATTTCCACTTAAAGTCTCTTCGTAATCCTAAATTAATGTTCAATAATTTGCTCCCGTAAGTAAAAATTTTTGAATTATTAGCTGCAGTTAATTGTAAGGGACCAGGATGTAAATTTTTAATCATTTTCGGGACGGGCAAGCAGCTCACATCTGAACCTGAATCCACTAAAAATTTTAAATGAGTCTTTTTATCATATACAAATAAGCGACACGAACGTTCGGCTGTCGGATCATTTGTCTCTGTAACAGCAACAGCCGGTTTTAGTTTTCCTGGTTTATTGTTATATGAGCACGGTGAGCAACATTTTCTAGCTTTTTTACCGAATTTCGAATGATAAAAACAGAATTCAGACGATCTTTTCCGTTCCCTAGAGCTAGATGTATATCTACGAAAATTATTATATCTTGTTCGAGAACGATTGCGCGATCTCTCACGAGATAATTTTTCAACTTGCTGGCTAAGTGCAGCTATTTGCTGACGAAGTGCACATACTTCCTGATGTAACGGGTTCGATGTCGAAGGATTTTCTCGTGTAATTGCTGAGAGTGAGGGATTTGAACTCGTGGAATTATCCATTTCGCAAACATTTAGAAGGGAATCCGTTCTAACTTCGGCTATTTTATCCGCCAGCTTAGCTAAATTTTCGAGCGACTCTGAACTAACGGAAAGAATTGTTTGTATCTCTGGCGTTAAACGCTGTAGCCATAAGATTTTCAAAAAATCTTCATTTAAAGATGTACCTGCCAGCGTTTGCATTTTCCTTAACAAATGTGATGGTTTGTCGTCACCTAATTGTAATTCAGAAAGAAGTTTGCGAATTTGTTTACTTTCAGAGTCTGTAAATTCCGCGATAAGTCTTTCTTTAAGAGTATTGTATTTATTTGTAGCTGGAGGATTAAACAAAATATCTGAAACTGCTGATAAAGTCTCTGGGTCGATTGCTGCAATAATATTGTTATATTTAGTTTGGTCGTTAGTAATTACTGATAAATCAAAATTACTTTCTGCCTGAACAAACCAAAGTTTGATATTATTCTTCCATATTGGAGGTAGTTTAACAGCTATACGTGCAATTTGAGCTTCGGTAAGATTCTGCTCACCTTCATTTGGCATTTTGAACTTTAAATAGTAGCAAGCTTAAACAGTTTGAACTTTAAATAGTAGCAAGCTTAAAAAGATAAAACTAATTCAAAGACTAACTTATGTATTACGTAATTTTTACATGCATTTTAAGTTTAGAATTGAAGTTACATAAATATTAATACTACCACTACTAACTTAATGACTAAGAGGGACAAATTGCATACATAAACCAAGCGAATGACCATAAAAACATACTTGAATCGTCGCCACGTCATCAAGATATACTTGAATCGTAGTTGGTAATCCAATTCATGTGGTATAATCCAAGGTTTCTTCCATGAAAGTTGATTTTATCGTGCTGCGACGTCCGGGTCACCACTGAGGAGAGTCTTAAAGGCTGATTTCTCATATAACATATTTATTTCCCAAACACAAACATTAATATAACATAACTAAATTAAACATTATGGGTCGTCCTGCGACCAAGCTAGCTAGTGACGAAGTCGAAAAGGTGAGTCGTCGTTCTTCATCTGAAGGACAGAATATATATCACAAGGATCACAGGTTGCTTTTACCTGAAGATCTTAAATCGCCAAGCTGGCGGTAAAACTGGTGAGAGTGGCGAGCACCGCAGGTCCGTTAACGGACCCAAATATCTTCTAAGCAGACCCTGGCATTAGCAGTTCCATAGTTCTCAAGCATTTTTTAAACGAGTATATTCTAAATCGCTACCTATTATCTGGGCAGACCACATTGTTGTTTGTTTTTAAATTGAATGTTTTCATATTCATGTGTCTTTGTGCTTCCTATAGGTAATAAAATTTAAAAAAGTAGATGAGAAGAAAGTGTTACCTCTCTCACAAGTGGATAAAGGAATATTGAGGTAATATTATTTAAATTCTGAACAAATTTTGTAAAGGGCTTCTTCATCAAAAATTTTTATTTTTCATAGAAAATTCATCTTTTAGCGCAAGTGCGATTATTAAATAATGTTGAATGACTATTCGTTGACTCTGCTGCATCTCCTCGCATTGTTTTTGTAAGTTTTGAATTGATCTTTCTCTGATTTTTAAAGACTCACAGTTTTACCCCCCTCCCCCCGCTTGGATAAAAAGAAATGCACGTCATTGATTTAATGGTTTGTGTAGTATTATTTATAATTCTCATAGCTGCCAACTCTACTGGATTTTCTAGTAGACTACTGGATTTTTCCAGTTTCTCCTGGTTTAATTAAAATTCTCCTGGTTTTTTTACGCTTTAGAAAATTCCCTAACATTGAGTGAGTTTCCTAAAAAAGCATTGAAATGGAATTTTTGTGCAGAAATACATAATGACGCTAACCTTATTTATAGAAATCAGTTAAATATTCTAAGCTTATAAAAAAAGAAGAAAAACGAATTCGTACATAGTTCGGATAATCGGCGCTCTACTGTATATATATATATATAAATTTTTCTTTAATAAAACATGTAATAATTTTTTATTCTGATATTATGGGTGATATTATTCCATTTTGTGGGGGGGACACAAATTATTTCCTTCTTCGCATTTTATAAATATCACAACAAAAAATATAATTAAAAATCTTGAAATCCGTAGTAGTAATGCCCGGGGGGGGGAGATCGATGACGAAATCACGCGAATCTAATCAAATACGTGTTTCGTATCGAGGTTGCGTTGTTGTAATAAAAAATATCGGATTTAAAAACTATGGAGAAATCAATAGCAATAACTGCCAACAATTCGATAGAATTATTGCCTTGAAAAGTAAATACCCAAATGCACAATTTGAATTTTCCATATTGCTCTAACTTATTTACCTCAACCATATTAATCCAGAGAAATTAGTTCATAACTTAAGTTTTATTTATTCTCAGTCACTTTTCATGTTGAAAGAGCATAATTATTGAATGGTGGCTCTAATACTTTGCAATATACTAATTCTATGATACTACTTTCAATTGTAGCAAAATTATCGATTTTAATTGTGTTAACCCTTTGACAGTTAGGGAAATGGTCAGTTTTCATTTACTTAATTCGCTCAGTATTACGAGTAAACAGTAGTCGAAAGTGGCAGCTGTTTTTCCCCTCCCTTCTTCCGAAAATGTCACCCTTCTCTGGCGATGCTGTAGATAGCTTGCCTCACGCATTTTAAAAATTTCTTAAAGTATTTGTAGTACATAAATAACAGTTTTTACGTACTTTAGAATAATTAATAAATGATAATTATTAAATAGTAAATCATAAATGATTATAATCAGTTTTATAAATAATAATAGTTAGTTGTAAATATAAGACAAATATTAAATTGAAAGGACTACATAAGAAGGTACAACTAATGTAAAATTTTATGAAGCATTTAAATACAGTAATTCCTAAAAAT
Source organism: Parasteatoda lunata (assembly GCA_949128135.1). Taxonomy (NCBI): domain Eukaryota; kingdom Metazoa; phylum Arthropoda; class Arachnida; order Araneae; family Theridiidae; genus Parasteatoda; species Parasteatoda lunata. Next base: position 118,203,981 of record OX421972.1, on the reverse strand, counting down.
CTTTCTGTACACGCCATTAAAAAATTACAGTAATTACCTTAAAATCTTTAACAATCATAATTATCTAACTTTCCCTTTTAAGCCATTTTACTTTACAGACATCCCTAAAAATGCGCCAAAATACGCATAAAAAGAACAAGGTAAAAAAAAAAAATCCCCTTCATTATAAAAAGAAATTTATGGTATTGCCATATGTAGTCAGTAAAACTAACTACATTTCACGAGTAGGATTCGTTTGTAACATAATCAATGCAGAATAATAATGACGAACGAGCTCAGCTCGTCAGCACCAATTGGGGACAATTTTCGCTACTCGAGTAGTGAAATCTCACTCCCAAGCAGAACTGGTTTGCACACATTCTGAAGCACGATTCGATTGCGAGTCGAACTCGTTCATAACCGTCAAAGGGTTAACCTGATATAAAAAATCTAACCTAAATAATTAATTTAAACTAGATTGTTTATTTTTATTAAATAAAGCTTTAAAATAACCTTTAATATTTTGAAATATTTTCTAATAATATTGTTTTTAAATAATTAAAAAATTTAGCATGATAATTGGTACAACAACCTCATTATAAATCTTTTTTATATTGTTTCCCAATGTGTTTTATATTTTTAAAAAAAATTATTGCTAATTTGGTTTGTTATAGATAATATTCTTTTTTTTTTTTTCTTTTTTTTTTTTTGTTAATATTTTTTTTAACTATTTATTAATTTTTATTTGATGAATGGTTAGTATATTATCGTCTTTTTAATTGTTTATTTGTACAAATAAAATGCTGATACAAATAAAATGTTAAGTAATGCATGGGTTCGTACTGTAAGATAGAAAATGTAAACTATTTTATAATATAAATTGTAAAATTTGTTTTTTATTATTTTAGCCTTAAAAGTGCCAGAGACACTCTTATAAATGATGTTGATGAATTGGAAGAGAAAATTTTAAGGTAAGTTTCCTAAAATTAGTAAAAAATTGCAGAGAAAATACAAGGTATCTGCGCACCTGGAAAGTCATGAATTTTGGTATTGAACCAAATTTGTCTTGAAATGTCGGGATTTTAACTTTTTTTTTTTTTTTTTAAAAATGGAAAGTCACGAATTTAGATTGCCGAAGAATCTCATTTTTAAAATTTCACAGTGTTCCGAATATCTGAATTTGTTACAAAATCCCTACTCATAGTCATATTTTATTAAAATATAAAATGTTTTTATCCTGTTCTTTAAAAATTATGGTGTTCTTTCAAAAAATGAAAATAAGAACGTCATTTCTAGAGCAAATCATTTTTTAAACTTCTGTGATTTCAGAATTTTATTTATTTTTTATCAATTTAAAATTCCAGTCATTGGCAATTTTTTCTGAAATAAGAACAGAAAATTCAAAAGTATTTCTTTCCATTCCAATGAACAAAGAAAGTATCTTTAGAATATAATTCTGCAGAAAAAAGGAAAAGAAATTGCTTGCTTTTATATTTTTTCAGCCATTTTATTGCTTCAACTCTTTATTGACTCTGTTTTTTAAATTAAAAATCGATAAATATGAAGATGCAGAGCATAATAGTTTTGGTTATACCTATCATTTCAATTAATGTTATTATAATGCTTTTTTAAATTTATTGTTGTTTTTTTGGTCAGAGAAATTAGTAACTTCGTTAAGTCATGAAAAATTTTGGAATTAGTCATGAAATTGAAAATCTAAAATGTAGCAGATACCCTGCAGATAAAAACACTTTATAGAATTTTTAATGCCAAGACTATTTTTATCAGGCATGGCAAGTTTCTTACATAGTGAGAAGAAGAAAAAAGGAAAAAACTGCCCAGAAAAAAAAAAAAGTTTCTTCTAACCCAACTCTGAGAGAAAAAGGAGAAATTATTTTAAGTGAAGAAATATAGAGTAATGACTTAAAAATACAGTTTATAATTGTTATCTAGTTGAAATAATAATATTTCCAAGTCATTTAAGAAATCATAAAATTAAAAAGCTGAAATTGGAAAGAAAAATAAGTTTATCGAATTTCATAGGAAGTTGAATAGGAATCACACATTCTATTTCATAATTAGAAGCAGCATACTTTTTCCTTCATCTTAAGAGTGTCTTGGAGTCACAAAAAACTTTGATGAATCCCTCGGACTAACATAGGGAGATGTTTTTCTTTCCCCCGTGTAATAAAGTTAAGTCGTCAATCAAGTCAAAATCCACAACACCCCCTTTTTACGCTCTTTCTACATTGTTTGGGAGGTGGGGCCATACCTTACTTCAGAAGGGGGAATTCTTGTCATACAGAAAAAGCAGGAATTTCTCATTTTTTGGAGTAATAAACCGTTTTTCTTTCTATTACAATCAAATTAAATTTTGTGAAATCTTATTATTTTAATAAATGTAATATTATGTATTTTAATTTAAAAGAAACAACTTAAAAATATTTTTTCTTCGTTTCATTATTCACTTTTTAAATTTTACTCATGTATTTTGTAAATGTCATGCCAAATAAAAACAAAAATTTATTTAAATTTGATAAATATCAATTACGCATTTTATTGATATTAAATATAATGTTTGTTTTTTTTAAGTTACTGTTACTTTATACAATAAGTATTTCAGAAATTTAAAAAGGCATGTGATTTTTCCAGTAATTGGCAGAATTCTGCTAGTCTCAAGACATTCCAACAAAATTTGCGCTAATCTAAAATTTAAATTTTGTTACTTAGGTAAAATCAATTTTAACGTATGCTTGTGAAACTTGGACCATATCTTGTACGGATGAGGCTATGTTAGGTACTTTTGAGAGAATGGCTTAGAAGATCAAATCTAGAGCTTTATCACTCCTATAATGAACCTGACATTATTAACTTCATGAAACGACAAAAAATAAAATGGACAGGCCATGTTATCAGAATGGACGAAGACAGTACCATATTAAAAGTTTTCAATGCCAGACCATTTGGCACACGAAATAAAGGCAGGCCGAATTTGAGATGGATAGATCGCCTAGAAAAAGACCTTTTGGTATTAAAACTAAAAGATGGGAAATACTGGCAGGAAAAGGGCTAACCTGGAAAAAACTTTTTGAGAAGGCAAAGCCCCACCCTGGGCTGTCGAGCCATTGATGATGATACTTAGGTAAAATCTCGTTAACAAGACATTTATTTCACCCATACCAGAACCCTCTATTGTTCTAAGTTCTCAATCACGCGGCATGACTTTTTACGTAGATGATTTTTTAGTGGAAAAGCAACTTCGGATAAACTTTGAGAATAAGCTGCAAAAAAAAGGTTTGTAATAATTCGGGTAAAACTAATGAACTACTAAGGCATGTGTAAAATTGATTATCTAAAAAGATATTCAGAAATGGCAGACATTCAATAAGATCGTTCACTTGAAAAACTTTTTTCTTTTTTTTTAATGAGTAGCAATTTTGTTGCTAATTCCGAATTTTACCCAAAGAATTATTTAGTCAATGGTGATATAGATGCCCCTTTTTTATTTGGTTACAATTAGAATGACAGGATTGCCATTCCACAGGGTAAACAGGGGAAATGTGGAAAATACAGGGAATTTTGTTTCTTATTTTTGTCTTCTAAAAATGGTGACCACTCAAAGCATAATCTATGGGATATTTCAGCTATACTGAACTATTTAATTTAATATAGCGTTATTTAAGTATCTTCCAGCAATTAGAACTAATAAATAAAGTTAGCTCACAGTAATTGCTGTTTCCTCTTACTATAATATGTACAGTCTGCATAAAAAAGAAGATATCTGTTATATTGGCATTGCTGAATATTAAAAAAATGAATGATAATAATGGCCGAACAAATCCATATAGGTTAGTACCTTGAATTATGCTGCAATTACCCTACACATTGGTGAGGTACAATTTCTTACGTGCCCTTTCTTGACGAACCAGGATGAAGGCATCTAAATAAAAAATTTATCAAAAATTGACTGAACTGTACCTAAAGAAAGAGTTTAAGTCAACGACATCAAAAGTGAAGACAAGTTTTAGACGAAGCACTATGAAAATTCTTGTTTATTTTTTTTGTGACAAGCATCCAAGAGCACCTTTTAAAAAACTACATCCTCAGTGTTATCATTACGCTGCTGGTACATGATCGGTAAGGAATTGGGAGCGTCAGTGGTGGGGAGAAGTGGCGGCATCTTAAAATGAAAATTTGCTGATTCTTGAAAGCCATCCGGAGAATTGGTTGTGTCCAAATAAAACCATATGGATAATCAATTTAAATGTAGGCATTTTAAATGGAAATTTTGCAGATTCTTGAAAGCAATCCGGAGAACTGATTGTGTCCAAATAAAATCACATGGATAATCAATTTAAATGTAGGCATTTTAAATGGAAATTTTGCATATTCTTGAAAGCAATCCGGAGATTTGGTTGTGTCCAAATAAAACCATATGGAGAATGAATTTAAACGGAGGCATCATTTTGGAATGTAATGGCGAGCAAAGACGGTGCCATTAAAGAGGTGAAAGCTCCGTCTCTCAAAAGAGAGGGGACGGAGAAAAAACAAAAACACGCAACAGGGCTACGTGGAGTGTGATACTCACAAACTTCGAATGCATGGTGTAATAGTTCTCGCGCTATATTTATAGTCGCTACACTTACAGTTACGGTAACAGTTTTTTTTTTTTTTTTTGTGAAAATTAAATTAAAATACCTCATCCTTTTTTTGTTGAGATGTTTTGAGCATTTATTTCTTAAACGTTAAAGTTACAGAAGGTTTTTCGCGACCGCGTGCTTGGCAAGATCAAAGGTTTCCACCACAGGTGTGGAATGTTCCCATACTTGGGATGAATGGAAAGGAATTTCTTGGGGAGAGTGTGTCTATTGCCTGACGCTTAAGGGGCGAGAGAAAACGGATCAGTAAACAGGAATTTGAACTAGAATTAAATACCAAATTAGAAGAAATTAAATTAAAACTTGTGACTCGATGTCACATTATACCCTCCACTGCAGAAAAAAATTTTGAAGAATTTTTTTTTTCAAGTATTATTGCCAAAAAATCATTCCAAACAAATTGAAAAGGTAAAAAAAAATAACTTAATTATTAACATCCTGCCACTCCAGTCCACCACTTCTGCCTTAACAGACATTCAGATGTCACATAAAAATTACATCTCAATTATTTTGACAGTAAATTAGCCTAAAATTAGAAAAGCAGTGCCCCAACATACAGTTACAATAGTTATGACAACAAAACACATAATAACAGCTGTACATAGCTAATCCTGAGTAGTACAAATGACCAAAAAACAATCTTAATTGTTTGCTAGAAAATGACAAAAAAGACAATCTTAATTGTTTGCTAAAAAAGAACTTTTGACATGCCCAATAGTCAAAACAAAATTCACTCTACATGAAGTAGAGAGCAAAAATTCATCTCCCTAGAAAAGAACATTAAGGAGGTAAAAATGTATAATTGAGTATTTAAAAATCTCACACAGTAAAATGTGAAAAAAAATTTGAGGTAAAGAAATTAACTCAAATGGTTCCTTGTAAGAAGGAATGAAAAAAAATTGATTTTGTTTGCTGAAAATTATTAGGAAAAATTAGAAAATTGCAAACAAACGAAAAAAAAATCAGGCTACCTTTGTAGACTGACAGTATTTCGAGCTTAAACGAATGAGAAAGAATTTTGTACAACAATTTAATTGAAATTTGAAAAAAATTTAAAATCAATCGAATACGAACGATAATTTGGTATTCCGAGTCAAAACGAGTATTTTAAACAAAATTTTCCTGTATTGATTGAATTTTGCTTAAGCTTAAAATTATTATGAATCAACAAGGATTTATACAACCTCCGAGTTAAAACGAAAAATTTTGTACATAAAATGGCATACTCTACAAATTCAAAGTACTAAGTGAGATACAAAAACTGGAAAAACATATATTAAATATTAAGGGTTTAAAAAATGAATCCTATGAGCTTAAGATTAGATGAATGTTAAATATTAAAGGCCTAGGCAAAAACATTTAAGTTTAACTCCTACAAAAATTTAAGTTAGAAATTACAACTTACATATCATAGACATTTTTCTCACTAAAAATTTGATCATATAAAGTATTCTGTAACCATAAACATCATAGTCCATACAAAACTATACATAACAACAACACAAACAAAAAACAATGCCTATAAACAAAATTTATAAACAATGATCAAAAATGCTTATAAACAATGCTTAAAAATGAAAATGCTTAATGAACATAAAAATAAAAAGTGCTTGCAAGGATACATAAACAAAATTAAAAAATCATCAACACTACAGATACACAAAAATTTGTATATAAACGCAGAGCTGTAGCCGTTTACTACAGTCTGAAAAACTCCAAAAAGTTATGTAATAAAACCTTATTCATTACATAGGAAAAGAAAAAAATATACTGTACATGAGTGAGGATCTACAAAAAAATGAAAAATTGGCATTCGAAAATTGTAGCATCATTAAAATTAAATTACGTGTTTACTAGTGTTTAAAAAATGGCTAACACATGACCTAACTATCATTAAAAAAATTTTAAAAGTTAGACAAGAACCAACCCATATGAAACACACACCAAAAAAGGTAAAAAGAAGGAGTCAGTACAAGCGAGAACCCCCTCATCATCCACCAGTTGTAAGAACAACACAGTTTGAATACCTCAGAATAACAATTAATTTACAATCATTAAGTTATTAAAAAATTATACATGAGTAAAATTGAATTAAAAAAATTATGCAACAACATTTTATTGGCATTGCATGACAACTGCCATGGGACACACTCGTTTCATGGACATGCAACGGCCAGCGCTGCATACGAACGCATCACCATAACACCTACCATACATGTACCAACAAAACTTTAAAACTGTTAAATTTAGAACAAAATAAAAAATAGCAAAATTATTATTTGTTTCTCAAATTATAAGGACAAGCCTTAAAAAAATTAATATTTGCATCATTTACATTATCAGAGGTATCAAAAGGGGGATGAAACAACAAGTTTTGTCTCCTATGAGGACACAGACATAATCTATCAATATGCACAGTTTGTTTAGGTGCATTGGGGTTGTCTAAAATTTGAATAACACAATCCACATCATTAAATTTGGAAGCAATGGTGAACGGGCCGTCAAATTTTGGTTTAAAAACATTAGTGTGCTTTAAATAAACAATATCACCTATGTCAAGTGATCTTAACTTGGCTTTTGCACTTTGTCTAGAATTTTTTTTCACTTGAGCCCTTTCCGAATTACTATATGCATTTTCATACGCAATATTAAGTTGATTTAATGTATCCAATAAATAATGGGACTTATCTAAATGTACTGGTTCTATGCCAGATTCAAAACAATAAAAAATTAATGCCAAATTACGACCAAAATGTAACATATTAGGGGTGAATTTAGTTGCAGTGTGAATTGTGCCATTATAAATATTCTGATGAATTACTAAACTGGTTGCAAATGATACACCTTTTTCATGCAATGTCAGAACAGAAGATTTTATTGCTTGATTAATTCGTTCACTCATTCCATTACTTTGGGGATGAGCTGCACTACTATGGGCTAATTTAATCCCTAGCTTCTTATTGATTAACTCAAACACTTCAGCCTTAAACTGAGTACCAAGATCGGTTAAAAGATATAGCATTCTACCATAATGAGAAATGTAATTAATTAAGTGTTTAGAAACCGTCTCAGAAGTCAAATTTACTAGTTGATTTAAAATTAAATGACGAGAAAAATGATCAATAAAAGTTAGAATGTAACCGCAATTTTTAATAGGCCCGACAATGTCCACTGAGACAAATTGACCAGGACTTTGAGGTAACCACATAGATTTTAAAGGAGCAGGCTTGCTCGAAGACTGTTTATGTTTAATGCATAATTCACATGATTTGACATAATTAAGAGTATCAGTGTAACATCCTTTCCAAAAGTATCTATTAGATACAAGTTCATATGTTTTTTGAATTCCAGTATGCGAAACATGACAAATATTTAAGACTTTAGATTTTAAAGAATTAGGAACCACTATTCTATGATTGTGGGGGGAAAGCTGAGTGGCATACATTAAAATATCATCAATTAAAAAGAAATTTTCAGTCTTAGATTGATTAACTAAAGTTGGATTGTTTAAAAGAGAAATAATTTCCTGAATATTTTGATCTTTACTTTGTTCAGATTTAAATGTATCTAAAGAAATTTCTAGAGGAGAATCATTACAAGTTAAATTATTAAGAACATGGTCATCATTTATATCCGTAAAAGGTAAAATTAATTCGGACTCATTATTATTTAATGCATTTTGATGAAAATTAGGATCAGGAGAACGACTAAACCAGTCTGCCAAAACATTGTCAGGACCAGGTACATAAAGAAAATCAAAAGAATATTCACTCAATGCCAAAAGCCAACGGGTAATTATATCAGCAGGTGATGTAACCTTACGATAATGTTTCAATGGTTTACTGTCACTCAGAATGGTAAACTTTCTATTGTACAAATATGATTTGTAAGCAGTAACACCTTTAAATATAGCGAATAACTCAAGTTTTATAGCAGGGTAGTTATGTTCAAATTTTGATAGAGATTTACTAAAAAAGGAAACAGGGTGAAAAGATCCTTCATGCTCCTGCATTAATACGGCCGAAATGCCTAGTTTACTAGCATCAGTATTTAGAAAGAAAGGTTTTTCAAAATCAGGTAACCTAACAAACGGTTGTGAAAAAAATGCTTGTTGTAAAGTATCAAAAGCTTGTTGTTGCTCTTCAGTCCATTTAAATTTTGATTGTTTTGTGGCAGTTTTAGTCAAAACAGCAATTAGTTGGGCAAAATTGGGGATTAAGTGGCGATAAAATCCACAAACACCTATACATTTCTTAACTTGTTTGGCAGTACGTGGAGTAGCAAAAGAAGTAATTTTATAAATATTAGAAGCAGTTGGTGTTATGCATTTATGGGAAATTGCAAAGCCTAAGTATTCCACAGAATCTTTAAAAAAAGAACATTTATTCGGAGCTAGAGTTAAATTATACTTGATTAAAATTTTAAGTAAGGCTGATAGTCTAGATTGCATTTCCTCAAATGAATTCGCTCCAATTAAGAAATCATCTTGGTATGCATGGATACCTTTTACACCTTCCGCATTTAATTCCTCGATGATTAAATCTACAAGGGCTTGAAAAGTACTTGCTGCCATTTTAAGGCCAAAGACAAGTCTTCTGTTAGCAAACGTACCAAAAGGAGTGGTAAAAGTTAAAATATCCTGTAAATGTTCAGGCAACGTGATCTGTCTATAAGCTTCACGAATATCACATTTTGTGAAAAATTTATATTCAGAGATTTCATTAATTATTGTACTAATTTTTGGTAATGGGTATGCGGAGCTTTCAACCACAGCATTTAAGAGTCGTAAATCAGGGGCAAGTCGAAATTTAGGTTTACCTTGATGATTATCAGTATTTTTCTTTTTGACTAAAACTAGTGGAGCAGCCCAATGGCTAACATGCCTATGAATAATTCCGGCTTCCACTAATTCATCTAATTCTTGCTTAATGTCATCTCTCAAAGCATAAGGTATTTCAAAAGGCAATGTTTTAATAATATTATCATTTTTAAGTGTCAAAGAAGGAATTACCCGATCTGTACACCCAAGAGTCTTAATAGTTTTAGAAAACGCAGCAAAATTAGTCATTAAAATATTTTGAAGAATTAGTTTTTGATCATTTGTTAAGTGTTCTAAGTCAAAATCAGTTGGTTTTAAGTCTTCCTTTCTTAAATTTAAAATTTCATCAGAAGCAGCTATTAAATTACACTCTTCTATGTCACTATCATTAGGTAAATTAAAAGTATCACACTTAATATCAAAGTCCAAAATTAAAGTTCCTATCTTAAAATTTTTATTTAAATGCACAGTTTGTTCAGAGTTATTCTTGATAATAGTATTAAAGGAATTATTATTTTTTACAACATTAATGGAGGGATGTATAACAATATCAGAGTTGGAAGTGGGGGTAAAATATACTTTATTACCTGTTTTCTTCTTAAACGTATTAAAACCTAAATGAGCAATGGCAGTCTCGCCTGGCTCGAAGCTGATTTTCTGCCTTAACATTACATGTAATTGCTTCTTATTATCATTACTAGAAGTTAGATCACCAAAATTACTATTTAAAGGAATGCTAAAATCATTGAATTGTGCCAAATTATCTTTATAATTAATGAGAACATTATATTTTTTTAAGAAAACTGATTTTGAATCTTAAAGGAAATTTCGGCTCAAGCAGAAAATTGGAATTCACTGTCCTGATTTGTACTTTACGATTAACCTTATTGTGACATTTAATTTGATTAAAGGAATCTAAGGTGAGTAGTGAAATGGAGCTACCACTGTCTAATAAGAAATTGACACCCTCATGTGAGACAATATTTATCATTTCAGTTATACATTGAGTATCACTATCATTTAAACACATCTTTAAACAGAAAATATAATCAAAATGCTGACATTTAATTTGATTAAAGGAATCTAAGGTGAGTAGTGAAATGGAGCTACCACTGTCTAATAAGAAATTGACACCCTCATGTGAGACAATATTTATCATTTCAGTTATACATTGAGTATCACTATCTTTAAACACCCTGTAAACAGAAAATAGTATAAGTATACATAATACATCTAGATATAAGTGTACATATAATAAGTATAATATAATCAAAATGCAGATATTTATAATTTGACTAGAAAATTTTTACTTTTTTGCACTATGTTAAGCTTTTTTTTTTTTAAAAAAAAATTACCTATTATTTATTAGTTATCATTTAACAACTGTATTGGTCAATTTTAATTTCCGCCAGTTGTTCCAGTGTCCTGGTAGAAATAGGTTTTTTTCTGGATGAAATCCCGACCCTGATTTTATCTAGTGAAAGTGGTTAAAAGTTATAAGCCTTTGTACTCTTGCAAAAATAGTCTAGCCTCTTGTTTGGATTCATGCATAAAATTGGTTATAGCTCTATTTGTCCTAAAATAATAATTTTACTTTTGTTATTCAAAATAAAGTAATTTTTCATTTAAATATCCTACTACTCTACATTAATTATTGTGTCATTAACTGTGGTACACTAGTCATAATCCATATCATCAAAACGAAAGCTTTCACATTCTCAGTATAATATTTTATACCTGTACTATATTTTTTTAAGTCCCAACAATGACCAATGATAGCTTCTTCTTAAAGTGCAAAGGAAAAATAATTTCTAGATTAGGGGTACACAACCTGTGGCCGTCGGTCTACATTCGGCCCACCATCTGTTCGTGTGCGGCCCGCCGGAACTTCTGAGCGCAATAAAGACATTTATTTTGATTCGGTTTTTGTTTTAAAAAATAAATTTTCTTTAATTAAAATATTTAATTCAAATTTATATTACTCTATAAAATGTGTATATTTTTTGAACTTCAATTATGTAAACTTCTTTTTTGTTAGAATTTATATCCCCCTCCCAATATATATATATATATATATTGTTAAAAATGGGGGAAAAATTTAAAAAAATTATCAGTTTTCTTTTACTATTAAATGAATTCAAATAATTAAGTATTTATTAAGTTTTAAACTTAATAACAAGTATGTTATTAAGTTTACTGATAAAAATATTTAATGCTTAGAGCACTATTGTTTATATAAAATTTATCATATTTTCCACTAACATGACTAAATATGTGTGTGGCCCTTCATTAATCTAGCTGCTGTGCAAGTGTCCCTTCACTCAAAAAGGTTGCACACCCCTATTCTAGATAGTTCTTCTTTTAAAAATGGTATCTCTTATATGTGAGATTTTTTTCAATCTCCATTTTTCAATCTTGTTTACAAAAAGGTCAATGAAATCATTATGTATATGTTGCCAGATCTACTCTATTAGTTAAAAAAAAACACTGTATCCTCCATGCCTTTTTATTTTTGATGATTAAAGCTGATAATAATAGAAAAGGTTCCCATTTTTTATTTGTTAGACTTAATGATTTGATTATGCCCTCTTCTCTCTCAGAAAACAAAACAAAAAAATTATTCTTTTCATTCTAATCTCTTGTTTAATAAAGCTATCCTAAATAAATTTATTAATAAAACTGTATTTTTTAAATTACTTATTTTGATGATTTCTTATTATATTACATAATTCTTTAGTGACAATCGAACAATAAAGATTGCTTGCAAGTCCTTTTCAAAGTCATATTTTTAATCTACTAGCACTTTTAATGTAGTGGAATTCTTAAAAAAAACTTTTCTTTTAAAAAAAAATACATATTTACCACGTATAATTTTTTTTATTAAATGTTAGTGTGCACTTATATTGACTAAAATATTTTTGAAATTGAATGCAGCAAATTGCAAGAAATCAGTTTCTGAAGTGAAGTTACTCAACTCTGTTTATCAAAATTGTCTTTACTAAACAAGCAAAATACTTATTAGTGAAAAATTATGTTTAAATAACACATTACTTCATTTCAAACAAAAATAAAATTATTGTAGGGCAAATATAAAATGAGTTTTAGCCGTTAATAACATTTTCTACATGAATAGAAAAGGCAGAAAATTAGCCATTTTGGCAGAAATATGAAAGCTTATAACTTTTGAACTCTTTTAATAATTAAAACATTTAAACTTTTGCTCAGTATCACATTGTTACTACTCATATGGTCAATTAAATTAAAACATTTAAGTGGGCAAATCTTCGATGATATAGTTTTTGCACCTGGTGCAGCATTCTGATTTATGATTCTTAAAAATTTTATCTCTTTTAATAACACTAAAGAATCTGCTGTTATAGAATACATTTGCTTTAGAGGTTTGAAATGTGAAGCCATTCTTCTGTGTCCTGTTGCTTTAACCACTTCTCTGATAATCCTGAGAAAACTCGGACGTAGCAGTATGTTTCAGTACATTTTGTTTTATTACCTTTTTAATCAGCCTGAAGTTAAAAAAATAATAATAATTATCTGCTGTGATTGGAAGCTAGCCAAGTTTTATTTGAGAGTTTTTTTGTTGGATTGTGGGACTGCACACATGATTTGTGCAATTGTATATACAATGACTGCTGAATTTAATTAGAAAAAAATTTCATAACACTTCACTTCACTGGTGTTTTTGTTGTTCCTTTTTTTAAAAACTATCATACAAAGACTAATATTTAACTTTTTAATTGCCCCAGACTACTCGTGATATTAAACTGATGATAAATTAAATGTTTTTAGCACTTAAAAAAAATTAAAATTTCAGCTTAAGACTTGTGTATTACGTTTTGTTTTAGTTCCTTGTATTTATTAATGAAATAAAAAAATATGTTGATTTTGTATTTTCTTTATTGTACGACGATAGTTGTATTTTCTCCACAATCCCAGGTATACCTTGTATAATATCCCTCATTCTGTGAATGTTTTCTAAATCCAGTTTCTTGTGAAGGTTTCTAGCGATATTCTTATCTTTTTTCTTTTTTTTCCCCCTTGATTATCTGTTTTGTCATTATTTGTTGATTATCTGTATTGCATTTGTCACAGATTCCAATCCACTACCTCGAGTTTTTAGCGGGATTCGTTGACTTTCAATGTTAGTAATAAAAAACTCTCCCAAACAATGCATAATTTGCACTGAATTTGTTTAAGTATTTCCTGACTTAACCTAATTTAGGCTCGGGGCAAAAACTTCTTTGGGTACCCCCTCTGCTTCACAACTTCACTAATGAAGAACCGAACTTTATGGTGGTACGTAAATTTTTTACTTCATTATAGATATTATATTTCACGAAAATTGTCTAGAACCTAAAATAACTATAAAGACCCCCTCCACTGATCAGGTGGCATATCGTTCTGTCCATTTTATTGAGTTTCTGACAATTCTGTATCCATCATGCCGAGTGCAGTTTTCTGATTGTTAACTTTGTCATCTAGCTGGGGAAGATTCATTTGGCTAAATTTTCGCAATTACGAGGGCTCAATTAAACCAATCAGAAGCCTGTATTTCTGTAAACTTATTGCATTTAGCGCTATGTAAAAATGCAGGCTTTTCATTGGCCAAATTTGTCCATCGTAATTGCGAAAATTTAGCAGAATTCCGCTCTACAAAGCCATGGATTTGCAAAACGTAGATTGTGTTCATACCATAGATTAATGAATAAGCTAACATAAAACTGATGGATTTTACTCTGCACTGATATGTTGTTTAAAGAAAGTTCATTAAAGAAGGAAACGTAAAATGAACTCTCTATTCGTTTTGGGGCCCCCCTCTGATATGGGGGCCCAGGTCAGCTGCCCCGTATGCCCTTGCCTTAGTCAGGCTTTGTAGTTTAAGAATAAAGTTCAATGGGTGCTCTAGATTTTCATTTCTTTTGAAATATCCCATCATTGAATCAACTTTAACTGCTTCCCTTAGCAAATTTCTTTGGAAAAAAAATGCAAAAAATCAACATATTTTTTCATTTCATTAATAAATACAAGGATCTAAAACAAAACATAATACGTAAGTTCTAAGTTGAAATTTTAATTTTTTCTATGTGTAAAAAATATTTAATTTACCATCAGTTTACTATCCCAAATGATTTCTTGTAAATGAAAAAAGTTAAATATTAGTCTTTGTACATGTTCACATCTAAATAATCTGAAAAATCATCTGTGTTACTTTCGCTTGTGAACGCCTTTTTTTTTTTTTTTTTTTTTTTACTCTTTTTTTTTTCTATGTAAATTCAGAAACTATCCTATATACAATTGCACAAAACATATATGCAGTCCCACAAATAGCAGGAACAAAAATTGGCGAGCTTCCAATCACAGTAGATTATTATCATTTTTTGTTATAAAGTAAATGAGTCGAGTAAAGCGTGATACAACTAAACATATTGACGAATTCTGCTATGCCCGAGTTTACTCAGAGAGCAGGGATAATCAGGGAAGCTGTTAAAAATTGATGCTCTGCACCTTGATAAATTGTAGAATACGCCTTAAATTGCAGTTTTGCAGATTCAAGAGCAGTTTCCCAAGGTGGTGTTATTCCACTGACTAACTTCCAACTATAGTTGGGTACTAATTCGGTGATTCAAATCAATAAATTGCGATTGATTTGAACCAGTGATCCATAACAGGTTGATTCGAATCAGTTGATTTTATAGAAATGGATTTGAGTTATAATGAATTATTGTTTCTTAATAATCAGGATTTGAATGAGTTGATTTTATAGAAATAGATTAGAATTATAGTGAATAATTGTTTCATTATAGTTCCTTGATACATTTTAAGCAATTGTTCCTTTATTATCAGGATTCGAATCAGTTGATTTTTCAGAAATGGATTTGAATTGTAATAAAGAATTGTTTCTTAAATTTCAGGTTAGTTTTGTTTCACAGTGATGCTATATCATATACAGTTAAAAATTTCTTGTAAAACTTGAGATATTCTAACACATTTATTATTAAGGACTTAAGAATTTGGTGAATTCAGATAGAAAAAAATAAATAAAACAATTAGTTTATAGTTTCTTAAAATTTTTCTAGTTAAAAGTATATATAGCATTTAGCAATATATACAATATAATTATACGAAAGATATAATGAGTATATTTATTTTCTTGAAAGAATTCATTTATGAGAAAGAATAACACATTTTTTTTTCTATAGACACTAGTTAAAATAAAAATAGTGATAGGTATGTAAAAATGTTAAGAAGTTTTTGCAATTTCAAATTTATTTTAAGCTTTTGATTCGTGTCACAAGATTTGCAATTAAGTCATGTTATTGGAATCAGTGATCCAAATAACTACATTTGAATTGAGATTTGAAGCACTGAACCGAATCACTTGATTCTAATGATCCAAATCACATTTTTTGAATCAGTGATATGAATCACTTCATAAAAATAATTTATTCGAATCATGTGATTTGTAACTTAAAATGAAAATTTTATTTAAAATGAATTGGAAGTTTCAGTTGATTATTTAAACAATTTTCCTTGGATATTATCTTTCATTATATGTGTTTTCTTTCTTTTATATTTCTTTTAATTTAGTTTATTTTTAAATTAATTTTTAAAATTTTATTTATTTTTTAGTTGCACAAATTCTATAAAACAGCTTCTTAAAAAAGGATACAAAAATAAAGTGAGTGAACCTTTGCTATTATAATTTTATTTATTTGTTGAAATTAATTTTTTAATTGAGCAGAAAATATGTTTATATTATTTTTTATAATTTATTGACTGCATCTGCTGAAAACATACTTTGATGAAAATTGTCATGTTGCTTAAAATATAATACATTGCCTAATGTTTAATCTTTACCACTTGCCCCTTCTACCAAAAAGGTATATCTTTTTAAAAATAAATTTAAATTTTTAAAGAATTAGATTTATTTGCATCTTATCCATTTATACCAGAAAAAAAATTAATATTTGAGCATTGTTACACAACATATTTCTTATTCAAAACAAGTTCTGTTCTATTAACAACAATATTGGTGGATATATTGAAAAAGTTTCAGTGATCTTATTAAAGTTATGTGTTAATGATGCGTGTCTGTTTCAACATCCAATTTGATATGATCCTTCAAAGTATCTTCCAGCGCACTGTTGCCAATCTTAATGAAGAAAGTCAATCATTCAACCAAGTTCTTTCAATGTTATTTTTCAATACAATGCATCGATGGTTGGCTGTATTGTAACAGTCAGAAAATTTTATTTGTCTGTTTCAATCAATCCATAGCGTTTTTAAAAGGTGCTTATTTTTGTTTTTAAGCCCTTAAATGTGCTTTTTTTCATAGGATGGTTTTAAAAAGTGCTTGATGTTCCCTTTTCGAAAATAAGATTTTTTCTTTATCATTGTGATTTTCGTCACGTATTATGCAAAAGCATGGTTTTCACATTGCTCTATTCAACGTTTTTAAAATTCGTTTAACCACAATCCATTTCAACGTGCCGTTAGTCCATAGCTTACAAAAGCAGCAATCATTTTACATGCTTGATGAAATTCTTGCGAGTTCGCATATGCATCTACTGAGCTTAGTTCGGTGAGATTACTGCACTCTCATGTGCAACTCTGCTGCATTTTGCAAGATATTCTCAATTTCAGGCTACATTTTCCACCCTCTGATATCGAACCGAAAAATCTCTTGATCATTTTATATTGGCTAATATAATCAAGAAAAGAGTTATTTGTCAGAAACTAGTTATTTTATCATCATCATGTAAAGTCTTTGAAAATTATTTTGCATTTTGTCAATATATATATATAGTGCTTAAAAAGTACTTAAATGGTGCTTATCTTTTGCTGAAAGATCTGGCTATGCACCCTGATTAACACTTGGACTCTGCCACATAAGTTAAAATAGCAACCTTTCAAACCCTTTTTTGGCAAAATCAAAGAGGCCAATTTCTTCAGAATAGAAGAAAAAAAAAACATGGAAATTTACAAAAATTATAAGAAAATTGATGTAATAAAATTAAACAGAATGAGGTTTGCCGTTTAGATCCAACTACCCCAACACATGCCGGATGTCTAAGACCTCAATGACTGAATTCCATTATGCAAATTTAAAATAGTTAAGATATTGTTCTAGTAACAAGGGAAAATGGTTCAAGCCCCTTGTGGTCATGTATAAATCAGGGAAATTTAGTTAAAATCATGTAAAAGTAATCTAAACCATAGATAAAGTTAATTCACACAGGGTTGCTAGAGATGACTAAAATGCCACTATTTGCAACTATTTTCGACCTGAGGCAACTATGACTACTTTTTTTGCTTGAAAAGGCTATAAAAGCAACTATTTTCAAGAAAAGGAGACTATTGGGAGACTTTTCTGTACTCTTAGCTATGTTTTTTTTATTTTTTATTTTTTTTTGTAAGCATAAATTGGGTTGACAACCTGCGGCCTGCAGTAGCTTCTGAACATAATGAATTTTTTTTCTTCTAAAAAATAAAAAAAATATTACATTGTAAATTTGAGTCATCACTTTTCAATGCGCTCAATTTGCACAGATTCCATTGTGAATCTATTTTGTTGCTCAATCGCCTTTTCAACAGTTATTGCTATGAAACTCTGCATGATTTTAAAGAACCTAATTTTTAATACGATACTATGATGCATGAAATTTCGAATTTTAGTTATTACTTTTTCAATGTATATATATATATATATTTGCTTTATTAATTATTGATAAAAGGAAAAATTATGTGAAAGGGAAAATTAATAGATAGAGTATGTTTTTTTTTAACAAAAAATTATTTTTCTGCATTAATTCTAGCGTTTAAAAGTATTTGATGTTCTGCAAATATAAAAAAAAAAAATTGTCATATACTAATAATCATTTTCATTGGGATTAGTGTTTAAAAAAAAAAAAGAAGAAGCGGGAAAACATAAAATCAGGGAAGAAAAAAAAAAAAAATTTTGTAATCTTTACTTGTTTTTTTCTTTTTGGTTTTCATATGTTCCAGAGTTTTTATGCTTTGAAACTCTTGTTCAGTCTTTCATCACTATCGTCAGACATTATATCAAATATTGAAGGAATTGAAAAATAATGAGGGTGTGTTTTTCTGTCTATATCTGCGTCATTGGGAAATCTTCAGCCACGTGTAGGGAAGTCTTCGATCACGCATTTCGCCATCTGTTATGCAAAAGTGTGCTTTTCAGATTGTTCTATTCAACGTTTTCACAATTCATTCAACCACAATCTATTTCGGCGTACCGTTGGTTCATAGTGTACGAAAACACCAGTAATTTTACGTGTTTCATGAATACTTGGGAGTCCGCATGTGCGTCTACAATTGAAATTTCAAAGGTCAAATGTGAGAATAGTATAGAGAATGTCCCTTAGCACCAGGAATTGAAATTAAATAGTTACAAAGACAGCTATTTCAAACAAGCTAGTGTTTCTGTTTTACTCGAAATCATTTGAAAAGCTATTTTTTACCTATCGATTCCAAAGTTTATTCTACATATATTTTAGGGTATACTTTAGAAGTATTTTGATCGTGTTTATTTTTATACCCTTATTTGCTTAAAATTCTTAAATAAAAACTAAACTCAGTGGCACAACAGCCCATAGAGGGCCAAGGCCTACTGTGCCCATCTCAGTTTTCTGGGGTGCAGGTGCAAATGTTCCGGTCAGGTAGTCAGCGAACGCGGAACCTCCAGTCTTTAGTTCTTTGCGTTGCACTAATATGTATTTACTTTTCACAAACCAAACAAATAGGAAACAATAATGTAAATAAATATTTTTTCAATCATAGAGAAAAGGGTGCATTTATTTACTATGATCAGTCAGTTGTTTTGCACTGAGTAATTTTAACATATAAAATGTTTTTAAAACTTTTTGGCTAACTGGCTATAGTTCTGAAACTTAAAAAAAAAACTTAGCAATTACTTACGAGTGTTATTTTAAAGAAAACCTCTAAGTGCCAATAAAAATCAGTTGAATATATTATTCGGAAAAAATCTACATTGTATCATAAAGAAAAAGTATTAGATATAATGAAATAATTAGTAGGATAGTTCTGTGATTTACACATGGTCAGAAAATAAAAAATTCAATTTTACAACTATGATGTTAGGACATCATTTAAGATACTGAGATATTCTAAGAAGCTTAAAAATTTTGGTTATGTATTCAGCAGCTTTTTATGTTTGATATCTTTTTACTTATAGTTTGTCTAAAGTAAGAACTCCCCTAGAAATTTGTCTGGACCCGTTACAGTGACTATGGTAACCAGGTGTAACTATTTCAAGTAGAGGTGTGGGGTCACTGTTTAAGACATGTTTTGGCTCTGGTAGGCGAGAGAAGGGAGTCTTTTTTTTTTTCGTATTGCCCTAGAGTGAAGATAAGTTATCCTCCCTGAAATGCGCTATTCTTGTTTCCATAGCAGCCGACAGCCTCAGACTTTTCGCTGGGGGAGTTCTAACTGTAGACAAACTATACTCCTTGAAATTACTCATAAAACATCAACACTATTTTAGATAATCTATGTTAAAGTCTCAAGAAATAAAAACAAAAAAAGACAATAAATAATTTATATTCATTTTTCGAAAAAATTATATGCTTAGTAAATAGTCAGCTGTTTTGCATCAAATAATTCTAACAGCAGATGTGTTTAATTTCTTAACAATGTTTTATTTTTAGCTAGCAAATAATTCTAAGTTTTCTTTTTTAAAAAAATTGGCAATAATTTAAATAGGAACTTTACTTTCAAGAAAATCAAAATTAAAGTACTGAAAAATTAATTAGTATATTAATGAAGAAATAATATACAAAGTAGCGTAAAGAATAAGATTTTTAAAAATGCTAAAATTTAATTAAGTAGTTGGTAAAATAGTTCTGTGAAACACGTCCGCACATGTGATTAAAAAATTTATTTTAAGAATAAGGAGATACATAAGATGTTGAGAAATTTTAAGATACTTAAAAATGTGGACTATGTAATCGTATTAATAATTATAAAATATATATTAAGGAAATTGATAAATGTACGAGGGTCATCCAGAAAGTAAGTTTCCCTATTTTTTTAAAAAAAAAGAACCCACACTTTGAGGAACATATTTATTGGCAACAAGTACAGCAATGTTTCAGCTATTTTTCAACAAAGTCCCCGCCAGAATTGAGAGACTTGTCGTATCGTGGGATCAACTTTTGTATCCGTTGTCGTAGAACTCTGCCGCCTCTGAATGGAACCAGCGTGTGACGAAAAACCTGACACCCGAACACAAAATTCAACGCGTAGGGCGCTGTCGGTACGGAAAGTGATGTACACGGTGTTCTAGGACAGGAAGGGCATTAAGCTCATTGACTTCCATCCACATGATGAAACACTAAACGCTGACCTTTACTGTGAAACACTGTGGAAATTGCGGCGCGACATTCAAAACAAGAGGTGTGAAATGCTTATTGCAGGTGTTGTGCTCCTCTATGGCAATGATCTTGCTCCCAGCGATTTTCACGTTTTCATACACCTCAAGAAATTCCTGTCCTCCGGTGAGAGTTTTGACAACGACGAAGAGCTGAAGACGTCTGCCACACGCTGGTTCCATTCACAGGCGGCAGAGCTCTCTGACAGAGGGATACAAAAGTTGATCCCACGATACAACAAGTGTCTCAATTCAGGTGGTGGATATGTTGGAAAATAGCTGAAACATTGCTGTACTTGTTGCCAATAAATAGGTTCCTGAAAGTGTGAGTTCTTTTCTTAAAAAAAAATAGGGAAACTTACTTTCTGGATGCGCCTCGTATTATTCCAAATCTATGCATATGAATGTATATTATTGAAATTGTATCAATTATTGAAAAAACAAACTAAAAAATAAAAATATTGACTATAAATAAGCAGAATCTGAAGTATAATCGTATTTTATCAGAAGCGTGCTTTTATGAAACTCGACATTCGTTGAATAAAATGTTATTTTATTCAATAAAAGGTTTTATTAAAATTTCTTTACTAAATTTTTAGACGATTAAAAAAGAAACATTGTATTTTATAGTTTATAAAAATAAAAAGATTAGCAGAAAAAAAAGGTATTAATGAAATTTTACGCCACGTGCGGAAGTCAAGTTCCTCATAAGTTAACCACATTTTAATATTAATCGCCCCATTTAAATATTTCTTTATTGTCGCCAAATTATTTTATTTTCATTTTTCTCAGCTTCTACTAAATAAAAACGGTTGAAACTTCAGACTTTTCAATTTAAAAATATGTAGATTTATATAGTATAAAAAAAATTCATGCCTTATTATTCAACATTTTTTTATTCTCAATTTAATTAAATAATAAATAATTATTAAAAATTATTTTTTGCATGAAATTATTTTTGGGTAAATGATTTTCATGAGTGGATGAAATTTTTTTTTGTATTGCATAATTAGTTTTAAAGATAAGACTAAAACGCAAAAAGGGCAATTGACATTGAGGGGCCCAAACTTTGAACCATTCTCCTGACCAAACTATGGGGACCACATTTCCCAGCTTGTGACTCCCCCCTGTATTTTGAAGATAAAGAATCCAAATATATAAAATATATATATATATATATATATATATATGTTTATTCAGAAAAAATAGGTTTTTGTGTCAGATTTCGTAACTTAATTAATAGTTAGCTCTTATTAATTAGCATATTTGAGGTCACCCCCAGGAACCATTAAGATTGGCACTTAGTAAATGAAAATTCAATCATTAGAACGAAACTTATCCTGTGTGATATATTTTTTTTACACACAGTATCTACAAATGTTAACTAAGCATCATTTTGAACAAATTTTGTTGATTAAAATTTAAATTTTTATCTTCATTTTAAGGTATCCGAACACGTTCGGAGGACTTTTTGAAAAATATTAAGTTTCAGAACACTTTAATTATGTTTTTATATTTATTATATGTAAAAACTAATATTAAATAAGAGAAATTAGACATTTATATTATAATTTGTTTTTAAAAGCTAAATAACAAGAAAAAATTAATGTTTTTTTTCATAAAACTTGGGAAAGGATATACTTCACCAAAATTATTGTATTAAAAAAGTGTTATTATCAAAATGATGAGCAGAATTTTGTCTAGTGATTTGACTACAATCATAAAAATATTTGAAAAATTAAATATTTTATAGAAAATCGAAAACATTTTATGAGATTTTTTTCAAATTTTTTACGTCATATTTCACATTTTAGACCAATAATAAAAAACTATTAAATATTTTTAAACAATTGTAGCACAAGCACTAGAGAAAATTATACATAATACACATAAAAAATTTTATTGAAATATATCAACAACTTTTTTAATAATGAATTTTTAAAGTTACTATTTTTGCGTGAAATTACATTCTGAGAAAAAGGCATTTAAAGTATAAATTATATCATTTCTATTTTAAAAATCTATTTTAAAAATGCTATTCTCATGAAACTTCTTTTTTCGTCCATTATTTCGATTTCTTGGATTACCCATATTG
Source organism: Parasteatoda lunata (assembly GCA_949128135.1). Classification (NCBI taxonomy): domain Eukaryota; kingdom Metazoa; phylum Arthropoda; class Arachnida; order Araneae; family Theridiidae; genus Parasteatoda; species Parasteatoda lunata. The sequence goes on along the minus strand of OX421972.1, from coordinate 118,181,005 downwards.
CAAAGTACTTAAACATAAAATTTCGAAAAGAAATTCAATTACGTTTCAATAAAATGTAGTCAAAATAATATTAGAATATTCGAAGAACGCTGCTTGTAAACAAATTCACAAGAGAGTGAGAATGTTGCCAATTTTAACCTAAAAACTACTAATATAAATGATAAATTGTGAGGCTCATTTCTAGCAACATTAAAATAATAATTATTTAAGTGAAAGAAAGATAATTATCCCAAAATAAAGATAAATATAACTTCCGGTTTCGGAATGCTATTTCCGGTTTCATTTTTTTAATCATCGACTAATATTCTTTTAATCATAACTTTTCTTCTAATTGACGCACAATTAAAATTTAAACTGTTTTAAAAACTAGAATAAACGGAGATTCGTAATATAAAATTAAAAAAAATTGTCATTTTTAGCTAAAATTCATTTTTTCAACGTGTACGGATACCTTAAATGTTTTATTATTTATTGTCTTGTTTTAGTTTTTAGATGTTTTATTTGCTCTGTATTTTTAATTGCAATCATTCTACTTTTTTTAACCCTTACCAATTTTTTTGAAGAAAAAAAATGCAAAAAATCATATTTTTTTATTTCATTAATAAATACAAGGAACTAAAACAAAACATAATACACAAGTTAAGTTGAAATATCAGTTTTTTTATGTGTTTAAAACAGGGTTGGGGTTTTGGACGTCCTAAACTGGTTTTGGACAGGACACGTGGATTTTACTGTCTTAAACTGTCCTAAACTGGATAAAACTGTCTTAAAGTGTCCAAAACCTTGAACTTTGGTAAAAGGTAAAAATTCTATACGTGTAACCATTGTACACATAATAATTACATGTATCAATAAATATTTGACATTTTTTATACAATTTACTTTAACTTATTAAAAGAAAATAATATAATATAATAGGAAAAGGTTTATAATTTTTGAAGCTCCACAATTCATTGAACAACAAAAGTGAATACCTTATCCTTTAAATATAAATATGCCTTTAGTACTGATAAATAATGTTTTTGCATAAGGATAAATAATGCAATATTAAAAAAATTTATAATTTTTTTTTTTTTTTTTAAATACTCAATTTGTTTAAAAATTAACCTTTTATTTTTCACAATATTTTTAAAAAAAATTTTTATAATTTCTGCATCACAGGATGATAAAAAAGACATCTGATGTATCACCACTATGCTAAAAGAATCGAACATGAATGAAATAAAAGTATTCTTGAATAGTACTATAGATAAATAAACCTGTTTATGACTAACCAAGCACTTAGTCCCTAATATCTTAACCTGTATGGCAAGGTCAAACTTCAGTTATGTACTATTGAATAAGAGGACCAATTGAACTTGATTACTGATTAATCTTCCTTTGTTTAATGTTTAAATTGAAGAGTCAAACAATATTAATAAAGCATTTTACTTTTAAAAACAAATATTCTCTATTAGATTTAATTATCAATATGTTATTAGTTCTATGTTTATTTTACGTTTTAAATATTGTTCAGATAAAATTGTGACATAATTTGAGTAAAAGGGTTTTGGACAGGATGGTTTAAGCCATGGATTAATCCATTCTGTCCTAAACCTTGCCAACCCTGGTTAAAAAAAAGTTAAATATTAGTCTTTGAATATGTTCACATCTTCATAATCTTAAAAATCCCTTGATGAAAATACTTAGTACGAAAACAAACTTTGATGATGTTTGTAATCAGGAAAGCGTTTAATCATTGTCATGCAATTCCTCATAGATACATGCACTTCATACACAAAGCAATTTCTACTTTATTCATAAATAAAGTAAAGAAAACTTATGCTTTTATAGTTTCTTTTTTATCAAGTTTCTGCACTTCTTAAAATGAATCAAATCATATTTTTAACAGATCATTTCTTGGAGGGAATATTATTTGTTAGGTCCTCCATTTCTGAGAAACATAGCTCTTAAGAAGTTAACTTTGTAGTGTGTCTATCACTACAAAATTATAATTCCGATTCGCTAGTATATAAGACATGTTGACTTGATTATATGATTGAATACCTTTTCATAGATGAAGGTTGACATTGTCATTAACCCCACATTGGTAACCTTCGGAATTGGTATGAACACGCTTACCTTGACAGAAACTCTCGTTTCGATTTGAACACACCTATCTTAACAGTAACGCTCTCTTCGATCTGAACCTGCCTACTTTGATCGATGGTCCACATTGAATAGTTAACTTGCGACTGTGAAAGTGTCTTCCTCACGCTGTTGCTTCTCAGTCTCGATCAAACACAAAGTATACACTCGACTGCTAAAGGCAACACGGGAGCGACCACGACGTTGAACTTAATACAGCTCTCGTGATCAGCACTCAAAGAGTACAGTGATCTTAATACACCTCTCCCGGCTTCTCACAAAACAGCAATGGATCAACTAGTGGTAACTGTTCATCGAATTCTATTGCAGATATAATTCGGGTGGGGGAATACTGTAGTCTGTCTACCGCTAAAAAATTCCAATTCACTAGTATGTAAGACATATTAACTCGATTCTATGATGGGGTACTGTTTCATTGATGAAGATTGACATAGTCGTTAACTACTATCCCACAACTTTTTTTGATTTTAGGCTATGATGACGTTGAAAAGAAAGAAACGTCTTGAAATTATTCTTGGGAAAAAGACAACTGCTCTGGATAACATAGAGAGCTTGTTGTACCGTTTGAGGAATACAGGATCTGAAAAATTAGTAAGCTTCATTTTCTTATTTTAATAATCTGTGCCTCAATTCAAATTATCTGTATACGTTTATTACTTTTACCTATCTGATTCATTGTATTAGTCATTTCTTTCTATACTCAATAAAGGTAGAAGACTAAGTGCTTAATATTCTTAAATATTTCTGATAATTCCTTGGACTGGGCAAGAAAGAATTTTAAAACAAACAATTTCTATCATAAACTGTAAAATTTTTTATGCTTTAATTTTGTATACTGCAAAATATATTGGTTAAATAAGCTCACCAGACAAAAAAATTTGTCATCCTAGTGCGCAAGCACCAATGAATCATAAGGTTTCATTTGATGACGCAGTGGGCAAGTGACGTGCTCGACTGTGTGTACACTGCCTCAACGTGATCAAAGGCAAGTAGCCATTCGTGAGACATTTTGTGTGTAAATATGGGAAGGTGTAAGGATGTGACAAAGGTGCAATTGTGTTTGGCTGTGTCCGTGGTCATATGGTGAATGAATTTGTTGGCGTATCGATGCAAACTCTAACGTGTCTACCAGCAGATGTGTAATACAATTGGTCGCGAACGACACTACTTTTCAGTCAAAATTGCTTCCAAACTAAACAGGAATTGCTTCAGTTAGTGAATAAATGTCCATCCCAACCTATTACCCCCGTTGACTCTGACCTGACTCAAAACTCCCAGTTCCGAAACCCCGGTTTGGAAACTTTGACCACGAGTCGAAAAGCATATTCTTCATTATTTTTTTACTGTCAGTTTCGTAACTACCGGTTTCTTAACTCGCTGTTAACTTGCATACCGGGGATAGATTTATAGCCTTATTAGCAGTGTTTGTTTTCAATTTTCATTGCTATTTTTAAAACAATTTTTCTATTGAAAAAAGAAAAGAAAAAGATGTTAAATTTCGTTTTCTTAACTGACTTGTATTGATGAGCCGAGTTTTATTATTATGAATTTAGATATTTTATTATTATGGACATCATAAAGCCGCACGCAACCATAGAAATGTAACTGAAATTCATTTATAAATACTTTTATTTTACAAAATTATTTAATACTTTTATTTTACACAATGATCAAGGGGATTATGCTAACATCATTCTCATCCTTATTCGCATTTTTAATCTTTTTATTTTTCCTTCATAACATACTATCGATAACTTAAACCGTTGAGAATAATTTTCTTTTTTTTAAAAATTTAAATGAAATTGTATAAAATAAACTTCTCAGCTCAGATAAGCATAAATCAACACATTCATATTTCAGAAGTTATAAATTACTATTATTGTGCTGCGATGATGATAGAGAGAATAGCCGTCGGGGATATGGAGAATAACAGTTTTTTTTAAAGGAAAATGTCATAATCGGAACAAATATTCCAAAACTTTAAAAAAATTTTAAAAATCATGCCTTTAAAAATGTAATTATTTATATAATTGTAAATGGAAATATATCAGTTGTATATACCGTAATTTCGCTGAGATAGGCCGCGGCGTTATTGATTTAAAACTTGAAAATTTAGTAGGAAGGCATATCTAACGGGGTGACCTATATAGTATTACTTTTTTTTTCTTTAAAAAATTTCGCTTTTTAGAAACCCCACTGGAAATTTCATCATCATTTTTCCACCTGTTACTGTGCTTTTTATTTATTTTTTCATGCTTAATGTTACTCCAGAAAATGGTCAGAGCACCTGGAATTTTCCCATCCCCACACTCCCCAATCCTTTCTTGGAATCACTTTCTGGAGACCACTATCCACAAGAAAACAAAGTCTCTCTTTCCCTTCTGCCATATGAACAGCTGTTGAGTGTAGGAAATGGGCCTGGAGTGGAGAAGCATAAATCAGAAAGGAATGAATGAAGGAAATCAGGGTGGGGCCAGTGATAATCTCAACTGTAAAACAAACACTCCCCCCCCCTCTTCCGTTTTTTCCAGGAAATATGTCTCTTCCACTTGTCATGGATGCCTCTCTCCACTCCCCTTTTTTCTTCAGCTGGTTGTTAAAAACATGTGAATGTTTGATGAATAAAGAGTGCTGATGAGCTTGGAATGACCTTCAATAATCTTACAATTAGAATGTTCGAAAAGAATTTCAAACTTTCAACTGAGGGTCAGTGAAGAGGGAAAAAAGCAAAGTGCTTGAGATTTATAGACAGGGATAAAAGAAAGACTGTCCTAGGCGGAGTCAGTTAAAAAAAAAAAAAAAAAAAAAAAACCTGATTTGAGAAGCGAAAATAGGGGGAGGAATTGCTAAAAATAGAAACTTGTTTTAAGTGCTTGGGAGAGCGCTTTTTTATTTATTATTTTTTTTCATTGCTCATATTTCTGTCTGATTCCTCAGCTTATTATTATTATCTTCAATTCTGATGCGTTTTTGTTTTATTAATATTTTTGTATTTAAGTTATCCATTTTAAATGCCTCCCATAGAGAAGAAAAAATATACCTCTGTGTTTAAGCTGTCAGCAATTGAAAAAGAAAAATAAATGACTTCAAAAAAGCGGAAATCAATCCAGGACAAAACGAAAGTGTGATTAATCAGAAATACTAGTAACCTAAGTAAACCTAATTTACAGAGAGTTCTGTTTTTGATATGAATATATAGTGATATCTAAATCAATTATTCTTAAATTTTTCTTTGAACAAAATTTTTTTGGATTTATCGTTTATTTCTAAAACAGGATTTTGATTTGTTGATTTAAAAGTAAGATTGTTTTATTTTTAAATATTTTCATATTTATTTTAATGGTTTTTGATATATTAATTATTTCATTTATATTTTAATGGTTACTTCACTTTAAAATTAGAAAATGCTTAATTTTACTTAGAAAGTTATTGAAATCTATTTTATATACTAGGATTGTTTCTTTTTTTTTGTATATTCAATATCCTTTTATTGGTTTTTATTTAACTATTTAAATTATATACATATGCGTATTTAGAGCATGTGTTAAGTCTTTAATCAATACCTACGTTAAGTTCAAAATTCGGCGCAACGTGTACGATGGTGCGGCGTGTCCGGTGAAAAGCTTTTTTCTTTCAGCCGAGTTTTGAGGGTGCGGCGTATATACCGGGGCGGCGTTTCTCCGCGAAATTACGGTATGCCCCATATTTTATAAAGTAGCCAGGCTATATATTAAAAAAGACAACTAAAGACTGGCATTTTAACCTCGTACAGTTTTAAGCAATTAATCTTTTCCAAATGATCTTATTTTTCCAAATATTCAGTAGATTATTTTAAGGTTATAAAATTCTAAATTTCCTGATTTGCAAAGTTATTTGATGCAGATTATTGTGTAGTTTAAATATTATCTCAGATCAAAATTTGCATTGATTACGTAATATTTATTTCAGCATAATTTTTCATATATTTATTTAAAATATTGAAAATGTTTTTTAATTTTATTAATAGTTTTATTTTATGGATTAAAAAAATTTTAAATTCTTTTCGTTATCTTCATATTTAATATTGAACATTATTTTGCCAGTTCATCTCTAAACTATTTTTATTTTTGGGCAAGATCTATCATCTCGATAGATATTATCAAAATCTATAATCGTTAATTCTTTTTTAAATTTTATATTTCTTTCAAGTATCGATTGTTTTTTGCCTTTTTTTCTTTTAAAAATAGAAATAACAGTTAGTTGAATTATTTAGAATCTTCTTACTTAAACTTCATTTGAATTATTGTTCTGCATTATCCACAAATGTTTTTTTTTTTTTTTTTTTTTTTTCGAGCGAAAAATTATTTAAATGCTGCAACGACTGTTAATAATAATTTGAGATATATAAATAGTATCTTCTATAGACGATATTAACTCAAGAAAATTTAATTTTCATTTCATTAATAAGCATTTATTCAATATCAATTAATTATAGTTACATGTAGTGAAAGAATTTATCTCAATGAACATAAGAAAAAGCAACCGCACATCAAAGGTGCTATTTAATTTTCACTTTATTAATAAGCACTTATAAGATAGAAATTAGTTATAGTTACATCAAATAAAAAAATTGACCTCATTGAACATAAGCAACCAAACATCAAAAGTGTTATTTTTGAAAACATAAATAAATGAAAAAATCTCCTTTGCATCTGCAGTTGCTCAAACCGGAGAAATCTTCAAGTTAAAAATACAAAAAAAGAATCGTAATTCAAAACAATTATAATTTAGAAACAAAAAAAAAAAAAAACAGAAATAAAAAAATTACCGATAAAGAAAACAAAGTAAATAAGCGCACACTAGTTTACTGCGCATGCGTGGTTACTCTAACCGGGAATATCTTTAGGTTAAGGTTACTTAACTCTGGCATTTGGAAAGCCATATAAGATTGTAAAAAACCTGAATATCAGATCTCAAAATAATATTCTTACCATTGACAAAGATGGAAACAAAACCACAGACTTCAAGGCCTCGATCATTAATATCCTGAACCATCACTTCCCAATGACAGACAACCAAAATGTTGACATCAGACTCAGTGGTATCGATGACGGCGAATTTACGGTACCTGAAATTGAAAATACTATCAGAAACCTTAAACCCAATAAATCTCCTGGTCCGGATGGTATTCCAGCTGAGGTGTACAGAGAATTGTACTATTGTAATAAAACTTGGTTTAGGATAATACTTAACAAATGTCTTCAATTGAGAGTGTTTCCCACTTGTTGGAAGACAGCTTTGATTTGCCTCATCCCCAAACAAGGAAAGGACCTCCGACTTCCACAAAGTTACCGCCCGATCTTCCTGCTCTCTACCTGGGGAAAGATTCTAGACAAACTGTTGACCGAACGCATTATATACTTTCTAGAGTCTAACACTAAGTTAAACACCAATCAATATGGCTTCAGGAGAGGCAGGGGGAGGGAGGAGGCATTGAGGGCAGTAGTTAAATTTGTTGACCAAGCGAGATGTGAGGGGAAGCACACAGTGGGGTAGCCTTGGACTTTGAGAACGCTTTTAACACTGCTAATTGGCACATTTTGAAACATTGTCTTAATGATCTTGGGCTCGGAGATTCGGTGTTGGCACTTGTTTTTGATTTCCTCAATAACAGACATGTCTGCTACAGTTTTAACGATCAATTTGTCATTTTACCTACCAACATTGGTGTTCCGCAAGGATCATCGTTGGGCCCTATTTTTTATGGCTTGTTTTAATTGATTCTCTGTTAAATCTCTTTGATTTTAATGACTGTAGACTACTGGCCTTTGCTGATGACGTCTTCCTACTCATGAAACACACAATTCTTTACCGTTTAGATAAGCTGGGGACCGAGATTATCCAGAGTTTAGTTGACTGGGCCAGGAGCCACAGACTAAAATTTTCACCAGATAATACTAAACTTATTACGTTCCCCAAAGATGCAAAAGGTATCAAGAGGTCAACTTGCATAAAAATGGAGGGGACTAAAACAGCTTATGTTAGGAGGGATAAAACGATGAAATACCTCGGTGTAGTCCTCGACCCACAACTAAGTTGGATCCCGCACCTCGAGCACTTGAGATCAGACGTCATTATTTTCTACAATAGGCTAAAACAGGTCAGCAGAGCTACATGGGGCTTAGTCCAAATATCTTAAAACTTATCTATTTACAAGCAGTCGAAAAGAAAATCACTTATGGTGCCTCCGTATGGTATAATAACCATGTAAAAATGAATCAAAAGGTATTAACTATTCAAAAAGTCCCTCTTCTCAACATGACAAAATGCTATTCCACGACTAGTACAGAGGCACTCCAAATTCTTGCAGGGGTCATTCCCATCGATCTTAAAATCAGAGAACTCATTTCAATAAAAAGACAGATCTGGACTCCACAACATAACTTCGACTCTGACTACCAAACAAATGAACTCAAAAATTATATTCCCTACTCAGTCCCTGTGTACAATCCTGCTGGCCTAAAAATGGTCGATAGAGGTTTTGGCCCACCGAGAGGTGTTGGGTACGAGTTCTACACCGATGGCAGCAAGAAACAAGTCAGAAATGAGACCACAGGCGTTAATGAAGATCGGGTGGGCTGTGGCTTCCTGATGAAACTAGATGACCAAACCATCTATGAACAGGCCGCACGCCTAAATGATGATTGCAGCGTCTACCCCGCCGAGCTCACGGCCATCAACTTGGCTACCCTTTGGGCAATTAAAAACAACATTGAGCAATTTACCATCTATTCTGACTCAAAGTCCTCGTTGCAGGCCCTTGAAAACCCAATACCAACGGATCCTCTTGTGGAGGAAATTAAGACAAATGTCCAACACAAACAATGCTCATTCTGGAGAGCCTGGCAACGAGGAAACAGATGAATTGGCCAAAAGGGGTACCCTATTAGACGGGGTGGACTTTTATTACTCCTTAACAAAACCCCAAGCGAAATATAGACAGAGGCAGGTCAGTAGGTATTTATGGCAAGACAGGTGGTGCGGCTCAGTGAGTGGGAGACATACCTACCATTTGTTTCCCAATGTTAATGAACGGTTTTTATCTTGTGATTTTTATCTCAATCAATTTTTAACTTCTCATGGTGTTTTCGGCGATCACCAAGCCAGAATTTTTCAAAAATCAGCTTCATGCAAATATTGCGGTTACCATCAAACCATTAAACACTTAATTGTTGAATGTCAGAAATTCGCCACCATTAGAGGTAATTACTTCAACCCTAATGCTGACATCAGATCTTGGTGTAAATCCACAAAACAGAAACAAATCATTAGAGAAATAATTAAACGCACCTTAGAGGATGCACTTACCCCGGATGGTATCTTGAACCCGCTTTTTACGAGCTAAAATAATCACGCTTGCTGGGCCGACCGTCTGTACGATGCCACGGGTTATGTTTGTTTTCATGGGTTTTACTGATTTTACTACACTTTCACGTAATTTTAACTCTGTCACTATGAACATTTTACTCTGTCATATTGTATTTTTACTTTAACATGAAACTTTTAACTCTGTCATCTTTATTTTTAGACTCTCACTTTGTATTTTTATACTGGTTTTTCCACCTTGTGATTTTAAACTCTGTATATTGTATTTTACTTTACCACGTAATTTTAACTCTGTCACTATGTATTTTTACTCTGTCATTTTGTATTTTTACTTCATCGTGTAAATTTTAACTCTGTCAACTTTTATTTTTAAACTCTGTCACTTTGTATTTTTACCTTGAGCTCTGCTCCTTTACCTTATATTTTATGATACCTTTTCTGTGGTCCTCCCTTGCTTTTGCAAGGTTTTAGCTTGCACTTTTACCGTGCAATTTTAGATTTTTACCCGCTTTGTGTGCTAGCTGTTGTCGGTGTGTCAGGATCATCTGTCTTCCTTGTACTGCCTACATCTGGTGCACATCTTGTCTTCTCTATGACATTTTATGTTTTCAAGAGTTATTAAAAATTTCTTCGCTCGCTATAAGGGAGGTCCGTCAGCTTTGGCATTATAAGGCGGATCTCTTGGAGCATTTTAAATGTTTAAATTGTTTATTGTGTTTTGCTGTTGCCATCGGCACTTGTAATGTTTTGATGTTCTTTTAATAAATGCCACGGATGTGGCCTAGCCGGGCTGGTCGCCCGGGCCCAAATGAGGGCGGGTCGGAAATAAATTACCTTACTTAACTCTGGGTTAGAGTAACTCGCAGTTACGTACACGGTGAAATGAAATTTTGGACTCTAACCTAGAGTTGCTCTCATAAAACCTGTTTTAAACTCTGACTGATTGTTAGGGTCAATGGTGAATACAGGCGTTAGTGAGAGAGCATTGCGACAGGAGTTGCATGCAATGAACATTTGAAGTTGAACACCTCGTAAGAAGCCATTGCTCACACGGGCACATAAAGCTGCTGTGGGATAGAAGTCTCCAAACGTGGACGGTTGCTGACTGGCAGAATGTAATATGGTCTGGCAAATCACGTTCTTGACTTTATTTAAATGGCACGCGTCGTCGAATGCTTCAGAGGCCAGGTGAAGCATTTCATTAATCTGGCTGTGTGCAAGGTCAGGTTTAAGCCAGAGGTGGGTCTGTCAAGTATTAGGGATGTTTTTCTTATTATAGATTGGGCCCCCTCACTGATGTGACCACTAGCATGAACCAACATGTTTATTTGCACGTTCTAGATTATCAGGTTGTTGCCTTTGAGTCAACATCTTCGTAAAGAGTATGCTGCCGATACCCCTATTTTTCAAGATGACAACAGCAATGTTCTTCGGGCTGGAAGAATATGTGACTGGTCTTATGAGCACTCAGACACTCAATTACATCTCGACTGTCCTGCAGAAACACCTGGCTTGAACCCCGTTGAAAATATGAGGGACATGCTGAACAACCGGTAAAATTACTAAATCAGCATCCTCGCAATTTGGTGGATTTGTGCAATCGAATCCTCAGCGATCGGCTTAAACTGGATTTGACGAACTACAAAACCTTGTGGACTCACTTCCTTACCAAATCCAGGCAGTTATCAAATCCTGAGGCGATGTTGCATGTTATTAAATGTTTTCTATGATTTCTCTGAGGGTGACTCATTTTTTTTGTCTCGTGTGTTTATTTCTTTTAATGAAAGTACCTATAGTTATTTGTTTTTTCCAACTTTTTTTTTCTTCTTCTGATACTGTTTTAAATTATTGAGCATTGATTGCAAATAAATTTTCATTTCTGCTTTTCAGGTATTGGAAGCCTATAAAACAGGTGTTCAAGCAATGAAAGGAACTATTTCTGGTGAACTAAATCTTGATAATGTAGATCAGGTTATGTCCGATGTTGAAGGGGTATGTATAGTTTGACTTCTTAGATGCAGAATACTTTTTTTTTCTTTCAATTTAGTATTAATTTTAATGTAATGTAATATTGAATAACCTTTCTCTAAGCGTTTTAATTCCTAACTGCGCCTTACCAAATCTTGTTGTGCATTCATTCAAAACAGTTTATGTAAACCACAAACGTAAATAATAAGATAAATCTGAAGTTCATTTTTGAGTTGAGCAAGTTCATGAGCTCATTTTTTTTTTCTAAATTTTGTCTTCTATTTCTTTTAAAATTAAAAACATAAATATTTTGTCCCTGTACAATAAAAAAAATGCTTTTTTTTTTGGTGACATGTTATTCTAAATGTAAGATAAAACATGCATCACTAAAAAGTGGATATTATGTTACTTAAATTTAAAAGTGAGCAAATAACATTATTCAAGCATTTTAATTCTTCAAGAACTGTAAAATTTGATGTGAACTAGAATAAACTTCATATTAAACAGATGATAAATTCTCTACATCTTTATCCATATGTGCATTTAATATGTTCTCTCTAAAAAGTTATATGTAATAAGTAGGATTAATTAAACACTTGCAAATAATCAGAATTATTTTCATTCACTCTTTCTGCTGATGAAATATAAATTTTTGTGTTTTCCCCCCCTTTCTTAATTTTACAAACATAAATCTGCTGTCATTTGTAGGTATTAGAGGACTATAGAGAGGTTCAAGCTACCCTTTCCAAACCTGTGGAAGAAAATAATTTAGAAGAATATGAAGATGAGTTGAAAGAACTTTTATCCATGGAAGTTAAAAACTCATCCCAAGTCACAACTTCAGACGAAGATTTAATGAGACGTTTAGTTGCTCTTCGAGCACCACCTGAAGGTATTTAAAACATTCACTTTTTTTTTTCATCCTATTCATAGAACTCAAGTAGATATTTTAAAATTGTTTATAGAATGAATAGCTGAAAAAGGTTTGAATGGCTTAGTTGCATTGAAAGACTTTTTATCTTAAAAAATGAATTTTAAAAAAAAGTACAGGGTTTGTATTATGTAATTGAAGTTTTGTATAAAATTAACAGCTTCAAATTAGGAAGAAAAAAAAGCCGTCATTGTAATCGTTTATTGCTTCTTTTTGTGAGTACGTTAAGATAACATTGCTGATCAGAACTATCTTGTTGCTGCCTAGAAAAACATAGATTTAAGGGTCACTGGTTGTGACAATTACAATTGGAAAAAATCTATTTCCATATTGGAATCTGTTTGTCAGTCAAATGTTTTTTAGTGAAATTGATACAGAATCAAAATCTTTTTATTACCCATTGGCAAGATGGGTCTTGGTTTGGATTTGATGGCGTCCACACACTTTTCTACAACTGTGTTCAAGAGTAATAGTAAACAGTGTGCATGCGTCGTCATTGCACGCATTGCTATGGCGACCGCTGCTGTTTTCATTTTCACGAACAGGCGTTTTTAATGTATTTATGTAATAATAATATAAAGTATTTTTTAGAAATTAAGACAAATATAAAATCTTTAAAAATGAAAATATAAATGTGTGTTTGCAAGACAGCACTTCTTCAGGGGTCTTTCTGTTGTCAGTGGAATTAATCAAGTATGATATAAATATGAATGCTGAAGAAGGAAAAGTATTTTGTGACATCTTGAAACACTTACATAAGCAGGATGTGAAAACGTCCATTTAGACAGTTTTTGCAACCCATGATTTGAAATGTTGTGGCGTTTAATGGAGTTCATCCAGAAAGAGAAAGCATTTGACCAATGGGTAACCAGGGATTGTCATAAAGCAATCACAACTTTTTTGTTGGTTTTTTGTCTTTTTTTTTTTTTTTTACATTTATTTTATTTTATTTATATTAAGCTGATGACAGTTGAAGAGTTTGGTAGCTAACCCTTGTTAATTATGTACAGTTAAAACAGGTTTGTTAATTAACCTTAACTTTTAGTGTATCATATCCTGTTATCCCAGTTCATTTATTGTGGGAGCTACAAGCAAAAGGTTGAGTAACGGAACCATGTGCTTTATTTATTCTGCACTATTTAAAATCAAATTCACTTTTTCCAGGCTAATTTTTCAAGGACTTCGAAATTTTTTCAGCCTGTAAAATAATTAAATAGTTCAGAAAGTGTGAATGCAATTACCAGGATGGCTCTTTATTTAAATATCTTGATTGCAAGATGAGTGAAGGCTTTTAATATTTTACATTTTAAAAAATAGAGGGATATTGGAAAGTACAGTTTCTTCATAAAGATAATAGCTAAAATATGAAAAATTAGCTGCAGTAATATAAACTCAGGGTGCGTAGCATTTTTAAAAAGTGCTTAAATCCGATTTTCCGATTAAAAGTGCTTATTTCCGATTTTCGTTTTTTGAAAGCCCTTAAAGGGGCTTTTTTTCATTGGGTGTTTTTAAGAAGTGCTTGATTTTTCTTTATTATGGCGATTTTCACCACATATTTATGTAAAAGCATAATTTTTCTCATTGTTCAATTCATGTTTTCACAATTCATTCAACCACAATCTATTTCGGTGTACTCTCGATCCATAGCGTATGAAGAGGCCACTCATTTTACATGTTTGCCTAAATACTTGCGAGTCCGCTTGCGTCTACTCAGCTGAATTTATTGAGATTATTGCACTTTTATGTGCAACTCAGCTGCATTCTACGAGATATTCTCAATTTCAGGCTTCATTTTCCACCGTCTGATATCCAATCATTTATAATCGAATCACTGGATCATTTTATAGTGACTAATGTAATCAAGAAAACAGCTCTTTGTCAGAAACTAGTTATTTTATCATGAAAATGTAAAATTATTTTGCAGTTTGTTAATGTTTATAGCACTTAAAAATATTTTTTGAGTGCTTGAAAATTACTAAAAAGGTGCTTATTTTTTGCTGAAATATTTGGTTACATACCCTGAAACTGTTTCAGTTTTGCAAAATAGGAATCCTGAGTTCAATATTAATTCTGTTTAAACTAAGTTCAATTTTTATTACAGTGTCACCTCCTCCTACAAAGAAATCCACCAAAAGCAAAGGCATTAGAGTCCCAGACAATTTGCTGTAAAGGATGCATTTACAAACAACAATGTATATAATATGTCACTGGTTGAATCTTTTTAAAGCATTTAAAACCTTTTAATGTTTTTTTTTTCATTTGAATGAGTGTGTGTTACTTGTATCAGCATGTAAATATGTAACATAAATAAATTTGTATTTTAAATGAGAAATCACTTTACTTCACTCTTTTATACTTTGCAAATAAAGAAATACAGCCTGATTGCATGCTAGAACCTGTTATTCATAATCCATTGAACACACCTGAATTAAGATATTTTTTTCCCCTTTGCTTAAGGATACCATTGGATACTTGCAAGTAATCACGTGATTGTGCATGGTGTGTTAACATAACAGCTGTAAAGCTTCAGATATCATGCTGAATCAATTTTCACGTCTGATTTACTTGGACACTTGCAAGCTACATCACATGTGTGTGTTGAACCAGATTGGCTGATCACTTTCATTTATCCAATTCAAGAATAAGCAGAGAAAGAACAATTTATGTCTTCCGTTACATCCATACAATTTACATCTCCTATGATGACAAATTATGTGGGGGGGTAAAAGAAACCATTTTTCTGTGTAATATAGTGTAATTTAGCAATAATTTCAAAATCTTATTGAAATCATTGGAAACATAAATGTTTTGAAATTATGTTGTTAGAAATTGTAAACATGAATAAAATTTGAGATAAGTACATTATTTTCTTTATTTTAATTTAATTTTTTAAAAGAATTTTGTTGATCATTTTTGCACTTTATTTTATAATTTTTTTTAAGAAATAAATACAAAAAAATAAAATCTGCAATTCAATTTTAGAAATACTCAATATGTTTTTAAAAAAACGTGGTACCTAAAAAGCAGAATATAATATTTAAAATGGACCTTTTTATGATAAACAAAAAATTTCAGTTACAGCAAAATTTTAAAATTATCACTTAAAAAAAAATAATTAAGTTTTTTATCAAAAATGTCTCATGAGAGCTTAATGCGCATATTCTTTGTATGTTAACAACTTTATAACAGAACAAAAAAAAATATTATATCGGTACATTTTTAAAAGAAAGTTTCAAAAATATTTCTAGTTCTAATAATTAGCTTTTGTATTTTACTATTTGTATGTTGTGTGTATATTTTATTAATTCTAACATCCAGAACTGTTTAGACATAATATTAAAAGCTTATAAAAATACAAAATTTATAGAAAACAAAAATAAAATTCACACAATAAACAAAGGTTGGAGAAAAAACTCGTTTTATTAGAAAAAAAAATTAAGGTTTTATGGTTTACACTGTTTCCTTATTTATTTAAAACTAAAGATTAAATAAAAAATTTTAGTCACAAATTTGAAATAAATATACCATTAAGATATTTCACATAAATCTATTTTAATAAATCCATGATATTTTCACTAAACAATACAAAATATTCACTTTCCTTGAATAAATATGTTATTGTGATTCGAAAAAAGAATTATGAATATTTATAGTTAATTAATTATACCCTTTTATTTATTTCTTAAGTATCAAATATTGTATTATAATGAGTTTCTCTCATAGAAGATTTAACTCTTAAGAGTTTAATATAAATAAATTATTATCTTAAGGAGATATTTATATTTTTTCCCTAAAGTCCATTAAGAATTTTTTAACACTTTTAGCTTAGGTTTCCATTCGTTAATAACTTGAACTTTCTTGCAGTGCGTTTGAATGAAATTGGTAGCCATTTGATAGTGTAAGAAATCTTATAAAAGTTATAAAATACGTAATTCCTTTTGACGTTTGCAGCATTTATATTATAAATAACGAAAAATAAAAGTCAATAAGTTCCTAATAGGTCGTGGCAAATATACTTAACACCAAAAAAAGGGCTTTAAAATTTAGATTAGATTTTTATAAGCTAAATGAGTTCTTTTTTTCTTATATCAATTACTATTCTTATATCAATTTCAAAAATACTTTAATTTTCCTTTACTAGAAATAAATGGCCCATTAAAGGGTTAACTTATCTTTTACTCAAATAAACGAACACGAGTTAGAACGTAGAACAAAAATACCTTTAGGCTAGAATAATTGAAAACATCAGGTATTCAGAATTGTTAATTTTGCCAAACTTATCCAAATTTAGATTGTTGACGCAATAATTAGAAGCAACTAGCATTCGTATAGTGAAAGAGTGTTTTTTTTAAATTCGATGCTTTCAAATTTAACACCTTCATTGTATAATTCTTAATTACTGTGTTTTTCTCGAGTTCAGCTTAAAGATAAAAAGGGTGCAATTCTGAAAAGACAAATTTCTGCCTAGTTCCATTTTTATACGTTTTTTTTTTTTTTACTTACAATAATTGCAAAACTTCAAAAATATTCAATAATTTTTGTAGCAATTTTTAATAACCTATCATTTTAAAATTCGACAAACTTTGTTGAAAATTGTGTAAGCATTTAAAATAGTTTTGCACTGTTAAAACAAAATTGCTTGAAAAATAGATGTTTCTTAATATTGTAGTGAATCTTAATAACTAATGAAAAGTCATATCTGAATATCTTATACTTAAAGTTCAAAAAATTTTTTAAATATGTAAAATGAAGTCAGCATCATTAGGATTTGGCCTTGAAAAGTGATGTTGCAAAGGAGCTGCTCAAATTAAGTTGACTATTTCGGCAATAATTTTCATTACGTGTGCAAATAGTAGTACAAAACTTCTGGTGCAGTGATAGGACACAAATGGCCGATCTTTTATACAGAGAACTATAAAACCATGCACTCAAACTTGCATATTTTATAAATATCCTCCCATGTTGTTCGTCCTTTCATGGACAACAACAATCGACACGGCAAAAAAAAAATCTCTTTTTAAAATATAGAAAATTAAGCAATTTTTACAAGCCCCGAACAATAAAAGCACCTTTCAGGGCTTTTAAAAAATGCAAATAAAAAATAAGCACCTTCAAGCATTTTTTAAAAACGCTACGCACCCTTCTCTATAAAAAAATTACCTGTTTCTTAAATGATTTGTTTTATTTTAATAAAATCAAATTTTTACATAAATCAATGAAAAGGATATGCTCGAAGCGAGGTTTGGTTCAAAATTTGTTAGTCTTAACTCACATGGGAACTCAACATTCAATTTATTTCTCTGCTTTGTTAAAATAGAATTAAACATAACTGAAGCTAGATTATAAGAGCTTGGGAAAGCATTTACAGAGTTGGCAAGGTTTGGGACAGAATGGATTAAATCCATGGTTTAAACTGTCCTGTCCAAAGCCCTTTTATTAAAATTGTCACAATTTAAATAGAATATTGTGAAAAATAAAAGGTTAATTTTTGAACAAGAACGAAATGAAGACAAATTTTTGTTTTATTAAAAGAACTTTTTTATTTTTAATAGTGCATATTATTTATCCTTGTGCAAAAACATAATTTATCAAAATTAAAAGCATATTTAAAGGATAAGGTATTCACTTTTGTTCAATGAATTGTGGAGTTTCAAAACTTATAAATATTTTCCTTTATTAAGTTAAGGCAAATTGTATAAAAAATATCAAATATTTTTAATATATGTAATTATGTGTACAATGGTTACACCTTACAGCATTTTTACCCTTTATCAGAATTCAAGGCTTTGGACACTTTAAGACAGTTTCAGTCAGTGAAACCTATGTGTTCTGCCCAAAACCAACTTAGGATGTCTAAAACACCAACCCTGATTACATTGCTTTAATTTAAATGCATCCTTGATTCAAGATCAACTAATAATTTAGTGTCTTCATGACAGATATCAACACTTTCGCAATATCTAAGTTACAATCATCGCTTCATTTTCAAAATCATTGACCATTAATATTCATTTATCAACCCCTGTTATTACTATTTTTCTTTTTTTACTTGTCAGTGATGGCTTTAGAAAATAATACTTTTATTTTAACACCAATAAAATAATTTAAACATAATTTTTGAAACAATGTAAAAATAGATTTATACATCCCTTGGAGATAAAATTTTGTCTCGAGTGCTATTTCATGTTTATCTTATTATCATTTTTTTTTTTAAAAAAAAGACTAACTAGTGTGAAAATCAGAATTATAAACAAATGAGAAATAATTTATTATAACACAATATTTATAATCAATAATTTTTAGATGCAAATTCTTTTAATAAATGTGTGCATAGTTCTAAGAAACATAAATACAGTCAAACCCCGCTGTAGTGAACATATTTTATAGTGAACGAAATGTTCACTCCCGTGCCTTGCTATACACATATAATACTATTTTTTGTGGATATACTGAACGAAAAAAGAGGAAATTGGATGTTATGAACTTTTTTCTGTCTTCGACTGATTTTTTCTTCATTTTTTGGTAATTTTGAAATTTCTACATAAAATACATATATCGAAATTTTAAAACCATCTATTGAGTGGAATGTAGCCATAAGTATTTTTTCTTGTTTGCTTTTCCTACCTCAGCTTCCTATCTCTAAATATTTTGTACGTAAGATGAAGATAAGTCATAAAAAATAAAATGTGAAGAATAAAGAATAAAAAATAAAAGTTAATACATTTTCTGTTACTACATGTTGCTTTTTAATCATTTTTGCAAATTTTTTTATGGGTCTTTTATTTAAATAATGTGTAATAAAAAGTAAGCAGTTCAGAAAACTTAGTAAAAATTATTTGCAGAACGGATATAGTGAACAGAAATTTCGGTCCCTCGAAGGTTCCCTATAACAGGGTTTGACTGTATCAAATTAAGGAAGAATGCAGTAAAAAAAAGTTTATATATGCATTTTATTCTTTATACAAAACTGTACAACTTCAACAGGTTCGATTAGAGTTAAGCTTAGCTAAGAGTAAAACATAAAATAACAAGCATGTGATGTCAGCTGTAACTATTAGTAAATTAAAAAGGCACAAGAGCAATTTCTGTAGTTAAATTTCTTTATTATTCCAAAAATAAATCCAGGATATTTTCAAACACCTTTCTACAACATAGGAGGTTTCTCTAAAACAATAATCATAAATTGGAAGAAAAAAAATGGGAAAAAAGGCTTTTTAAAAATAAAAAAAAATTAAAATGAAGTTTCTATAATGTAGTTTAAATCAGAGTGATAATATATGAAGTAAAAACTAGAAAAAAATAACATTTATCTACAATAGTTATTAATTTAGAATAATTATAATAAAACAACAACTTTATATGCATTATAATTGTTAAAAATGAAGAATTAAAAAGTAAAAATGCCATTTATACAAAGATTAAATAAATAGTACAATCACTTTAAATGTAATTTAATTGAATAAAAGTAAAATTCATTGGGATATCAATGAACCTCCTATGTTCAGATATTTTACAAATGAACAACTGATTTTATTTTATACTAATAGCATTGAACACTTTGTGTTACAGCTCATAAAATATAATTCAAACTAAACTAGAAAAAAAAAAGATATTTTTCAATTTATTAGAGCTTGTATCATATTTGTGATTATAAAAGGATGGCTGGAGAAACATTTTGTTTAAAAAAACTGAAAAAAAATAAAAGAACATAGTTTTAAAGTTTTAAAAAAATATATTTTTTTAAGAGGAAGAATTTAACTTGAATAAGATTCAATACACTTTTGTTGAAATAAAGTAAAAAACATATTTATTAACTACTACAACACAATAAAAATATTTTCGAGGAATATGTAACAAAATATAGAAAAAAAATAAAGTCATTATACATGGTGTACATAAATTCAAAATGTAATAGAAATCACAAAATCAATTTATTCAAAGTAAGCAATTCTTTATTACATACACAGAGAAGAAGTGAGGGGACAGAATTATTACAAGTAGAACAAATTCATTCTGTTCACTGAGCTCATTTCCCAAAGTATGTCCATGACTATAGAATGAGCAAATGAATATTATGCATGACCAGTCATGTTTATTATTTTTTTTTAATAATTTTTTTTAAAAGTTTTTTTTTATCATCACAAATTGCTAAAGAATGCAGAAGTGCTACTCATGCCACATATGTGTAGAGTTTTCTAAAAGTAAAAATAGAATATTAATTAATAAGTCATTTATTTCAATGCTATAAATGAACAATTAATCTACACAAGCAAATCTGGGATATACAACTGTAAATCCAACTTAGAAGACTACAAACATGTTTTCTTCCATCATACCAACATTTAACACTAAACATACCATAGCCGGTCAGAAGACCGTTTCAGAACTTTTGCATTGAAACCACGCTTATTATCTTATTGTTTTGCACATTTGACTTCATGATTTTTTCTAACTATTATATACAGTTAATATTCTATTATTTTTTTAAATATTTTTTTTGTTCCGAATAATACTTGTTGCACCGATTTCTATCACAACTGGCCATTTGACCAGGAGAACAATTTATTGCTTTATAAGGTTATCGGATCAGAAAATACGATGTAATGCGTGTTCAACATATTACATACGATAAGTTACACATTTCTGCAAAGACTGTTGCGTCGTTTGTTCAATCAGAATAATTGTGCATTCAAATTTCAAGAAAGTACCTAAACTTTAAAGAGTGGCATTTTTTTTTTTTTTTTTTTTTTTTTTTTTTGTAAGAAAAAGTGACAAAAACTGAATGCTTTGGCAAGTAACTTATATATTATTTTAATAGCTTTACTTCATTTCTAACTAATTATTAGTTTTTACCCAGAAAAATGCCGAAACAATCGGGACAGCACAAGTTCTTAGAGGAAATAATATTAATTATAAGAATTGAAGAAATAATAACAATTAGAAGAAACGTGTGCGGAAAATGTATAATGGAAACACCCTATATATGTAAAAAATGTGTTGAGCAATGAATTAAAAATTCTTATTCTTTGTGTGTGTAATACAAAAAATTTGGCAATATAAAATTATGTTTAATTGTAATGAAGTTTTTTTAGTTTATTTCCTTCCTTAACATCCATATTTCATACATTCAATCAAGAAACATAAAGTCCGTTCATTTGACCAGCCATGGAAGAAATAGGCATATATTGAGTGTTGGTATATTTAGTATTAAAGTGAAGCTTTACCGGGGATCAAAAATAACGATGGTTCGGAGGTCCTTTAAAATTGAGACAACCACAAAATAGGTTATCCCCGGACCAGCAATCAATGTAAAAATATTTTTTGGTTTGCTTTATGTTTTGGTCCGTGTGTCAGCATGTAATAAAATAATAGAGAACATTCTTTGTATTTTAATTAAATGATAATAGAAATTAGCAAAAGGAGTTGCACAAATAAGCAATAGCTTTTGGTTACTGGATCAGTGATTTAATTTTCTTAATTTTGCCCCAGTTTGCCAACTTCATATTTTGTTGACATTGGAAAGGCCATTTGTGGAGGCATTGTTGCTTTTAAATGAAAAAAAAAACTAATATATTTTTAATTAATCTTAGATTACCGATAGTTTAAATTAAAAGAGGTTGGTTCTCAATTCATTTGTATATTATGCTATGTCGAAAAACATTTCAATTTTAAAGTAACAAAACTCATTTATTATTGTTTGAAGATTTCAGGAAAAAATTAAAATTGCAGATTTTATATTATGCAAACACTACACAGTATATTGCCAAGTTGACAGAGCTTTCTAATTACATTGCAATTTAAATTTCATTTCTTCAATGTCTTAAGTAACTGGTTAAATTATTACGAGAGTGCCAATGTGTACACAACAGTAACATATATTTTTTTTGTCTATTTATTACTGATTCTTGTAAATTATCTGATTCATACCCATGTTAATTTAATTTTCTGTAAACTAACCACAGCTATTCTGTTTGTTAATAAATGAACCTGCATCATTCCACAGGTCAGTGATCTTTTTGATGCGCTATCGAAACATCACCAGAGAAAATAAAAAATCATTATTTTTCGGAGTACCCTTAGTTATATGCGTTCTACTCAAATTCAGAAAAGCATTTGTGTATATATATATATATATATATATATATATATATATATATATAAACATACATATACACACATATATATATACATATACACACACACACATATATATATATATATATATATATATATATATATATATACATATACACACATATATATATATACACACATATATATATACATATACACACACATATATATACAGTCGAACCCCGCTATAGTGAACCGTCTGCGGACTCTTTAATATGTCCACTATAACCGATGGTTCACTATAGCCAAATTTTTTGAAGAATATTTTTTGCATATGACAGTTGAATTATTGAAAATTGGGTTTGCAATTTTACATAAGTTATAAAAAAAATTATTAACTAATTAACAGATAATAAAGCAAATATTAATGAAAAAAGTACTTACGTCGCTAAATATTAGTTTAAATTTCACTTTTTATGAAATTTTTTATTATTATTTTTGATTGAACACAATTTGATTTTAAATAGAGTTCATCAATTTTCTTATCCATTTTAACAAAGCTTCTTCTACGTTTTCTCTTTCAGCTCCACACAGTTTTTTCGATGAAACCATATTTTTGTCGTATGCAGCAAGAATTACACTTCGATTTTTCCAAATGTTTGAAACTGTAGATTTAGACAAAGAAAATTCCTTACACAGTGCCGATACGATTTACAATTCTAACTTTGTCCTCAATCGAAAACGCTTTTCTCTTTAGAGAATTTGCCATTTTCACTGCTTTTGAAATAAAAATCTTGTCTCAAATAGATAATGTAAGAATATGAAGAGAGCAGCTGTAGAATGAGTTAAATTGTTCCCCTTCTTGATTGTCAAGGGGTGATTTGTAAAGAATATGGTTTGAACAGATAAGAAAATTCCAAAAATTCAGCAGGTGGCCAAGTTAACTAATTGTAGAGCAGGCTTGGGGAAAAGAGACAAAGAAAGGCTTCTCAGGGAGGGGGGAGTATAAGATAAATGTTCGGTTTGACATTTATTCCTGTATAGTTAAAAGTGATAAGCATAAAGGGGTGAAATATGACACATTTTATAGGAATGCATTCATTTTCAGTCCAAACACCTGCAAGTTTAAAGTCCAAACTCTGCAAGTTTAGTTGGATGACTGAAAAAGATATTTAAAGAAATGAAATTTGAGTCCACTATAATCGAGTTTCCAAGCTCTAAGCTGTTCACTATAAGCGTTAAAAATAACATTATTTAAATAGGAGTACGGACGGGACCGCTAAAAAAGTTCACTACATCCGAGTGTTCACTATATCCGAGTGTTCACTATATCCCAGGTTCACTATAGCGGGGTTCGACTGTATATACACCAGGGTTGGCAAACTTTAAGACAGAGTGGTCTGTAAATCCACGGTTTAAACTGCCCTGTCCAAAACCCTTTTACTCAAATTATGTCACAATTTTATCTCAACATTATTTAAAAGGTAAAATAAACATATAACTAATAACATATTGATAATTAAATTTACTAGAATGTAAATTTTTTTTTAAAGTATAAAAACCCCTTTGTCCAAAACCCTTTTACTCAAATTATGTCACAATTTTATCTGAACAATATTTAAAAGGTAAAATAAACATGTAACTAATAACATATTGATAATTAAATCTACTAGAGAGTATTTGTTTTTAAAAGTATAATATTTTATTAATATTGTTTGACTCTTCAATTAAAACATTAAACAAAGGAAGATTAATCAGTAATCAAATTCCATTGGTCCTCTTAACATTCGATAGCACATAACTAATTTAGCTGCTGTATTCACACCAAGACGGTTTCTAAGTTTTGAGTGAATTACTCCAAAGTTTGAAAGCATCCTTTCAATTGATGCTGACCTTGCTGGGCATGACAGTAGAAGAGTGATGAATTTAAAAATGTATTTGGAATATTCCCCAAATGATATTGATTTTTCAATAGCCGTCCACCATGTCACTGGTTCTCCCAGCTTCTGTGAAGTAAGTTTTCGGAAATGGTGCCGCTTCAGCTTCATATGCAATCAAAAGAGAAATGCATTCAGGGAATTTGTCAGTTAAATATGATCGAGCATTTTCTTTTTGCATATCCGACAAGCCTTCTCCTTTATATTTAGGATTTAATAAATAGGTCAAGTAATGAAATACCTGTATTGCTTGAGCCATTCGCTTTGAAACTTCTTGAAGACGGGGCTGTAAATCTTTAATAAGTGTTAACCATACATGGCATGCTTCATCTAAGGTTGCAGTGTCACTCGGTCTAGTGCATCACAAATAAGTTTTAGTTGCAACATTAAATCTTTAGATTGTTTAAACAAATTGTAATTATTTATAAGATTTGCTATGTCCTTATCAATAAGTTACTCATTTTCCTCAATTATATGCTGATAGGCTTGTCTGTTTTTCTGGTAAGTTTTGATACAAGCCAACTGGCTCTTCCATCTTGTATCCCCTGGCAGTTGCGGTTTCACTGTATTTGCCATTTCTTTCAACAATGCACTTGGTATGTGATGATTCCGAAAATATTTCTGCACTTTCATTATGTTTTGTATAACTTGACTTGGGGTAATGTCTTCTCCTAATAGGTTTAGATAATGAGCACTGCATCCATATACTACTAGATTACTGTCATTCTCCGACAAAAGATCCTTTGCTTTTTCCATAACCCTGGCATTATCCGTTACTACAGCTTTTACATGGCAATTGAATTCCTCTTTCGCTTTAGTGATTGCATCTTGTATCACTTTTTTTTTGTGAAATTCTGCATTTTTAGTTACAGTATGGAATCTAGAAAATAAGATTTTCCCTCACTATGGATGCAAGTTGCATTATGAATGTTACTCCAACCATCTTCCACCTGCAATACTTTTCTTTGTTTCACTTCTGCAGATACTTTTGTCTAAAAGCTCTCCAGGAAATCAATTCATTAAAAGTGTGATGTTCAACTACCGTAAAGAAACAAAACTTGCTGGTTTTTATGAATCTAAGCTTTGCTGAGTCTCGCCCTCTTTTGCCTTGATTCATTTATAATTTCACAATCATTTATAACTTTGGGAAAATCATTGTCCACTGCTTCAGAATTACACTCATTAGCCTGTCTTTTGTAGCTAACAAGACATAATGTGTTTTTTTTCATTCTTTCCATTTTCACCAGTTGAATATTTCCACAATATTTACATTTTGCAAATTTGCTTTATTCTCCACTCTGAGAAATCTGCTGGTCTGCCACCTTTGTTCATTTTCAATATTTATCTTTAATTTGTTTTAAAAAAATAAATCAATGAGCAAATGTTTTTAACCTTCAACTTTATGCATAAATTAACAACAGAGGAAAATACTTTAAAAATTCTAATTTAAACTAGATCTAAATATTTTTCTCTCTGTAAAATTTAAAGGAAATGAGAACCCTGTCTAGAACCAGTCAAATTGTCTAGAGACTAGCTGCCTCCCTTTTTCTATGATCCCTTTAACTTGACCTTGAGTATCATTGTTCATTATTACTATAGTTTTATAGGTGAAGTTTGACCTTGCCATACAGATTAAGCTAATTAGGGAATAAGTGCTTGGTTAGTCATAAATAGGTTTATTTATCTATAGTACTATTCAAGAATACTTTTATTTCATTCATGTTCGATTCTTTTAGCATAGTGGTGATACATCACCAGTGTCAGTAACTGAAACTGATGTTATGCTATATATGCTATTGAACTAATATATTTATATTAAAAAAAAAATTAAAAATTAGATGACCTTTTTATTATCTTGTGGTGCAGAAATTATAACATTTTTTTAAAAAAAAATATTGTGAAAAGTAAAAAGTTAATTTGTAAAAAAATTTATTTAAAAAAAAAAAATTTTATTTTTAATATTGCATTATTTAACCTTATGCAAAAACATAATTTATCAGTATTAAAAGCATATTCATATTTAAAGGATAAAGTATTCACTTATGTTGTTCAATGAATTGTGGAGCTTCAAAAATTATAAACTTTTTCCTATTATATTATATTATTTTCCTTTAAAAAGTTAAAGTAAATTGCATAAAAATGTAAAATATTTATTGATACATGTAATTATGATGTGTACTATGGTTACACAAACAGAATTTTTATCTTTTACCAAAGTTCAAGGTTTTGGACAGTTTAAGACAGTTTTACTCAGTTTAGGACAGTTTAAGACAGTAAAACCCACGTGTCCTGTCCAAAACCCCAACCCTGATATATAAACATATATATATATGTGTGTGTATATATATGTGTGTATATATATATATATATGTTAATGGGAATGACCGAAATGGGTGGTTGTTGATGATCATGTAGTCGCTTTGGTAAATGTCCGAAATATATACTAGCTCTAGTTAAGTGCCACTGCACAGTATGCATTTAACCGGTACTCCGAACACTGATGTTTCTCCCAATCTATTCTCAGCAGATATTGAATAAATATAATAAAATCAAGAAATAAATTAATATAAAATATTTTGGACATTCACCAAAGCCAATGTCAAAATTTCTGATTAATAACTGAAAAAGAGAGAAATGCATACCTATCTTCCGCTGTCCTGGCCAAATATTCACGTTCTATTAAGCCTTCAATTCTCTTTTTAATAACTACAGGACTTGGAATAAATCTAGACTTCAACTGTTCAGTAACCTATTTAACACATCAAGTATACAGATTGAGATAACTAGTAATGTATGCGGCTATTTAATTTACATTTTAATTTGATTGGAAAATAATTTATTGGGAGAAAAATAAAATAAATACCATATCAAATTGACAGAAATGCAAACTTTATTTTTGATTTATAAATGCTATAAAAGAATCAAAGGTTTACCAAAATCGAAACTAAAAAAATACTACGTGTGTTAATATAAAAACAAAAGCCTTCTTGTACAGTTCGTCAGCAAACACATAGCAATAAGAAGACAATAAGCAAGATTAATTGAGTGGAATCACAATGCATAGTAAAAAGAAAAATTTTAAATTTACACAGTTAAGACCATCTTAAATCTATTTAAGATCATACAGCAGATTAAGATCTCCATATGATTGTAGAAAGAAGAAATTATCTGAAATTTTTTTTAAACACTTTTTATCTTTCTGTACATAGAAGATAAATAAAAGCATAAAAATAGCATTTATAAAATTTAAAGAGAGAAAGGAAATATTTATCTAATAAATAGTTTTCCAATCAAAGCATAAAAAAATACATATATTGCAAAGAAAAAAAATTACATATTCCTCCTTTTCCGCACTTTGCAAATTCTCATCATAAAAAAAATAAAAAATCGTGAAATTTATGGCAATAACAGAGCTGTATAAAAGCCACGAGAAAATCAATTACATTAACTACAAAGAAAAAAAATTCTAAACGCGGATTTTGGATGGTATGGAGCGTGTTGAGAAGAGATTGTGGCGGTGGCGAATAAATTCATCGCCAAGCCGACAACAATTATAATGCAACCCGAGATCTGAGGCAGAACGTCATGAGCAGCGTGATGGTATAGGAATATGAATAAAATATTGTTTTCATAAGAGAATGTTATCTTTTCCTTTTAAGAGCAAAATGCTCATTGAATTAAGCCTCTGGACGATTTAATATGGGTAATTAACCAAATTACACCATAATGGTGACCTCGAACATAACACGCATGAAAATTGATTAAAATTTCAAATCGAAAGTAAGCTGTAGGTGTAGAATATTGTTCCAGATGAATGAAAAAATTTTCTTCAAAAAGACTGTTCTACATTATGTAAATTGAAAAGTAACTACATTCAACTGAACCTAATATACAGATAAGTGCTACTGGATCATTATTTATTTAGTCAAATAATTTTTTTTTAAACTTAAAAAGCTTTAAATAACAGTATTGTTCTAAATGAAAATGTTACGTTGTTCTTAATGTCGAGTAATATGTTCTTAACGGTTAAGAATGTCAATTCATTTATTTTCATTCATTTTCTTAGTGAATATATTATTTTATTTGATTAAGTAATGTTATATATAGTTTTAATTGCAAATTTGGAATTTATTGTTTTTATTTTAATGTCATTTAAATCATTGTAAACCAATATTTAGTAATTCGTTTTTGAAGACCTTGCATAATGACCGAAGTTTCGGCTGTCCAAATTCCTGTTTACAACAGATCAGATCCTGCCTTATGGTTTGTTATGTGCGAAAGTACATTTGCTTTAGCAAAACCAAAAGCAATTACAGAGCCTGTAACGAAATATAATTATGTAGTTTCGAATCTTCCTCCCGATGTAGCTTCCTTAATTCGTGATATTCTTATGAAACCCGATGCAATTGACCCATATGAAAAACTAAAGGAAGAGTTTATAAAGCGTTCTGGGGATTCTTCCCAGCAAGAGATTCGACAACTTTTATCGGGCGAAGAATTGGGTTCTAGAAAGCCTTCTGATTTATTACGTTCTATGAAGCGCCGTGCTCAATCGTTTAAGGTTCCAAATGAACTTATGCTAGAATTGTTTTTACAGCGATTGCCGTCATCTGTTGAATCAATATTAGCAGCAGTTTCTGATATAACTCTCGACAAAGCGGCTGAAATTTCGGATCGAAATTTAGAAGCTACCCCGTCCCCAGTCGAAACTTTTGCTATTTCTGGTTCTAATGGACAGTCAAGTGAAGATAGAATATTTCGCGAGAAAATAAATCGAGAAAATAAATAAAAGGATTGATCGCCTTTCATTTCGAGGTAGATCACCTTTTCAAAGAAACGGCAGTAATCCTCGTAATGGATCTCAATCCAACTCTCGGTATCGAAATTCAGAACATTGCTGGTATCATCAACGTTTTGGAAAAAAATGTAAGCCCGAAAAATGTGTTCAACCTTGCGCTTGGCAGGGAAACGAAACCAGCAAAGAGTAGAGGCGACTTATTCTTTGCCGCAAATTTCACGTCGCCTGTTCATTAGAGACCGAAAAACAAATGTTTCCTTTTTGGTAGACACAGGCAGTGATGTTTCTATTTTATGTGCAAATAATTTTCAAAAACGTAACCCTCCCCAACAGACACTTATTGCAGCGAATTCCTCAACAATTAATGTTTATGCTCAACAAACTTTAAATTTAGATTTCGGGTTAAGAAGGCAGTTTAATTGGACATTTTTAGTTGCCAATGTAAATACACCAATTCTCGGAGCTGATTTTCTCCATAATTTTGAATTGATGCCTGACCTTAGAAATAAATGTATTAGAGACTTAAAAACTAAGTTAAAAACTCCTGCTCATTTAAAGCAAACGGAACTGCATACTGTTAAAACAATTTCTGAAAATAATAAATATTTTGATCTCCTAAAAGAATATCCATCTATAACAAAATTACCTGATCCCAATAAACCTGTCAAGCATAATACTGTACATTACATAATAACTAAAGGACCGCCGGTAGTGACAAAGCCACGTAGGTTAGCTCCTGATAGGTTAAAAATCGCCAAATCAGAATTCGAAAACATGATGCAATTGGGGCATATAAGACCCTCTAGTAGCAACTATGCTTCACCTCTTCATATGATACCTAAAAAAGGATCGTTAGAATGGAGACCAGTGGGGGATTACCGTGCTTTGAATGCACAAACAGTTAAAGACAAATACCCAATCCCTTGCATCGCTGATTTTACTGCAAATTTACATGGATCTAAGATATTTAGTCAAATCGACCTTGTCAAAGCCTACCATCAGATTCCCATAAATCCTGGAAACGTTCACAAGACTGCGATATGCACCCCATTTGGTTTGTATGAGAGTTTGAGGATGCAATTTGGGCTATGCAATGCCAGTGCTACTTTTCAAAGGTTTATCGATGAAGTCACTCGTGGCTTAACAAACGTTTATGCTTTTGTGGACGATATTCTTATTGCATCAAAAGATCTAGATGAGCACTTCAAACATTTAAAAGCTTTATTCTCTAGATTAGAGGAATATGGTCTTTGCATAAACGTTTCTAAATGTATTTTCGGCCTATCATCAATTGATTTTTTAGGTTTTAACCTTTCTGAAAAAGGAATTGAACCCCTCCCTGATAAAGTTAAGTGCATAACTGATTTTCCTAAGCCCTCTACTCTCACTAAACTCCGTCAATTTTTAGGATTGTTTAATTTTTACTGATGTTTTATACCAAGAGCCGCCCATATACTTGCTCCTTTAGTTCAATTTTTAGAAGGGCATAAAAACAGAAAAAAGTAACGTTCCAAAGGTCACGATTCTTCCGAACCTCTTAAATGGAACGAAAACACTGAAAATTCTTTTATTGCCGCTAAAAATGCTATTGCTCAGGCAACGCTTTTGAGGCACCCCATTCCTGGAGCTGAAATAAGTGTTCGGGTAGATGCATCCAATGTCGCAGTTGGTGGTGCTTTAATGCAACTTTCGCAAGATAAATGGGAACCTATAGCTTTTTACTCTACCAAATTAAATAGAAGTCAGCGCAATTGGTCAACGTATGACAGGGAACTATTTGCTATATACTCCGCGATTAAGAAATTCCGTCACATGTTAGAGGGGAGAAAATTTCAAATCTATACAGATCAAAAACCCTTAATATTTGCCTTTAAACAAAATCCTAACAAATGTTCACCTCGGCAAGTACGACATTTAGATTTCATCTCCCAATACTCTACAGATATCCGTCATGTGCACGGTCTTCAAAACGTAGTCGCGGATGCTTTATCTAGAATTGAAATTGATTCTATTACCAAAACAACGTTTTTAGATTTTAACAAATTTGCTGAAACACAAAAAAATTATCCAGAGCTACTTAAATATCTTAATAATCAAACAACTTCTCTGAAACTTGAATTAAAACCATGTCATATTTCTGATGATGACTTAATATGTGATACATCAACCGGCCAGCCAAGACCATTTGTGCCAGAGTCGTATCGAAAAACCATATTTGAGCACCTACACAATATATCTCATCCTGGTATTCTAGCCAGTACCAAATTAATCTCATCTAGATTTGTTTGGCCATTCATGAAACGCCAAATAAAAGACTGGGTTAAGTGTTGCGAACCTTGCCAACGCTCAAAAGTCCAAAGACATACTAAAACACCTCTTGGAACATTTTCACTTCCTGATGGACGCTTTTCCCAGGTCCATATGGACATTGTTGGACCTCTACTTCCCTCTGGTAGTTTCAATTACATTTTGACAATGATTGACAGATTTACCAGATGGCCGGAGGCCATACCAATTCCAGACCAAAAAGCAGAAACCATCTGCAAATTTTTCTTTAATGCATGGATTAGCAGATTTGGTTGTCCTTCCATCGTGACAACCGATCGAGGAGCACAGTTTGAATCGGAGTTGTTCAGAGCGTTTTCAGACTTATTGGGGACGACTAAAATACGGACTACTGCATATCATCTGATTTCAAACGGAATAGTAGAAAGATTCCACAGACATCTAAAGTCTGCAATAAAAGCCCATGAAAATAACCAGTGGCATGAGACCATTCCAGTTGTCTTATTGGGGATAAGAACAGCCATTAAAGAAGACTTAAATTCTTCTCCCGCTGAACTAATATATGGTTCTCCTTTACGCCTGCCATGTGAGATATTTGAAAATACAAAACCTACCACATCCAGTCATGAATTCCTTTCAAAATTACGAGATCACATGCAGCAAATACTACCAACTGCCACAATAGCGCATTGCAACGAAAAATTTTACGTACATCCCGATTTGAAAACTTGTTCACATATTTATCTTCGTGCTGATCATGTAAAACCTCCCTTGCGTCAGCCTTACTCCGGTCCTCATAAAGTGATTAATAGAACTAAAAAAACCATTACCATTGAACTGAATGGTCGAAAAACAACGGTTTCTCTTGATCGAGTAAAACCCGCCTTTTATTTAAAGGAAACTGCTTTAAAAACAGTGTCAAAACCAATTGTACCAAATGAGCCAGCTAAACAACAACCAACTGTTGCACGTACAAGATCTGGCAGACATGTCAGATTTCCAAAAAAATTAAAGACATACATTACTAAATAATGCCTTATTGTAGTTTAGTTTCTGATATATGTTTACAGTTGTAAAAAATTTTATTAATTTTTTTTTAAATTTCTGTTTACTAATTTTCATATTAGTTATATTCATTGTACAATTCTTGTTGTATATTCTGCTCTTGTGGTTATATCGCTTCCTTGGTTACCCTCAGTCACTGGGGGGATACTCTGTGGCGGTGGCGAATAAATTCATCGTCAAGCCGACAACAATTATAATGCAACCCGAGAGCTGAGGCAGAACGTCATGAGCAGCGTGATGGTATAGGAATATGAATAAAATTTTGTTTTCATAAGAGAATGTTATCTTTTCCTTTTAAGAACAAAATGCTCATTGAATTAAGCCTCTGGACGATTTAATATGGGTAATTAACCAAATTACACCATAAGATCAATGAAATGTGAGATTTTAAATTTCCATGTCATAAGTTAACTAGTTCCATCTAATCATAAGAATATAAAAAAAGGGAGCAATTATATCACATTGATTAAATTATTTATTTGTTACAAATCAAAATCTCTAACTTAATTGCAACTCTTTAAATAATAATAAAAAATAAAAAAATAAAAAAAGCAATTTTTTCTAGCGATAAATGTTTAAATTATTTGCCATTTCATAATTAATTTTTAGCTTAAATTTTTTTGTTTGCTTTAGTAATTTCTTAATTCTAGTCAAAGTTATTATGACTTTTAAAAACCTTGCACTAGAATTAAGTACTTTTAACAGCCCTTATTTTCCAAAATAAAAATTAAGCAGTTTTTAAGGACCATGGGAACTCTGTTTTATAAATCAATCCTGGTATTTTAAGGTAACATTTCTAGAAAAAAAAAATGGCCCTACAAAAATTGCAGTTTTAAAACAATCACATTTATTTCGAAAAATGTTTAGATAAAGCAAGTCATTTCATCATGAACGAGTGCACCATGACCCCAATTCTTATTTAAATTTTGGATAACAACTTTCTGCCTTGTAAAGGATTTGGTGTGACAATGGTCTATGTTGAAAAAAGCAATGGTGCTTCTTTTGAGTATAAACCAACAATAAGAACAAAGATCACTATAAAAATTCTTGTTCCTTAATGCTTAAAATTGAATGAAAACAATATTTACTTATTTGTACAACACATTCAAATGTATAACAATAACAACCTAATTATTACATGAATAAATACTTACTTCAGTAATTAAAACATTGTGAGCCATTCGCTTCCTTGCTTTCATGAT
Source organism: Parasteatoda lunata (assembly GCA_949128135.1). Taxonomy (NCBI): domain Eukaryota; kingdom Metazoa; phylum Arthropoda; class Arachnida; order Araneae; family Theridiidae; genus Parasteatoda; species Parasteatoda lunata. The sequence goes on along the minus strand of OX421972.1, from coordinate 118,147,231 downwards.
TCTTACTATAGCAGCTTCTATTGTAAGCTTTCATTAAGAAAAATTTCCATAAATGCATACTTTCCAATTTTTATCTATGTTGCATTAAATTTTATTTTTATACTTAAAATGATAGTAAAATTAATGCTTTCTGTTTATTTCTAATTTATATATTTAAAATAATTTTGATCACCACTGCATATAAATACATTAAACACACATATAAAAGTATTTGAGAATCATATGATGGTGCATTTAAGCTCTTAAATTTAAAAATATGCTTCCCCCTCCCCCCATATGACTGCAATTTCAATTTCACTACCACTTTGAAAAATCGAAAAAACTAAAAAATAGCCGATATGTAATAGGATTTTTTAAAAAAAGAAAAGATCACAGTATAACCTTTCTTATTCAAACCATTTGTTTGTTATTTCAACATGCATGCACACTAGTTTTATTCTTCTATAATTTTAATAATAAGCTGTCATAATTCAGTGATGCAAATGAGGCCCTTAAAATAAATGAACACTTTGTTAATTGAAGTCTGCTGTTTCATTACTAGTGTAGATCAACATAGCTTTTGCTAAAAGAAAGCATGTTCAGGGTGCATATAGCTAAATCTTTCCACAAAAATAAGCACCTTTTAAGCACTCCAAAAATATTTTAAAGCACTATATACTAACAAAATGCAAAATAATTTTCATGATAAAATAACCAGTTTCTGACAAAGAACTCTTTTCTTGATAATATTAAATGCTATTATAAATAGATCAAGAGGTTAGGATTCATACTCTTTAATTACAACAAAACAAAAAGTAAACATTAGAATAACCAAAACAAAAGAGTAGGCAACGCCATCTATTGATTCAAAACATACATTTTCTACATCCAGCCCACTCCAATGCATTGGTTTAACGATGCATTCTATTACAAATAACCATACAAATGTTATACATTTAGAAAAAAAAAAAAACATTTAATGAATATTTCAAACAAAAAATAAACAAAGTAATCAATCACTTTCTAATAAGTACAGTCTTTCAATGGGTCTATTTACAAGTTTTTTTTAAATTGGATTTCACATGACCTTACTCTACCATCTCTGCCTGGATCTAACTTCCACATTAATCTTTTAACATTATCTTCGCGTACACGTATAACATCACCAATTTTAAAACTTGCAATATTTTTGGGCATTTTATGCATCATAGCAGATCTTAATTCTAGCAAATATTCCTTTTGCCAGCGTTTCCAAAAATGTTCTATCATGATAAGCCTATGCTTCCATTTTTTTTGTTAATTCTGCTTTTGAATACTCTAAATTAGAACTGGAGGATGGTAAAACGGTTAATTGATTACCTATCATAAAATGCTTCAAGGATCAGGTTCATTAATATCGTTATGCACATAAGTTATTGGTCGAGAGTTAATAACAGCTTCAATCTCTATGAGTACAGTAAGTAATTGCTCAAAAGTTAATAAAGATTTATGTAATATTCGTTTTAATGCAATTTTAACTGATCTTACCAAACGCTCCCAAAAACCACCCCACGATGGAGCATCTTCGACAATAAACTTCCACTCAATTCCTTGCTTTTCTAAGTATTGTAGAAGTTCTTCATTTTTACACAATTTGAATAAATATTTAATTTCACGATCAGCAGCTTTAAAAGTTTTGGCATTATCCGAATATATTATTTTACTAATGCCCCTGCGTCCAAAAAACCTTCTTAGAGCCTGAATAAAACTTTCAACTTTAAAACTAGACACTAACTCTAAATAAACCCCACGAGTTACAGCACATGTAAACAATGCAATGTAACACTTAGAACCATCCCTTAAATAAAGGGGTCCTGCAAAATCGATGCCTGTTATATTAAACGGTGGAGATTTTTCGATTCTGTCAACAGGTAGATTACCTGTTACTTGCTTACCAGAAGTAACACTAAATCTTCTACAAATTTTACATCGATATATAACAGATTTCACGAATTGTCTACCTTTCACTATCCAAAATTTACTTCTTATTAGCAATAAAGTGTCATTTACACCAGCATGCAAAACCCTTTCATGACAATCCTTAATAATTAAAACAACAAAATAATCATTATTAGGTAATATTATTGGACACTTTTCACTAACATCTAACGAGGAATTAACTAAACGACTTTTAATTCTCAGAATCTTATTTTCATCAAGTTTGGGATTCAACTGAAATAGTTTAGAATTAGAATCGATTTCTAAATTATTTTATAAACAATTAATTTTATTCCCATAGTATTTACGTTGAACAGTTCTTACCCAATAATTATTTGATTCACTTACTTCGATACTCGTAATTGTCACATTTTGTTTTACACAAGACCTTAAATTCTTAATGAATCTGAAAATGTAAGATGTTACATGCAATAATTTACATAAAGTACTAAAGTTCTCAACTTTGAGCACAGGATCTGGATCAGCACTTGCAATAAAAGAAACAGTCATTATTTCAGTTTGGACATCGTCAGTCATTGAAAACTGATTATCATCAGTAGTTGGCCATTCATTACTGGAACAGATAAGCCATGGAGGCCCATGCCACCATACATCATCCTGCACAAGGGCACTGGCATGGATTCCTTCTCTCGTCAACTTATCAGCAGGATTATCAGAGCCAGGGCAGTGATTCCATTGATTGGGATTGCTTCCTTGTTGAATTTCGGTGACTCGGTTTGAGACAAAACGTTTCCATTTCCGGGGAAATCCACGAATCCAATGCAAAGTGATAGTTGAATCAGTCCACATAAAGATTCTTGCTTCAGGAAATTGGTCACGGATTGATGCAATCATTCTGGTTCCGACAACGGCAGCCATCAATTCTAGTTTAGGAAGGGATAATCGTTTTAATCGAGAAACGAGACTTTTAGCTATCACTAACAGGGATGACCTAGATGTTGAACTGGCAGATATCAAATAAATTGTAGCTCCATAAGCACTTTTGCTTGCATAACAAAAGCAGTGTAATTCATCACGAGATGGATCCAAAACTCTATTTAGCCACCTAGGAACCACAATTTGTTCTAAAAAATGAAGTTCCTTGTACCATTCTTGCCAATTTTTATCGATTTCAGGAGGTAGAGTATCGTCCCAAACAATTTTCAATAATATTAAATATTAGGGTTGCTTCTACCTGTACTTGCGATGCTTCCTCTACAGAATTCGTTAAATACACAAGATCGTCAACATACATGCAAGAATTTAACAGCTTAGTTGTCATGGGATAAATGTTTTGAAATTTCTTCAAGTGATGACGTATAGTTGCTGCTAGTAAAAAGGGGCTTGGTGTTGCTCCAAACATCACACGAGTCATTCTGTAAATTTAAAATTTTGTATTAGGAAACTTAGCGTCTTCTGAAATCCATAAAAATCTTAAGGCATCACGATCTTCTAGTGCAATTGAAATTTGTAAAAAAGCCATTTGAATGTCGGCAATCGCAGCAATTTCACCTTTTTGAAAATTCAATAAAACTATCATTAAATCAGGAACTAAGTTAGGTCCTTGCAATAAACAATCATTCAAAGAATGATGACCTTTTTCTCTAGATGAAGCATCATAAACTACACGCAGTTTTGTTGTGGAATGATCTTCTCGATTTACAGCCCGATGTTGTGGAATGATCTTCTCTAATTACAGCCCGATGAGGAACGTAATAAGTTTTCTTCGAGTTAAAAGCATTCTTTTCTGTTTTTTCTATTATTCCTTCCTTCAGTTGCTCATTTATTACGTTTTTATACTGTTCGAAAAAATAAGGATTGGACATAAATCTCTTGATCAATTTTTTCATTCGATTTTCAGCATAATGAAAATTATCATGTAAATCAACTATATCATTCTTCCATGGAAGGTTTACTACTTAACGGCCATATCTTATGCGAATAGATTGTTCAAATAAAGAAAGTGCTTTTATATCTTCTTTTTCATCAAAGACCGGTGCTATTCCTAACGATTCTATTTCCCAGAAAGATTTAATACTATTAGATAGCATCTTCATCTAAACATAAATTTGAACTAACAGTCATTGATTGTAAATCAGAACTCACAACGGAACCTTGAATACACCATCCTAATATAGTCTCTACAGCAACTAATGCTTCATTAATTTGTTCAATTTTTCCAGTAAGCATCACTTCCCAACAGCACTGAAATTTCATTGGCGTTATACAGTTGGTGATTAGTTGGCACATCATCTGAAAGTTTAATTCCCAAAGAATGCAAAGTTTTAGTTAAGTCATTGCCAGACATTTTAATTTCAGCAGCAGTAATCACGGGATATTCAATAGCTTTAATAATAACAAACTTATAAACTTCAATAATTAGATCAACAAGTTTCAATTTCACTTTCCTTCTACAACTATTTACACTCTTACTAGATCCAAATGTATGAATATTAAGATCGATTTCTCCTGTAACAGGTAAATTTAACTTTTTTGATAACTTTTCACTTATAAAAGACGTTTGACTACCTCCGTCAAATAAACAAACTAAACATTCAGTCTTGTTTACAGCAACAGCGGTAACAGTTTGCAAAATTACATTTGAATTCTGTTTCACAGAGTTTTGCACAACATGAGATTCACTATTTTTATTTACGAGCAGTTCTTTATCATTATTCGACCGGGACTTTCGTTTTCAGGCAGTTTAGTACAAACAGAATAATGGTGCTTTTGTTTACAGTGAAAACAAGCAAGATTTCTTTTCATGCAATCCGAAGATATAGATAAATGTCCTTTTTGAAAGCAACTGAAGCATCTACCACTTTTCATTAAAATTTGTCTTTTCTTATAAACATTAACTTCATTACATTTAAATTTATCGTGATTCTTCGAACAAAAAATACATTTCAAATTCAATGTTGATAAAGCAAAGGCACTTACCTTTGGTTTTCTTTTATTCCAAGATTTTACTTCTACTTTCGATTCTGGAGTGAATCTAAAATTTTCGTTAAGATTTTCTTTTTTTGAATTTTTTGAGAGTAGAGCTGACCGTTCACGGCTACCAATTTCGTTTCTAATACATTTTAGCAATTCTTCCACATTCCAAGTAGAATTCTTCGTTCTTTGTTCGTTAAAATCCAAAATTATATCTTCAGGAATCAGCTTCATCAATATTGGACAGAGTAGATTTCCATAGGTTTCAGACATCACGTTTAAAGACTTTATTAACTTCGTATTTCAATTTCAATGCTATCGTAAAGTTTCCTCAGCGCATGATGATCGCTAGAGGCCTTTACTGCAGTTAAATTTAACAGTTCGTTCATGTGGGCATTAATAATTAAGTCTCTTCTTCCATAGCGATCTTGTAAAATATCAATGGCTGCAAGATAATTAGAATCACAAATTGAAAGTCCATTCACAGCTCTTGCCACAGCTCTGCCAAGATATGACTTTAAATACACAAACTTATTGACAGTTTTCAAAGTCTTATTTTCGTGAATAGTCCATTTAAATTGTTCCCAGAAGTTATTCCATAGTTTAGCATCACCGTAGAATTTTTCGATATTAATGTTCGGTAACTTTACGTGAACATTTTGAAATTCTTAAATAATTTCTTACAGTTTTCCATATTCAACTTAGCATTCGAAGAAGATAAAATTCTTGAAATTTTAGTTTTTAAAACAATAATCTTATCAGAATATTCTTCCGATTATTCGTATTCCTTTTCAATTTCGTCGGCATCAATCAAATCTTCAATTTTCAAATCCAGTTCCTTCAATAAAGATTCCTCTTCAATAAGTTTAGCCAGTAATTCATCTAAAGTTTCAATGTTCGGAATTTCATTTTCGATTTCGCCGAACAACCTAGTCGTCGATGCTCTGACTGCACCTCTTTTCTGCTTCCGTTTTGAAAGTTCAGCAGACATTTTCGAATTCAGAACAAATTAATCGAATAAAGAAAAAAAGAAATAATTTCAATATAAAGTTTAAAATCAAATTCAAACGAACCCTCTTTAGTGATAAATATTTTCAATCATCTTCTTGTGGTTTTCGGCACCATGTAAAAAAAGCGTCAGAGTGGTTAGGATTCATATTCTTTAATAACAACAAAACAAAAAGTAAACATTAGAATAACCAAAACAAAAGAGAAGGCAACGCCATCTATTGATTCAAAACATAAATTTTCTACAGGTCGAAAAAGAAGCCTGGAATGGAGAATATCTTGCAAAATGCAACAGAGTTGCACATGAGAGTGCAATAATCTTAGCGAACCCAGTTCAGTGGTAAAGAAAAGAAATATCATTTCGAAAAGGGAAAATTAAGCACTTTTTAAAAACACTCAATAAAAAAAAAACACCTTTAAGGGCTTTTAAAAAATGAAAATAGAAAATAAGCACCTTTAAGCAATTTTTAAAATGCTACGGACCATGATTTTAGAAAACACGCTATCATTCATAGAACTGTATCCTTTGAGACATCTGAGTTTTTTATTTAGACTTCATTAACAGATATAAATTTATTTGACACTATTTAAATAATTTTTCTTCCTTCCCAAAGAGAAAGCTTGTGACCTGAACGATTTAGTGAGAGAACTTGAAACAGTGTTGTCTAAAACTATTTCATTCAAGTACAGAAGCATATTAAATGGGTACTGATATTATTGTTTCAATCCCAAATATTATTATTATTTGTACTATCAAATGGTATTAAACAAAATAGAAGAATGACACCACTTATTGAAACCTCAATCAGAAAGAGAGCACTATTTAGGGTGCGTAGCCAAATTTTTCAACAAAAAATAAGCACCTTTTAAGCATTTTTCAAGCACTCAAAAAATATTTTTAAGCACTTTGAAAAATATCATAATTAGACAGGGTTGGCAAGTTTTTGACAATAGATGGTTTCATCCGGTTTTATTTACAGTGACAAAGTCGATGGCGTGTCACAAACGATGAAATTAACAAGAGAAATCAAATTTTCTATCGCTAATAGAGAAAAAAAATTGGCAATGTTTAGTTGGTCCCCATAGTCAGCAAAAATTAGAGAGATTTTTCGATTCTATTACAGAGGGTGGAAAATGAAGTCTGAAATCGAGAATCTCTTGCAAAATGCAGCCAAGGTTGCACATGAGTGTCAAAAATCCTACCCACTGAATCCAGCTCAATATACGCAAGTGCGGACCCACAAATATTTCATCAAACATGTAAAACAAATGGTATTTTTATACACTAATTTCATGCCAAAATAGATTCGGGTGATAGATTAATTGTGAAAACGTTGAATAGAACAATGTCTTTTTGCATAATTTGTGGCTAAAATCAACATGGTAAAGAAAAATATCAGATTTCAGAAAACAGAAAATTAAGCACTTTTCAAAAAAAAAAAAAAAAAAAAAAAAACATGGAAAAAAGCTACTTTAAGGGCTTTTAAAAAACTAAAATCAAATATAAGCACCTTTAAGCACTTTTTAAAAACGCTATGCACCCTAGCTATTTGATCTATTTAAACATTTAAAAAAAAATTTCTTTTAATTAAAAATTCTAACTCAGGGCTTGACTTAAGGAGCAAACAAGTCCCGAAACCTTACAAGAATAGATTTTCTCATCATAACAAAAGGATATTCATGCTTTCTGTCTTCATCCACTTTGCTTCTGGTTTCTTTTCTTTCAGGTTCAGTTTCACCCTTAGCAGCAACTGCAAATGAAATAACATATCTTTCAGCAAATAGGAAGAAACTAATTAACTAATTCAGAAAAAGACAAAATAAGTAAGTAACATTAAAATAATAAATTAAAAATGGAAAAGCGCTTATAGCCGCTAAAACCAAATTTTTTTTTATTTTAATTTAGTAAGTCAGAAAAACAATAGAAGAATACAAAAATTACAAAATACAAAAAAAAAAAAAAAAAAAAAAAAAAAAAAAAAAAAAAAAATACATATCTTAAAATTTTTTGTATTTTTTTTTATTTTAATTTAGTAAGTCAGAAAAACAATAGAAGAATACAAAAATTACAAAATACAAAAAAAAAAAAAAAAAAAAAAAAAAAAAAAAAAAAATACATATCTTAAAATTTTTTGTATTTTTCTGCTTTTGTTTACCTGATTTACTAAAAAAAAAATTCAGCAAATAGGAAGAGAGGAAGAATTTATTTTTAAATTCTAATTATAAACTTTGATATAAACAAAAATGAGAGAAACTAATAATCTGTTAACTAAAATTAAGAAAACTTAAATATCTTTATTAAAGCTTTCCATAGATTTTTTTTATTTTAAAGAAAATGATAAAATTTTTACTTTTTATTTATTTTATTTAGTCTGTCAAGAGAATTACAGAACTTATATGGTAAATAAGCAACCACAATTAGGGAATTTCATACAGCATTTTGTGTTTCGCTTGATAATTAAGGTAACTGACTCTCTTCAGAACAAATTTTTCAACCACATTTTTTTTCAATACATTTTTGCAATTTATATTGTATGGTAATGTTAATAACTGTATTAAATAAATAAAAAAATTTAAAAGCACAAAAAAATATTTATTTGAAGTTTATTCAGATAATTTTAATAAAAATAACTCATTAACAAAAAACTATTATATATATATAGAGCAATCGAATTTTCTGAAAGCAGCTTCGCGCAACCTTCTGAAAAGTCTCAAGTTAAAAGATATAAAAATTATGTCTTACAAATAATTTTTTAAGAGCTAAAGAACTGGGTCAAATCTTCTTACTAAAGGGTATTTTGTCCCACTTTGTTTCGAGGATGAGTATTTAAAGAAAAAAAACAAAGCAATAAGTAAGTGTCTAAAGAATGTGATAATTTTGTTTAAAGAAACATCAAATCTAATAGAATAGTTATTTACTGGGGGAAAGTAAGAAATCTGAAGCAGCATTGTTAAAATGAATATTAAGGTTGATCCAGTAATTTGAACTAAATGGAGAGAAATATATCGTATTTATTTATTTTTTTTATTTAATACTTTGTTACAAGTGATCATCAGCTAAATAAATGTCTAAATATGACAAAAAAAAAAAAAAAAAAAAAAAAAAAATTTCAAACCTTTTGTATGACCCAATTTTCCATATTTCCCCTAAATATATTAATTTGTAATATTATATTTCATACACAAAATTCATTTAATTAGTTAGCATATGATTTAAAACTTCGTTGTCATTAGAAGGGAACATATTATCTTTTAAACAAATTGAGTATTAATAAATTATTTAAAAATAAGCAATTTTTTTAAATTAAAAGGTAAAAAAGTTCTTTGATTTGTTTAAAAGGTAATTTTGCCCCGTCATGCGTTCATGAGACTATTTAATATTTGTTCCTAAGGATCAAAATTCCTTTTTATTTTACTTTAAAATTGTACAAATGATATATTTAATGCTTTCATGTGATATGCTGCAGTTTTAAGTAGGACTTTAAAATATTAAAAAGTGAGTGAAATTGTCAATTCAAAAAACAATTAACTAATATTTTTGAATATGAATTTAAATAACTCCACATGTTTTGTTTTGCTATATCATTTTATATTATCACGTTATTTAGAGCAGACAGTTGTGTGTGGTTGTGTGGATGGTGTAAGTAAAAGAGGCATACAAAAAAAAGCCAATTTAATCTCAGTTAATGCCCTCAATATTATATTTTTAAACTCCTCGCAGAAATGTAGTAAAAAAAGTATACATATTAATTGTCGCAAACAAATTCATATTAAGTAAGAAAGAAACAAAAATGATATCGAAATATGTTGAATCACTAATGAGACAGGTGGGACGAAAGACATCGAAACCAGTTTGAATGAATAGTAAAACTTGAAGGTGTTTCTAAATTTCGGATATCTATCAGGCTTTTAATTTTTTTTTCTGTCACAAAATTTATCAGGAGCAATTCGTTAGATTTCAATATAGGTTATGTTTTCGCATTGATTAAATATTAAACATTAACAGATATTTGTCTTTTTAAACATTTCATTCTATAATAAAAATAATTTAATTATCTAAAACTAATTGTTATTTATATAAAGCTTTAGTGTGATCCATTAATATATTGAATGCTCGTTTTGGCTGGATGCTCTTTCACATCCTGTACACTATCAAGAGAAGAGCTGATACCCGTTTCACATTTATTCTCTCTGATATTTAGTAGACTTTTTAATACAGTTGAACCTCTTTATCTCGAAATTTCTAAAATTCCCTACATTTACTGTCTAAAATCAATGTATTTTCCATGTTTATGTCCAATTTTTTTTCTTCAAAACCTCCGTTTCTCGAATTTCTAATAATAGAGCACAAATGTCAAAACTTTCTTTATCAGTAGAACTCGAAGACAGATGAATTCTATGAATCCACAGGAAGTAGGGATGAACAGGTAGGGGGTGTTTCTTGGAATTTCAATTACTATCCCTGCACTTCCTTAACTAGAAAGGAATACAATGATTCTGGCAGTAAGTGAGGGGTTAATGAATAGTGACCATCAGGGGTTAGCTTTTCAACATAGATAAGAAAGCTATAGAAAACAAACAGTTGGCAAACTTGTAGATGCCATCGATGAAACAAGTTAGACACTATCAGAATTGCCAGGAGAAATGTGTCTCTAAAAACTATCCAAAAGGGTTTTAAAAAGCTGGTTTTAAGAATAGCTGTGAAGATGATGAATAAGAGGATGAAGGCATCAGTAAAGAAGAAGAAAATGTTAACGCTGAAAATGCAGTGCCAGATTTGCCAGAATGGAATGCAATAAAATCTGGATTAATTGTTGACATTAATTTTGATGATTTTTACAAGTGGACAACTGCCTGGCAACATGCGGAACATTGGCAGTTGCGGAAATCATAGATAATGTCAAAGGAATATCAGATGAAAAGGAAGAAACTGAAAATCATATTGATGAATCAAAAGTGAATGCAAAAGAAGTAGAAAAAGCTGTAGAATTCTTATAAACTACTCTTGAATTCCAGGAAAATGTTGGCTATGAGAAATTTGCGATCTTTCTAACCTCAAAAGAATAATAGAACAAGTAAGGTTATACATCAAAAATCTTCGAAAAATTATTTTCAGTGTTTAATGTATGCTAAAAAAACTGTTATATAAATAGATGTATGTGGTATAATTAATTTAAAGAAATGTCTATATTTTTCTACTAGAAACAATTAAAGCACTTTTAATAGAATTTCTTAAATAAAATTAATTTTTTAAAGTACCTGTATAACTCGAAACCTCTTTATCTCGAATTTTTCGCTTTTCCCGTGAGATTCGAGATAAACAGGTTCGACTGTAAATCCTTTAAAATTGCATTACATTCATTACATAAATAATGATATTTTTTATTCTTGCACAAAAATTTAACAAATGTACTTAAAACAATTTTTAAAAAAATGCAAAAATAATTGGGAAATATTCTTCACATAAACATCAATTGAATAATATCAGCTTACGAAATATTATTATTATTTTCAAACAGTATTAATATCAATATTAATGAAGCCCTCACCTGCTACAGGGTGTAGGGCCTAGAAGAAGAATAAAACTTATATATATTTGTACATTTAATAAGATTGATAAATTTGCTTCGATTATAAACGGGGATAAGGAGGTATTAAACAGCCCTGGGGGTTGCTGGTGCATTCATTTTTATCCTTGTAGCGATTAATTGCTTTTCTATTCTCTGTATTGCTTTTTTTAGTCAACATGGCTTATTTTTAACTAGTACGTAATTGCTAATTGATTATAATTTATTCTTATTTAATTCATTATAAAAAGAGATAAAGAGAAAATTTATTGATTGAGAATTGTACCAAAATCAGGAATATATTAAAAAACTTTTCTTCAAAAAATACACACTTTTTATGTAAATAAAATGTATGTTATTAATTTCTAATTGCTTACTATCTCTAAATTCATAGGATCAAAATATTTATTTAGATATACAGAAAAAAATTTAATGAATTTTATATACTTAGTTTAATTTCATTGTTTTATAAAAATAATTTCTCTGCAATTAATACTTAAAATAAGTGTAAAAGTCAAAGGGAAAGAAAATAGCCTTATTTCCAAGATTGGATTTGACATTCAATGCTAAGGTCCATTTTTAGTATTTATCTCTAAATAGTTAGTGCGGAAGTAGTAGAACACAAAATAACGTACGGAGAAAAAAATAACGGTATTTCTTGAAAGAAAAAGAAAATTTTTTTTTGGTAATAAAACCAAAATCTATGGTACTTAAACCATTCATTACGTAATTTTTCCGTTCGCATTGCAACAGTTTGTCGAAAATTCTGGTTTTCAAAATCATAGCTCTCATTACCACACATTTAATAAAAATGCAAAACTGAAAAATAAAATAAACCGAATTTGTGATTATTATGCAATGTTCTAAGGCAGCAGCTCCCAATTATTATAAATGCTTCCCTCTATGGAATCCTATATAATTAGTCTTCTATCAGCAGAACCCCGACATTACGATTAAAATTTATTAACCTAACTGTGAATGTTATAACCTAGAAAAAGAGCATTTTAAAAATATATAATTAGAGGAAAAAAGATTTTTCATCGTTTTATCACTAACAATCATTATATTATTAATAAGGTTTTATATCCAACAGTTAAATTTGCAGCATTTGTGCTATATCTAGTCTAGTTTTGAATTTATTTCTGTGTATAAACATAAGCTGAAAATGAATAAAAAAAGTCAAATTATGGTTTACTTCTAAAAGAACTTGAAGAGACTTGTTAAAAATGGTAATTTGGAAAACATTTTCTTTTATAAAAGAATTTAGTTATTTTATTTTGATTTGAAAAGTTTGGTATGAAATACTAATGTAATATTTTATAAATGATTATACCTTTCCAAATTAGGAAAAGGTAGGTTGTTCAACATTCAACATATTGTTTTTAGAAATATATTTTCCTTTAAAAAATGCCATTTCTACTTAATTGGTATTTTACTTTAAATAATTTAATAACGAAAACAGAACGTTTATATAGGATATAATTTATAGGTTGGATCTAAATATAATCAGAGATTATAAAAAGTATTAACTAGAAGTTATAAAAGTATTCCTCCCTGGTTATAAAAAGTACTAAATCGCGAAACCTCTTTAACTCTCCCCGGAACCCTAAAATTCCATAGAACACATTTTGAACTGCTTTTCTACGGTATCATGATGAAATTACCATAATTTACCACATTTACTAGAGAACAGCATGGTAAAAAATGATATTTATACTATGTTAATTTCATGAGAAGTCATGACCAAATCCCCACGGATTGAAATTACCCTGTTTTTCGGTGCTCCCATAAATACTGTAAATTTAATTATGTTCTAATAGTTTTGACCATTCTTTTTTTTTTCTCAGTGTGGTCAGTACCATGGTTTGCTTTCCATAAAAGGTACTGTATTGCCGCATGCAAACAGATGTGTTTTTCGCAAAATTTCAGATGGTCTACTTTGGCACCTTAATTTTTTAAAAAAAATATTTTTGTTACAAAATTGAGAGGGAAAAAACACGTATCTAATAGTTTTATACAAAGAACATGTTCGAAAATTTTCAAGAATGTCAAGTATCCAAAAGATTCTTAGTTTATTAAATTAAAAAAATTAAATAAATAATAGCACACAAGATAGGTGTTTATTAAAAAGTATGCATGTTAAAAAAACTAATAATTTAGGAATTATTTAAAAAACTAGAAGGCTTCCCTAGTTCACTTTGCTCACCAACCCTCGTGGTTGCTTCTCATTAATCGTCGCAGATTAAGAAAAAAAGATCTATTTCTTTTCTCTTTTTTTTGCAAAAATTACGATTGAATTGCCATTTACAGTTTGAAGATGACTACATATAGGCAAATCAATAAAATTGGTAGCAGTCAATGAAATTGGAAAATTGGTACCTCTCGCAGAGTTGTTACTCAGTGCAGATGGGCTCCAGAGTTAGAGTATTCGCCTCCGAATGACACCGGATTCAAATCCCAGTGATGGCTGGTCAATAATTCCACACCCGACTCGCATCGACCACAATACTGACGTAAAATATCGTCAGTGGTATACAGATCATGGGTTAGAGTCTCCTTGCTGCCAGATTAACCGTGGGAGATTTTCGTGGTTTTTCTCTCCATGCAACTCAAATATGGGTTAGTTACATGAGAACGACTTCCACAAGAACAAAAAAAATGTTCACAAATTTTCTGGAGTTCTCTTGTCTACTGGATTGGATTCAAAATTACAAAGCTATAGAGTTGAACATTAGTAGACCTGAGCTCGAAATTGGATCAGCTGTACAAAGACTAATAGAAAATAAACTAATAATTTGGCTGGGATAGCCTGGTTGATAGGGCGTTGGACTCTTATTCGTAAGAATGGGAGTTCGAATCCAGTCTGCCGAAGAATATCCATATATAAAATGGTGACTGGTGCATGTTAAATCTTTCGGATCACAAAATCCTCCAAGTCCTCATATCAAATCTATACCTCTGGGTACTGATCCAGAGTTCCCCTGTCTTCTGGTTTGGTTTCAAAATTACAAGGCTACAGAGTTAAACATTGGTAGTCGTAAACTCAAAATTGTGTCGGTTGTTCAAAGGCGGTTATAAAAATAATAAAACTAATGATCAAATTGTATTTTCTTGTATTCTTTTCTAACTCCTTGCATATTTTCTGCACACCTTTATAATTTCATGTTTCTAAGTCTTATAGATTTTAAGCAGCAAAAGAAAAATGTAACGTTAAAAAGAACAATTGAGAAAAATTTCACGAAAAATCATTTAAAATTGCAAATAACATGTATTCAGGATTTTAAAAAAAAAAAAAAAAAAAAAAAAAAAAAAAAAACTCCTGTTAAATATATAATGGCTCTTCCAGCATGCCAAATGCTTATTCTTTGCCTAAATTGTGCTTATGATGATCTTAAAATGCGTTTCTGCTGTAATTTTTTTCTTCCTTCGAAAAATCTGTGCAATAAAGAAAGGTTCTACATTATAATCTTAACACAATCACATTTAACATTAAAGTAAAATTATCATTTTTTTTAATAATTTAATATTAATACTCAACAATTAAAAATAATGGCAATTTACTTTAGGTGTATAGAAATCGAATTGAACTTATAAGGGCCCCATCATTTTCAATAGCTTAGGGCCTCGCCAAGCTTAAATCCGGCCCTGGGTTATGGAGTTGAACATTAGTAGTCGCAAACCCAAAAATTGGGTCAGCTGTTCAACTACGGTTATAAAAAGTTTTTAATAAAAAGGAGTTCTCTTATGTTCTGGGTTGGGTTCAAACATTAGTGGGCTGTTCAACAAATAAAATACATACTGGTTGAGTGTGAACTTTACTGGGAACACATCCAACTGTGCATAGTATCCAAACACAAGAATGAAAAAACTTTTTATTCCCAGGAATATCAAAGAAACTGCTCAAAAGAAAATGATGTATTGAAAGAATTACTGGAAGAGATGCTCAAAACTATCAGCAGCTGTGATGTAGGGAGTGAAGTGAAAACACCAGGCATTTTTAAATAAACAAACTGTTCTTTTTAATTTTCTTGCATTCCTGAATATAAGCTCACCTGTTTAGAAGTCATTTTCTTTAAAACTTTACCCAAAATGCATATATAACTGATTAAAAATAAAATTACACTGATTATGAGTAACCTTAACTTTTTAAACTAATCAGCCATCTTAATTACCTTTGATCAGCTATAAAAGTCCCACCCATTCTTTCTTCCTTCCTACTTATTTTTTTCTTCTTTCCTTTTTTCAGTAAATCAGTCAACAGTTGAAGTAAACCAGATGCTAAAGTTTTGTTTGTTTGCCGATTTATGAGAAAAATGAACAGCGAAAATTGTGTGTGTTTCAGTTGTAGTTTTTCAAAAGTTGTTACTTTTGAGAAGAGTATGTCCCAACTCAAATTTCTATACATTATAAATGCATTCCTCTTTCTTTTGCATGATAAATGTTTTTGTAGTTACATAATTTATTAAATTAAAATTTTTTATATTTATTAATTATCATACTTTTTTTAAGTCATTATTATACGTTGACTCGTCCCCTATCAAAGTTTGCAAAGAAAAGTCCCACGAGAAATGTTCATTCTACTGAATTATATAATCTACAGGATGTAGAAAATGAAGTAGGTGGCAAATATTCACTGCAAAGCATAAAATTGCATTATAATATTTATAAAACTCTTCATTTCTAAAATTAATATTTTAACACTAAACATACCATAACCCTTCAAATGACTGTTTAAGAACTTACGCATCAAATATGCAGTTATCATCTTATCGTTTTTGCTCATTTGACTTTCTGACTTTTTCTAACAATTACATACAGTTAATATTTCATTATTATATATATTTTTTTGTATTTTGTTTGTTTCAAATAATACGTGTCATACACCTATTTCTACCACAACCGGTCATTTGACCGAGAGAACTATTTATTGCTTTATAAGGTTATCAGATCAGAAATTACGATGTAAAGAGTGTTCGATGTATTGCATTTGTTAAGTTGCACATTTCTGCAATGACTGTTGCGTAGTTAGTTCAATCAGAATAACTGTGAATTTAAATTTCAATAAAGTATCTTGAATTTTAGACTAGCATTTTTGTGTAAGAAAAAGTCACAAAAACTAAATGGTTTGGTAAGTAGCTTATATTTTATTTTGATAGCGTTACTTCATTTCTAACTAACTGTTAGTTTTTAACCAGAAAAATGTCGAAACAATCAAGACAGCACAAGTTCTTAGAAGAAATAATACAATAGGGAACCGATTATCCGGAAAGATCGGGACCATCGCTCTTCCGGAAAACTGATTTTTCCAGTTTTCTGAATCGCTACAAAAAGCCGTTTTTTTTAATTGTCAAACCCAACTAAAAAATAATAAATATTTAGAAATAATCTTAAAAAGGAAAAAAAACGATTAAGTAATACTTTAATGATTATTTCTAAAATGATAGTAAGGTAAACCTCTTTTAAAAAAGAAAGAAAAATCCTAAAATCTTACGAGTAAAAAAATTTTTTTTTATAAAATTGGTGGGATAATTTCTTGAATTTCGTTCCGGTTTTCTGGTTTTCCGATTTCCGAACATGAGGTTCTGTACTGTATTAATTATAAGAATATAAAAATTCTTATTCTTTGTGTTTGTAATACATAAAAATTGGCAATATACAATTTTGTTTAACTACAATAAAGTTTTTTTAGTTTATTTCCTTCTTAACATCCATTTTTCATACATTCAATCAAGAAACAAAGTCTAGTCATTTGGGTAGTAGGGGTATATATTAAGTGTTGGTAAGTTTAGTGTTAATTACGAAAATTTTAAGAAATTAATAAAAAAAATTATGTACCTGCTTGAATTTTTACACGGTGTAACCTAGATGTAAATGAATCATTTACCATAAACTGATGAGCTGGTTCTGAAATGAAAGGGAAAAAAATTCATATTTTAAAACAAAGAAAAATCTCCAAATTTATTTATAAATAGGAAAACAGATAAATATTACACTGATTGTTATGTCAAGCGCTCAGGCATCATATTTGCCCTTTTGATTTATGTTGCTAAGTTAACTTTCAAAAAATTCTACGGCTGGCAACAGCATTTTTATTTTTTAAGTTGTTTATTTTTATTTCTTTTAGAATTCGTTCTTTTTTTTTGTTTTGAGCAAAATGTTTTTTAACCTAACAGAATTCTTTGCTGACTGTTCTCTCTATATATGAAGAAAATAAAGTAAATATTTAAGTGTTGTGAAAAGAATTTTATTTAGTTGTACAAAGTACTTCATTTGGCGCACGAACAGGGACCACTGTTAAAAGATTCGAATTAAATACTATGGAATTTATAAAAGGAAAACGCTTTTATAACGATATTTACAATAATTTTGGAAGCCTAATGACAAATTCGAATTACAACATAACAAATCACAAATATAACTATTATAGAGTTTAGTTGTAAGCTGCTGATACTTCAACAACCTCCCACCTTGCAATTCAAGTGATTGCAACATTTTATAAGTTAAGTCTATTGGGAATTTTAACACGTCGACCAATTCTAGTGACGAAATCTGTTACTAATTTGGTGGGAAATTCATCATCTTCACTAGAATCAGGGTCATCTGCAGCTTCAGGTTGCAGAGCTCTAGATATTTCTTCTCTTTTCTGAACAACGAATGGTAGCCTTTCATAACTACTAATTTCCAAGGAATATAATTTCTGAAATGGTCTCAATTTCTCTTCTTCAGCTGTTCTTACTTTGGCGACCCTTGAATGTCCATCTGCACTAGACAGTGGCGTGCCAGCCGGGGGGGCAGAGGGGGCAGTCGCCCCCTCTGAAATTTTAGTGAGGGGGCAAAGAATATGTTTCGCCCCTCCTGAAATTTAATCATTCGAGAAAATAAAATCAAGTAATTCCAATCAATAAATAGTAAAAAAGTAAAATTTTAGAAAAAAAAAACATTTTTAATTGAACTTTGAAGATATTTTCCTCTGAAATTAAAATAAGAGGTAGGCTCTTTTTTTCAACTTTGAAGCTATTTTTCAAAAGGAAAACTTTATTTTTCTCTAATATTTAATAAAAGGGCGAATAAATGCGTTTCGCCCCTTCTGAAATTTAGACATTCGCAAAAAGGAAGTCAATTTAAATTAGTAAACTTAGAGGAAAAAAAGCCTTTTTTTTTCGAACTAAATTGAGGGGGCGAATTAATGAATTAATTTAATTTAATTGAGGGGGCGAATAATGCGTTTCGCCCCTTCTTAAAATTAGATTTTCACAAAAATGAAGTCAAATTAAATTAGTGAACTTGGAGGGAAAAAAAATTTTTTTTCATCTAAATTGAAGGGGCGAAGAAATGAATTTAATTTAATTGGGGGGTGAATAATATGCCATTCATGAAAATAAAGTTAAGTTAAATGGGTAATTTTAGAAAAAATATAAAACTTTAAAATTGTAATTTAAAAAGTAATTTTATTCTTCAACTTTAAAATTGTCGCTTTTTTGAAAAAAGAAAACACTATTTATTCTGAAATTTAACTGAAGGGGCCAATAGTGTGCTTAGCCCTTATGAAATTTAGACATTCATGAGAAAGAAGCCAAATTAAATTGGTAATTTTTTAAAAAGTCCTATTTTTTTCTACTTTGAAGCTATTTTCAAAATATAAAACTTCATTTTTCTCTGAATTTTAATTGAAGGACGTCGAATAATATGCTTCGCTCCTTCTGAAATTTAACCATTTGTGAAAATAATGTCAAGTTGAATTGATAACTTTAGAAAAAAAGAACCATTTTTTCTACTTTTAAGTTATTTTCGAAATAAAAAACTTTATTTAATAGTGAATTTAAATTGAGGGGACGAATAATGTGCTTCGCCCCTTCTGAAATTTAGCCATTCGTGAAAATAAAGTTAAGTTAAATTGGTAATTTTAGAAACAAATACCATTTATTTCTACTTTAAAGCAATTTTTGAAATCAAAAATTTTATTTTCCTCTGAAATTTTATTAAAGGGTGAATAATGTCTTTTTCTTCTTCTAAAATTGGTAATTTTAGAAATAAAAATGTTATTTTTTTCTTCTTAAGCCAAAGACATTTTTTTACAAATGATAACTTTCTATATGCGTAATTAAACGAAATAAAAACAATTTTAAAAACAAAATACTTCTCAAAAAACGCATTGCATATAAAATATATAGAAATGTTTAGAAAACTAAAATAATTTCATCTCTTTTACCCTTCCCTGGAAAGAGTAATAAAAGGCATCCTCCACTGATGAAAATTGGTTTAAAAGAATCCCTCGATATTCAACAATTTCCTTTATTAATGTATTATTAATGTTTTTATTATAATCGTAAAACAAATTCATTTATATAGCGGATTAGGTCATGATTATACCGTTTACTGTTTATTGTGTATGGATTTTGCTATTAATTTATATTATGAATTTGTTTATTTTTTAATTGTAAAATAATATTTTGAATTCTTTTTGCTTTTAAACAAGTTTATTTTGATTCATAAATAAAAATCAACCTTTAACTTTTTTTTAAAAATCACAGTCAATAAAAAATAATAAATAAAGTACGTTGAAATAAAAAATTTGATTTTGTATTTTCGATCATTCTTTTGACTTTTAAGAGATACATTTTAATATCGGTTCTTTAAGATCATCTTTGTCCTTATTTTATTGAAATTAATTTCGAATCTTTTGCTTTTATTACACAAAAGTAATATATATTGTAGTTTAATATATTTAATATAAATAAATAAAAATGACCGAAAAACTGTTTATTCCTAAAACAGGAAAATAACATGATAGAGAATGCATTATATCAGCTCCGGAGGGTGTTTTTTTTCCTTTTTCTAATTTTTAAATTTACCATTTTATTTTTTCTTATATGATAACCATTATATATGATTATTAATTTTTGAAAATTTTAATGTTGAAATTATAAATGCTGTTGATAGAGGATAAAAAATTAATCCGATCAAGACTATTGTAACTTAAAATTTCTTATGTGAATATTTCTCTTTACCAATTGAATATTTTTATTTTCCGTTTCCAATTTTGATTTAAATCCAGATAAATGAAACTGGAACAAGATGAGAAAAACCCTACACATAAAACTGCCTAAATTTTATTTTTCCACATTTTTTTTTTAAAAATTTTATTCTTCTCTTTAAAAATCCGAAAGCAAATAATATTCATTGTCAAAATAATAAGTCATTAAAAAAAGTTTTTAGTTTTTTTACTTAGGAAAGAAGTTGTATGACGTTTTTCTTTATATACTAATTTGCTTTGGAATTTCAAATGAATAAATAGTCCTGTGTCATGATTGTTTGTCATATATAGTTGCATGACGACGTGAATATATTATATAATATATATATATAATAGGCAAAATATTCTGAAATGATTCTTTTTTAAAATATAGCCATATTTTTAGGACCCCGTACACACTGGAGTAACGCAACTTTATTTTTACCTCGATGTCCAAGATATAACTGCGGAATATTCAAGAATTGTTATAAAACTGAAACTTCATGACTTGCATTATAATTACCTTATTGACTAGTGATAATTTATTAAAGACTTTATGATTATTTAATTAATTTTAAGTTTGAAGCTTTCATAGCAAGGGATGTATGCGCCACTTATAAAACTTTAAAATCAATATAACAATACAGATACTTACTAAAATTGTCTGAAAAATTAAGTTAAAAAATAATATTAAGTAATGACTTCATGAATTAAATCAGCTCCAAATGTTATTATTCTTTTATAATTTTGCTATATCATTTTATCTCATACGTCATATGGTAACCATATTATATATCGACCGAGATATACTTTTATCAAAGTGTTAGTTTTATATAAAATCCTTTTTTTTTATATGTTATAAAACCTTCGAAATACAATTTTCAGTTTCTGACTTATTAATTCCTTCATATCTGGCTTTCTGTATGCCGTATAATAATAATTATCTGAATCAAAATATATTTGTTTTATTTGATGGACTATATCCTTAATAGCTTCTTTTAAATTTTTTTTCTTTGATAGACAATATCAATAGAACTCTTTTGGTGTTAAGATTATTGTTTATGTGTTTGTTGTTTTTAGCATCAATTAAAATAAATAACATACGTCTCATGTTGTTTTTATCACCAGTTTTCAAATTCATCATATCCAATTTTATAAGTTCTATAACTTATTTGTTTTTCATTTAGTTTACGTAAAATAATAAAACTATAATATTTAGTCCAGTTAAAAGTTAATTTCTGTAAGTTTTTTAGAATTTTAAAATTTATGTACAAAAAAAAGTTATTTCTAAAAAATAATTTCGGAAAGCTAAAATATACAAAAATGAAGAAGTATGCATCAAAGATCATGCATCAGTAAGATAGAAATATGCATCAAAGAAAAAAATTTGATAATTTCTTTAAGATTTCGACTGAAAGAGAAAAAAGAAGTCCCTAGGCAAACTAGAAATCAGGAGCCATCCTCGATTTTATAACAAATACATTTAGTATAAATTTCTGTTCTAGTAATTACTTTCCTGGAACGCTCAAAATGAAAATCCTCGCCTTAAGTTCCAATTGTTCATGCGATTTCTTGACAATTTTGAGGAATCTTAACTAAAATTAATAATTGTAACAATAGTTCATTTTGAAGAAACAAACAAAAATTCATAGCCGATATTGACACCCAATTCTTAAAAAAAAGTTTAAAACATTGTTCAATTATTTAAAATGTTATTGAAATAATTGAATATCCATTTAGTAGTAATTTATAGTTAGTTTTTCTTTTGCATCACATTTTTTTACAAAAAGTGATAAAAACAAAGATAAAAGAATTTTCACATTCTAATTGGTCAGTTAAATGTGAAAATTTACGGAACATGTACAGAAGCGGTTAAACCGTGCCAAACACAAATTATTATTTCGTTCAAGCATAAACGTTAGTAGAGAGGTTTAGCTCTTTCGCGTAATATCTCGCTCGCTCACGCACTTTTAATTTGTGATTCTGTGCAGTGCAGGTACTTCAAATAATCACGATTCGCCTTATTTATGTACGTGAACGAGCAAGAGGTTAAAGCTTTCTATTTTATAGCAAAATCAAACAATGTATTGAGCGCAAATAAATAAACAAAGCGAACATTCTTAGATCAAACAATCGGACTTTCACAGGACTCAACTTGAATGGTTCGAGAGCCTAACTTTCAGTATGCGAAATAATTAGAGCAGTGTAAGAGTAGACAATATTAAGAGTCAAGAGCCGCAATCTGGAAGGAAAAAAAATTGTCCCAACAATTTAGTCAGAGCCTTTTCATGTTTGCGATTTATAATTTTCAGTTATTAACAGGGCTGACGATTCTAAGGTTGCTCAGTAATCTTTTAATTCATTCCTTTTTTTGTGCGTCAGACATAGTTTAATGCATTTTTTGTCAGTATACTTGTCGTAGTAAATACGATTTTTGTCTCACTTTATTTACTTTTTATATTTAGTCAGGTATAATTGAAATGCATTTTCCTCACATTTTAATTTTCAAATTTCGTAGTTTACTTTGATTTTTTGTTAGTTATTTTTAATAACATTTTTTTCTTCGGATTTTCAATTTTTCTTATAATAATTTTTATTCCTTAGTCCTTGTTATTTTTCAAATATTTTTAAGCTAAATGGGACTTTTTGTTCATTTTTGTGATTAATTCTATAACCCGTAACTCTTAATTCTAATTAATGAAATAATAAGTCTTCGTAAAAACTATGTACTAAATTTTAAAAGTACAACAAATTTTAAAGATTTTTTTTTTAATTGTAAATATTTTTTTAGATTTCATTTTTATCGGATTTTAGCTTTTACGTTGTTTATATTAATGATATTTTTTTCAATTGTTTTCTCTATATTTTGTTAGAATAATTTAAATTCTTTAAATATATTTCATTAAATTTATACTTGAATTTTTTTTAAATATTTTAAAAATATATAACATAATTTCCCAATATTATTAGGTTTTTCAAAAGATTTTTAAAATTTTAATTAGCCTTTTTCGCTATCCAATTTTGTTTCGAATAGCTATAATTCGAAAAATAATATTACATTGTTCAGATTAAAAAAAATAACAGCCATATAACCTCAAATATGCAATAAAATTTTGGTTACAATTTTATAATTAATTAATGAAAATTTCTTCATTTGTTATAATTTTTTCAGCCCTTTTCCTTTACCATGAAGATTTAATTAATATGATAAAGTTTATTCTACTTCATTGAATTACTGCATATTTATATGTTTTAAATTGTATATTTTCTTTTTCTTTTAATATATTTACAATTTTTACCTTGGAATAAACCAGAAAAATCAGAAGATTTGTTAAAATTCAAAGTAATTGTAAAATAAGATTCAATTTGAGAAATCAATCTCTTTTACGTCCTTCATTAGCTGTAATTTTTTTATACCTTGTGCTTTATCATTAAAATTAAATTAATATGATGAAGTTCATTCTCCTTTTTTGTTTACTAAAAACTTATATTCATGATTAAATTAAAATCTAAGCCAGAATCAAAATGTAAATCACAAATTACTCTGGATTCAATATGTTTTTGAGAAGCGAAAAAGCATTTTATGTCATTATGATTAACCCTTACGTTAACCCTTATATACGTTTAAGAAAACGTATATAAATTATAAAATACATAATTCCTTCTGAAGTTTGTAGTTTTTATAAAATTTATTTTATAAACAACTAAAAGTAAAACTCATTAAGTTTCTAATAGGTCGTGATAAATATACATACCACCAAAAATAGTAATAATAACATTAAAATTTAGATTAATTTTTATAATCTAAATGGGTCATTTTTTCTTATATCAATTACTATTCTTATATCACTTTCAATTCCAAAAATACTTTACTTTACCTTTACTAGAAATAAATGACCCATTAAAGGGTTAATATGTATCTATAAAATGTCTTGCTCAGCATTAATAAATTTAAAGGAGTAAAATTACAAAATTAATTAATTACATTTTTTAAATTTTAGTGCACTTTTTTAAAATTTATTTCCGATCGATAAACCATTTTTTGTTAACTAATTTGTTGGTGTGAATGTAATAGTCGTCATAAACAACGGAAATAATTATAAATATTTACAATTAGATAAATTACAATATTAAAATAATACAACTTATTTTAAAATACTAGATCGGACAAAGTTTCTGACTTAGCATTGGCTCGCCCCCCCCCCCCCCCCAGTCAAAAAGAAGTTGGCACGCCACTGGCACTAGAGAGAACTTCAACTATGATTGCTAAAGGCCAGTTTATGCTTTTATAATTTATTTGAAGAAAAACCACATCTCCAATATTCAAAACTTCTTCGCAACTATGACCCTTTTGTACCAACATGGCAAAATATTCATTGCGAAATCTCATTCTTAGACCCTGCTGTAGTTTTTGTACAAAACGTAATCTTTTGTTTATGCTTTTACTATCAATCTCGTCTAAATCAGTTGTTTCACTGCTAGGAATGCTTTACAAAAAACACGCTGGCGTTAAAGGCCATAAGCCCATGGGAATTGTCTTCAATATACGTCAATGATCTCTAGTTGATTGTGGCTTCGCAGTCACAGATAATAGTTTCCAATTCTTCATAATCTACGCATTTCCTGTCTAAATTTCTTCGTAACATTTCTTTTAGCATGCGAATTATGCGCTCCCACCATCCGGCTGTGGGTGGGTTGAAATTCCATTTAATTTTCTGGATTGTGGAAAATGACATGATCTTGTCCCAATCCAAATTTGTCAGGGCATTGCTTGTACCAACAAAGTTGGTTCCGTTGTCAGTGTAAATTATATTTACTCTACCTCTCCTAGTCAAAAATCTTCTTAGAGTCATTATAAAAGCTTCGTGAACAAGGAATTGACTAATTCCATATGAACAACCCTATATATGGCACAAGTAAAAAGTATGAACCATATCTTTTCGCCAGAGCGTAAATACAGCGGGCCTGCTAAATCGATTCCGGAAACTTCAAATACTGCTGCAATCTTTATTCTGTCTTTTGGAAGTGGAGCAAAAGGTGGTTCTGTAGGCTTGGCTTTAAATCTTTTACACACAATTCATCTAGAGCTTACTTGTTTTGCTAATTTATTAATTGATATGATCCAATAACTTTCTCTTAAATTGGCAATTATAGTTCAAAGTCCGGCATGCTGTAGTTCACAATGCTTTTGTTGTACTAGTCTGCGAATAATCTCGTGGTCAGCAGGTAATAAAATTGGGCACTTAAAATTTTCCTCTTCTTCGCCGAGGAGAAGTCTGGTTTTAAGACGAGTCTAAATACCATCTGCGTCTTTGAATGTTGGCATAGTTTTGAAAGCCCTTATTTTGTTTTTGTTCAAACTTTCTTTCTGAATCAATTTTAATAAACTATATTCTGCTGATTGTACTTCTTCATATGTTAATTCCGCTTTCTTGAATTTTTCCTTTTGTTGACAGTTTTTTATAAAACGGAGTATTCAGTCTGTCATTCTGAGAATCTTCGTATATTTTGAGAAATACAGGAATTCATCCGAAAATTTATTGGATTCGTGTTCTATATTACTAACCATGGTTTTTCTTTTCTCCATTTCAACAGAAATTTCATCAATAATTGGTGTTTCACTTAAAGGCCAGTGTTCTTGTGATTTCCACAGCCATTGAGGACCATTATACCATTTACTCTCCAATAAAACCTTAGCATCACAACCTCTTGAAGGTAGGTCTGCTGGATTCATCTGACCTGGGATGAAGTGCCAGTCATTAGGGTTAGTATTCTTTCGTATCTCTGCAACTCTATTTCCTACAAATGTGTTCCACGAATTTTCTCTTTTGATCCAAGTTAAGGCGACTGTTGAGTCAGTCCAAAAGTACACCGTATTTGCCTCCAACTTAAGTCCGTCTATCACTTGAATATATAATCTAGACAATATCAAGGCTCCCAAAAGATCTTATCTTGGAATGGTAATCTCTTTTGTAGGTGCCACTTGTGATTTACTTGCTACCAATCTTACCAAGACCCTTTCATGAAATTCGGAGCGCAAGAAAATGCAAGCTGCGTAGGAAACAGCACTGGCATCACTGAAGCAGTGAAGACTTATTTTGCAATACTCAAAGGGACCTAAAACAAGTCTTCTTGAAATTTTGCAATCTTTCAGGAAATGCAAATGCTTCATCCAGGTTTTAAATTCGTTGGCTATATCTGGTGGAAGAACATCATCCCAATTTATTTTCTATTTCCAAATGGTTCGAAGTAATACTTTTGGTATTAATGTGACGGGACATGTCATCCCAATAGGGTCAATTACCTATGGGCAGCAGATAACACAATCCTTTTTATTATAATTTCTACAGGAATATCAACAATGTTATTGCAAAAAATTTCGTCATTTTCAGTATCCCAAGCGAGACCTAGAATTGAAATAAATCTATTGTGTGCCTCGCTCACAATTTTTTCAGATGAAACCCAGTCTCGCAGTTCAAATTGTGCGGAAGCCATTAACTCCTTAGCTACAGAAATAAAATTTTCAGCCTCTTCTTTTGTCTCCACACTTATAATGCAATTATCTACATAAAAAGATTTTTGAAGGAGATGAGCTATTTTCTTTCTTTCATCTGAAACGTTCTCTAGATGATGAGCTATGGTTGCTTCTAGTAAAAATGAGCTCGGAGAAGCGCCAAATACCACTCTACAATCGCGAAAAGTGATAATTTCTTTTTGGCGTAAAAAATCCTTCCACCAAAGAAATTTAAAAAACTCTGTCTTTTGGAGTTAGACTGATCTGTAAAAATGCTCCTTTTATATCCAAAGTTATGCCAATTGCATTCTTTCGAAACTGCATTATCAATTTTCATAAATTTGGACCACTTTCAAGACATTTATTCAACGAGTTTCCTTTTGAATCTTTTGCCGAGGCATAAAAAACTGGTCGAATTTTAGTCGCAGTTTCTCCAGTTTTGATAACCGCATGATGTGGTAAATAGTGCCCTTTGTTTTCATCATTATTCACAATTTCAATAATTCCATCTTGAATCCACTTATTAAACACATCATTATATTCACTAATATGTCCAGATCGAGTAAGATTTTTAGTTGTTGACATTAACCGTTTCATGGCTAAATCTTTGTTGAGTCCTAACTCAGGATGTCCACTTTTCCACGGGATACACACTTCATACCTGTTTTCTTCATGTTGACGCCAGAAGCGCCATCTGTGAAAATTGAGTGTGTGTTATGAATCCGAAGAGCTCGGATGGGAGAAAATGAGTTATGTGAATAAAATATTGTGATTAATAATTACAGTCCACTGCGTCAATATGTGTTTTGAGTTCTGTGTTAAGAGAAACAACATGGTCCTTACCCGAGCCTGGAGAGGGTAAGCGATCTATGGACGAGCGAATTTTGTGAAAATTAAGCTAAAGTTAGTGCAAAAGACCCAGTGAAAGG
Organism: Parasteatoda lunata; assembly: GCA_949128135.1. Classification (NCBI taxonomy): domain Eukaryota; kingdom Metazoa; phylum Arthropoda; class Arachnida; order Araneae; family Theridiidae; genus Parasteatoda; species Parasteatoda lunata. The sequence continues at coordinate 118,119,310 of OX421972.1, read as the reverse complement.
TGTACGTGTGCGATTGAGAATCGAAACTGAAACTAAGTGCGTCTAACAGCGATCTGAGAAGGTAGGTGAAAGTTAAGTTTATATTTACGTGAATTAAACTATAAACATGTCTTTGACTAAATTAAAGAAAGACGAGTTAAAACTCGTCGCAGAAGAATTAAACTTAACTGTACCGGAGGGTGCAAAAATTGCCGATTTAAAAACTTTAATTGAAAACAGCGAAGTTTATAAAACAGATCAAGAGCTATTTAAATGCGCACTGGATTATGCTATAGAGGAAGTAAAAAATAAAAAGTCCGATAGTGAATCTAAATTAGAACTTGAGCGAATTAAATTAGCGCAATTAGAAAAACAATTAGCGCTAGCTAATGTTCAAAAAGAATTACCGCATAATTCCGTACTCGCAAAAGAAAGTGTTTCTGAGAATCCGAATAACATTAATATCGAAACTTTATTAAAATCGGTAAAAACCTTAACAATACCAGTACCTTCACGAGTAGAATCATATAATTTATTTTTTCAGTCCCTGGAAAAAGCATTCAAAACAAAAGAGGTTCCCGAACAATTTAAATGTGAAATTCTTTTAAATATTTTAGGTGAGAGAGCTAACAATTTAATGGTTCACGTTTCCGAAGAAGAGTTAACTAATTACAATAAACTCAAAGATTTAGTGCTAAAAGAATTTTCCCCTACACCACAAGAATGCTTTAATAAATTCCAAAGAGCACAAAAAGTAGGTTCAGAGAATTATGTACAATTTACGTCAAGGCTAAGTGCGACGTTTGAATATTATTGTCAATTACGTAATGTAAATGATTTTAAATCCGTCTGTGAGTTAATAGTATCGGATAAAATAATGAGTACTCTCGAAAGAGAATTGATGACTCATATTAGTGTAAAACAGGGAGAAAAGTATTTTAAACCACATGAATTAGGGCGTGAGTGTGATATTTATTTATCTTCGAAAGGCAAAAACAAAAATGAAACATTTTCGAAATCTTTCAGTGGAAATACTAAGCGTTACGAATTTAATAAACAAAACAGAGTTAATAATTCCAGTGTACAGAGAGGAGCAACAAATGTATTTTTATCTGAAATAAAAAATGATAACTGTGTATTATGTAAAAACAATGAGTCTCATGCTTTGCAATTTTGCCCACAATTCAAAAGAATGTCTGTACACGATAGAGTAGAGTTTGTAAAAAATAATAGACTTTGTTTTAAGTGCTTTTCCCCCAGATGCGAAGTTAATATATGCAGAATGAGAAACTGCTTTCTATGTAAAAAGGCTCATCACAAACTTTTACATTATCCGAGAGAAATTAAAAACAATTCCTCCACTCCCAATGTGGCGCCAATTAACGATCAAAATAAATCACAAACAACCGCGTTTAATGTAAGTGCTGAATCGTTTGATCCGAGAGTAGACACTACTCAAATTGTGGCGACCGCGTGTTTTAAAAACAAATGCTTATTAAGTACCGCATTAATCCTCGTAAAGGATAAATATTCAGAATGGAAATTGTGTAGAGCGTTACTTGATTCTGGGAGTGAGACCTGTCTGATTTCGAATGAATGCGCTAATAAATTGCAACTTAAGAGTGAAAAAATAAATACCATGATTTCTTGTTTAAACGATACTTCTATGATGGTGAATGGGTGTGTTAAAGTGGCGATTTCAAATAAAAACAAATCGTTTGAAAGAGAATTAGATATGCTCATAGTTAAAAAAATCACAGAATTTATTCCGAATAAAACTTTAAATATAAATGTTGATTTTTCAAATTTCGTGGAATTAGCAGATGACACTTTTAATATTCCGGGAAAAATAGATTTATTATTGGGTGCAAATATATTTTACGAGTTAATAAAGTCGGAAAGAATTAAAATAAAAAATTCGCAATTGCTTTTGGTCAATAGCGTATTTGGGTATGTAGTGACAGGAAATTTAGATTCAATAAATGAAACAAAGGTTCACTGCGGTTTGATTCGTGATGAGGACTTAAATAAAACATTAGAGAAATTCTGGCAAATAGAGAATGTAGAGGAAACAATAACAAAGAGTAAAGAAAATTTAATTTGCGAGAAACACTTTGCGGATACTCATTTTAGAACTAGGGAAGGGAAATATGTTGTTTCAATGCCCCTAAAGGAAGATCCCTTGTGTTTAGGAAACTCAAAGGATATAGCCCTCAAACGTCTCAGATCGCTGTGGAATCGCTTAGCTAAAGATGAAATTTATTTAAATTTATATCGTGATTTCTTAAAAGAATATGAAAATATGGGACACATGAGAGAGATTACTAAAGAAATTGAACCAGAAGTAACATATTATGCTACACATCATGGAATCTATCGTCCAGAAAAGTCCACGACAAAACTTCGTGTTGTATTTAATTGTTCTTCAGTAACTGATAAGGGAATATCTCTTAATGACATTCAGTATAATGGAGGAGTGATTCAAGAGGACTTATACACTCATATGCTAAGGTTCCGCACATATACATATGCGTTTACTGCTGATATCAAAATGATGTATCGAACTATTTTAATCAATCCAAATCAGTGTAATCTTCAGAGAATTGTGTGGTGTGAAAATGAAGATGAACCGCCAAAAATATACGAATTATCTACCGCTACTTACGGCACGGTTAGCGCACCTTATTTAGCGCAAAGAACGCTTAAACAGCTCTCAGCTGACGAGCAAACCAATTTTCCCATGGCTGCTCCTGTCCTACGAAATAATTTCTATATGGATGACTGTTTGTGCGGCGCTGACACATTAGAGGAGGCAATTGAGCTCAAGCAACAATTAAAAGGGATTTTGCAAAGTGCTGACATGAAACTACACAAGCTGTGTGCCAATCACGTGAAACTAGCACCAGATTCTGAATGTGATTATAATTTTGCAACGTTAATAGAGACAAAAACTTTAGGTGTATCCTGGAAACCCATTTTAGATTGTTTTCTATTCAGAGTAAAGGTTTGCTTGGAGAGTTCTTACACAAAACGTGACGTTTTGTCCACTATTGCCAAGCTCTTCGACCCGATTGGTCTAATGGCACCGGTAATAGCAAAGGCAAAGATTTTCCTTCAGCGTTTGTGGAGAATTAAAATGGACTGGAGTGACTCTTTACCAGATGAAGAATATCGAGAGTGGCATCAATTTCTAGCGTCTTTAGAGAGCATCAACAATATAGAGGTTCCAAGACGCATTTTCATCAATATTCCAAAGAGTGTGGAAATCCATGGCTTCGCTGATGCATCGCAGCAATGTTATGGTGCAGCAGTCTACTGTAAATCTATAAATTCAATGAATGATACTTTGGTTAGTTTGATAACGAGCAAATCAAGAGTTGCACCTATAAAAAGTCTGACTATCCCAAGACTTGAGTTATGTGCCGCTGTTCTTCTGTCAAAACTTGTGAAACGAGTTGTTGCTGCGTTAAAGTTAGAAACTGCTGAAATATATCTTTGGACAGACTCTATGATAGTTCTAGCGTGGCTTCAAAAAGAACCCATAGACTTAAAAACTTTTGTTCAAAACAGAGTGGCCACAATACAAGTGCTATTTCCTAATCAGCGATGGAGACATGTACCAACTGATGAAAATCCAGCAGACTTAGTTTCACGAGGTGTCGACCCTGACAAACTTTTGCAAAACCGATTGTGGTGGAGTGGCCCTCTATTTCTGCGACAATCGTCAGTAGACAGACTTCAAAACAGTGACTTAAGTGAATCTCAAAAACATCCAATTGTTCTGCCTACCAAACATAATTTTACTTTAACAGTGATTAACTATTTTCATATTGTTTATTTTCATGCAGGTGCAGAAACTACATTATCACTTATAAGATCAAAATTTTGGATTGTTTCAGCAAGAAATGTTGTTAGAAAAATTGTCTTTAATTGTATTGTGTGTAAAAAGGTAAGTTCTAGGTCAAAACCACAGCAAATGGCTGACTTACCAGCTGCTAGAGTAACAATTTCTAGAGCTTTCTCTCGAACTGGACTTGATTTTTGTGGACCGTTTGTAGTTAAAAGCTTTATTGGAAGAAGTAAGCAGGTAAAAAAGATATTTATTTGTGTTTTTGTTTGCTTCACAACAAAAGCTGTACATTTTGAAATAGTGAATGATTTAACTACAGCTGCATTTTTAGCTGCTTTTAAAAGATTCGTATCTAGAAGAGGCAAACCTTCTGAAATTTTTAGTGATAACGGCCGAAATTTTATAGGTGCAAATAGAGAATTAAATTCATATCTTAAATTACTATTTAAATGTGAAAGTAAAAAAGAAATAGAGAAATATATGACTGATGAAGGAGTTAAATGGTATTTTAATCCCCCTTCTACTCCACATTTTGGAGGATTATGGGAATCAAGTGTAAAGGCTCTGAAATATCACCTTAAACGAGTAGTTGGAAAAACAATCTTAAGTTATGAGGAATTTTTAACTTTAGTAGTTCAAATTGAAGCAGTCTTAAATTCTAGACCACTCTGTCCTCTTTCAAGTGATCCAAATGATGTTGAAGCACTAACACCCGCACATTTTCTTATTGGTTCTACTTTAGTAGCAATACCTGAACCTAACTATACTGAGGTTCCAATGAATCGTCTTAGCCGATGGCAATTGGTTCAAAAAATGACTCAACATATTTGGAAAAGATGGTCAGTAGAGTATCTTAATAAACTTTTAAATAGACCTAAATGGTACAAGGGTAAAATAGATATAAAAGAAGGTGATTTAGTATTAGTAAAAAATCCAGATGTGTATTGTCCTTTAAAATGGAATTTAGCAAGGGTTATCAAAACTCATCCAGGTAAGGATAACATAACCAGAGTTGTAACTCTTAAAGATAAAAATGGTATATTTAAACGGCCAGTAATTAAATTAGTAACTTTGCCTCATGTTAATTAAAAATTGTGTTGAGATATATGTTTTATTGTTATATATTTGTATGGTTGTTTTATTTGTGTTTGTTTAGTTTTTTTTATTAATTGTGTTTTGTTGAATGCTGCGTCATTCAACGCCCGGCGGTATGTTGACGCCAGAAGCGCCATCTGTGAAAATTGAGTGTGTGTTATGAATCCGAAGAGCTCGGATGGGAGAAAATGAGTTATGTGAATAAAATATTGTGATTAATAATTACAGTCCACTGCGTCAATATGTGTTTTGAGTTCTGTGTTAAGAGAAACAACACTTCATTTCTTTTAATAGTTTTACGAAAAAACTCAATAGTTTCTTCATCAGTGATTTGTCTTGATTTGACTTCTACAGGATCTCTTATACCGATGGTATCTAAGCTCTATAATTCTGTTAAATCTAAATTAAGAGCATAAGTAATACTCTTCAAAGAATTTGAACAGTTTCTTTGTCTACCTTGGAGTGTCCATCCAAATTTTGTTTTAATAGCTACTAAGTTCTTGTCAATTGGCTCAATTTTTCCTGTCAATAATGCGCCAATGTAATCTGCCCCTATTAGTAAGCCTATTTCGGGTACATCTTCGCCCGTATCACTTAAATTAATATCTTTCCTTTTCAAAATAGGATATATATTAGAATTTTGTACGTGTGGAATATAACCGCAAATTTTTTCTTTATCCAAAACGGAAATGTTTTCCTTGAAATCTGAACATAAACTTTGCAATGTAATGTTATACAGGTGGTGTGATTCTTGTTTAGTTTCACTTCCCCCGAAAAGTCCATGACTCAATACTTCTTGATCTACTGGTTCTAATCCTAATTTATTTGCAATATCTCTTCTTATAAAAGATCTCTGGGCTCCAGTATCTAACAATCCACGTACAATTCCAGACCTCTCATTATTGACAATTTTCACTAATACAGTTAACAATAAGGTTGAGGAATTCTTCGGCGATAAGAGAACCTTTGCTTCTGATTCTGGAGGCTTATCTCGGTCTTCTTGTCGTATTTCAGAACACATAAAATTGTGATGTCTTTTCTTGCAAAAAAGACATTTGATATAGGCTTTACAAAACTTTGAGTGGTGACCTGGTTTAAAACAGATGAAACACACATGTTTCTTCTTTAAAGCTTCCTTCCTCTCCTCCAGCGACATGTCGATAACCTTAAAGCATTCCATTGAACTATGAGAGGATTTATTACAGAATAAACATTGTTTGACATTTTTATCAAGCCTTTTCTTTTCACTTGCTACAATGCAAGATGCAGTAGGAATTTTGTCTTTCATGGTGAACATAGGTAATTCTTGATTTCTTCCAAAACCTGATCGTGCAAGTTGTAGCCTCTCTTCACTTTCAACTTCCGATCGAAGAAATCCTCACAAACTGCTTAAAATATTTGCATCGTCCTTATCGTCAACTCTACTATGCATTCGTTCCCACTCCTTGGTGAGATCTTCCGGCAAAGCAGACTCAACTAATGGATATAACATAGCTTCGTATTTTTCAGACGTTACTCCTAAAGCCTCCAAAGCTCGTAGTTGAGTTTCTCATTTATCATAAAGAACACGCAATGTAAAATTTTCACCACTTTTTGCTTGGGTTAAAACAAGATTTAACAGTTCCCGAACATAAATTTGGATTAATAATCAATCTTCGGCGAAACGAGATTTTAATTGCTCAACCGCTTTATAATAATTGGTACCAGATGGTGGAAAACTTTCGACTAAATCTCTCGCCGAAGTGCCCATTTCTGTTGCTTGCAGAAGATATTGGAACTTATCGTCTGAATCAATGCTATTATCTTCATGAATTTTGTTGAATTGTCCCCAGAATCCAAGCCAATTTTTAATATTGTCGTCGAAACGTTTCAATTCTAATTTGGGGAGACGAAATGTTTTTTCGTTTCATTTAACGCGTAATTATTTCAGCTTTATCTTGTAAATTATTGAAAACTGATATCAAATCATTTTTAGTTGCCTTTTCTGTCTTCAAGACGTCTTCCATTTCCTTCAAAGATCTTATAAATAATCGCCGAAGTTGCGTTCTCTTCTGTTTCAAATAGCCTGGTCGGTAGGACGCTGGGCCCATGTCCAAGAGGTCGTGGGTTTGATCCTCGCCAGTCGAAGACTCCCAGTGTAGTAAATGGTGACTGATGCACGTTAAATCTGTCGAGTCTCAAAGTCCTCCATGTTCCCAAAACAAATCAATACCTCTGGGGCTACTGATCCAGGAGTTTCCTTGTCTTCTGGATTGGTTCAAAATTACAAGGCTACGGAGTTGAACATTAGTAGTCGTAAACAACCCATGAAATTGGGTCGGCTGTTCAACGACGGTTATAAAATAAAATATCTGATACAAACTACTGTGATGGGTTCTAGAGCGAGAGAGATTGTAGAAAGTTTCCCGCCAACTGGGGCAAATTATACTAAAGGGATCTATAGTCTGAAATCGAGATTTGGAAACGAGGATCTTTTGGCGGAGATATACGTAAGGGAACTTCTCCAATTAATTATTAATGTTCAGGTGAATAGATCTTTTCCACTTACCTCCTTATATGATAAGCTGGAGACATATTTAAGAGCATTAGACACTCTCGGGGTTACTATAGACAAGTGCGCATTTATTCTCTACCCGATGGTATAATCTTGTTTTCCGGAAGAATTTTTGAAGGCCTACTATCGGAGTACTTCTTTAACTCCAAAATTAGAAGCCAAAGAAAGGCTAAACAAACTGATGGTGCTTTTAAAGGCAGAAGTGGAGGGTGAAGCCCGAATTAATTTAGCTATGGATGGGTTTGGCCTGCTCAAAGTTGAAGATAACAAGGTAGCTAAGAGGAAAAAAGTTGAATATGAAAAGAATAAATCTCGAACACCGTCAACAGCCGCTGTTTTACAGGCAGCTTCCCGATCACATAGCTAAGTACTGCAGGAATTTCGTAAAATGCCTGATTTGTGGTCGAAAACATGTTACACTCATGTGTGAAAACCTAGAACAAATGAGAAAATCAGTTCGAAGGAGGGAGAAAAGGCGCAGACGGAAACATCTGTAAATGAACTTAATATGGCGAATTTAAATCGGACGCCAGAAGTTTTTCTGCAAACTTTGGTCGTCAAGCTTGTCGCCAATGGTAAAGAAATGAATGTGCGTCTGCTAATTGATACAGCATCGCAGAGATCCTACATCCCTAATACCGTTGGCGTATTGCCAAACCAAACCATAGATTATAAACTTGGCGATTGCGGGTGGTATTGGCGATGGATTACGCGTAAATGTGGTGGGAGAACGAAATTACATTAACCTAAACAGTGTGATTCGATATTCTTTTTCTCCTCTGCGACTAGCCATGATGAATAAAAATAACTCATTAATTCTTTTTAGTAGAGAATTAAAAAAGCAAATAACCTTTTAATTTTTAGGATCACTTTACAAATACAAAAATGTATTTATATTTTATTAAACGCAATAATTTATATTTTATTAAATGCAATAATTTATATTTTATAAAACGATCTATTATTTTTATATAACAGATTTAATTTTTTTTTACAAGAATTGTGTTTGTGAAGAAATAAAAATAATTTATTAATGAACCAATCACAAAAAATAACGTAATATTTTAATACCATGTTTTATTGGAACGCTATTTTGAAGAATTAATTCTATTTAACTTTTATTGTAAGAAAGCATAACCTGTTTTATTTTAGTGATATTCTCTATAAAAGAATAATGTGAGTATTTTTATGAAGATGTTTTTTTTTAGAAATTAACAAAAACATATTATTATTTACTAGAAAAAAAAATTTTGAGTATTCAAACATGTTATCACGCTTTAAAGTAATAGTTTCTTGCAAATGAAATAATCGATATTTTTAAAATAAAGTTTGAAAGCGTTTGTTTTATTACTAGAAGCATTTATTGTGAAAAAAATATTAATTAAATTACTTTTTTTGCAATGAGATCTTAAACTTCGCAAAAAATTTATTCAATTCATTCATGATGGAGGTCATAGATACCTTGATACTCTTTCAAAATAAGAATAATAAATGCAATTAATAGAAAATGCACAATTTTAAAAATATATTTAATTTACATATATTGCGTATAGGTTATTCTGCAACGATCATACGTAACATGGATTTATAGATTTTTAAATACTGTTATATGAGTTTGGTAATTAAAAATATAATTAAAAAATTGTCAACCTTCAATTAAAAACTTCCTGTTGTCAAATATTAATAATAATTAGAATTTTTAACAATTTTTTTAAACACAAATTTTTATTTCTCGAACTTAATACTATCCGTCATATGAAAATATCAGAAAATTTATGAAAGAAAAACTATATTTTAAAATTGAGCCACTGGCGACAACAGAAGTTAGATGTATGTACTGAGTTTAAATAAATTATATGTTATAGAACTCACATTTAAGACTTAGATCAATTTATTATCAGGTCATAAGAGTGTTTTTTAATAAACAAATGTAGTGATTGTTTGATTTATAATTGTAAGTCCTGAGTGTTTAATGTTAAGTTATACATTTCTTTTGAAATAATTTTTGAAATATGCAAAGCAGGGCAACATTGATTTCAACTTAAAAATCATCAACTTAACTTTCAATAACTATAGATAAATAAAAAACAAAAGTTAGATAAAAACTTTAAATGAAATACTTTTAGAAAAATTCTTTCTAAATAATATTTAAATAAAACACAATCACTTCGCCTGAGTGATTTTGTAAGGAATTCTAAACTTTTTAATTTTACAAGTTAGGTGAAAAGTAAATATCTTACAATAGGGGTAGGGAATTAAGGAAATTCTAAATCTAAAGTTTGAGTCCTAGAACGTAAATATCTGATCATTAGATCAAAAAATAGTTTTAGATTTTTTTGTTTACTGTTCACTGTACACTAAAACGTGATTTTTGTCTCTTGAAATTTTGATTTTAATCCCATTACTTCAACCTCCTTCGGGTTATGCTTACTTTATAAATTTAATCTAAACTTTATTGTTCTCTTCACTTTTAAACTGTAAAAGATTTTTTCTCCATTTGTAAATTATGAAAAAAGTTATTAATCTGATTGCATAAACAGTTCAATTATTAAAATTGGACATTCTCAAATAATTCCTTTTAATAGTCATTTATATTATTAATAATAATTATTTATACAAAATTATAATAAAGAAAAGTTTGATTAGAAATTTAAAAGTTTTTGCTGCAATAATTAGGGAATTTCTATTGACAAAATTCAAGTAATTTTTTTTTTCCGGAGCGAAATGCATTTTTATTTAAAAGGGAACAATTCTGACTTAGTATTTACATTATAAAAATATCTCTAATCGCTAACACTGATGACAGGAAAAAATTTCGTTTTTTTTCTAATTTTCCACAAAAAGTTTAAAACTTAAATTGTTGTTCTTTCATTATGAAGCAATCGTATAATATTCTCGTATCGTGTAAAACTTTATGACGAAGTTACTTATCTACCATTTTACTGAATTGTCCACACATGCTTACTTTATAAATTTAATCTAAACTTTATTGTTCTCTTCACTTTTAAACTGTAAAAGATTTTTTCTCCATTTGTAAATTATGAAAAAAGTTATTAATCTGATTGCATAAACAGTTCAATTATTAAAATTGGACATTCTCAAATAATTCCTTTTAATAGTCATTTATATTATTAATAATAATTATTTATACAAAATTATAATATAGAAAAGTTTGATTAGAAATTTAAAAGTTTTTGCTGCAATAATTAGGGAATTTCTATTGACAAAATTCAAGTAATTTTTTTTTTCCGGAGCGAAATGCATTTTTATTTAAAAGGGAACAATTCTGACTTAGTATTTACATTATAAAAATATCTCTAATCGCTAACACTGATGACAGGAAAAAATTTCGTTTTTTTTCTTATTTTCCACAAAAAGTTTAAAACTTAAATTGTTGTTCTTTCATTATGAAGCAATCGTATAATATTCTCGTATCGTGTAAAACTTTATGATGAAGTTACTTATCTACCATTTTACAATTATAAAATGAAATAATTATTGAATTCTACTTGCATTTTAAAATGTAATACTCAATTGTTCAATGCATTTTACGATTATTATTATAAAACTGCATATAATGAACATTTCAACTAAAATAATTAGTACAAAATATCTGCTAAAAATTCTCTTAAATATTTATAAATATTATACATTTATAAATTTCAGCTTTTCGCATTATTGCTAAATAATCTCCACGCCGAAAAATATTTAAAGAATTCCATAATAACTGAAAATCAAATAAAATTTTTAAAAAATTATAAACGGTTATCGAGCAGAGCCATTAGGTTTTATTAAAATGAGTATAGAATTGGAAACAAAGTCTCTGCTGAACAATAAAAAAATTTTTTTTTAATATTTTAAGTAAACAAACTTTCTTGTAATAATCATTTCATTATTAAGGATTAAAGGTTATTGCGAAATTATTAATTTTAATTAGTGGACGAGTAGGTAAAGTTCACTACTCGAAATACATTTAATGAAAGTTATGAAAATATAGAAGGGGTAATGGAGGTAATAATATATAATCTTTTTATCTTAGTTTTATTACGACCTTCTAAAACACGCTAATAAACACAATTTTGTTAACAGATACAAACGATTATGTCGGCGCTATAAAAACAAAACAAAACAAAAAACGATCTATATTTCATTTAAACAAAACCAAATCGCCAAACAGCTGTGCGCTTATGCACAGCTGTTTGGCGATTTGCGAAAACGCTCCTTTAACGCCAATAGAAATTTTCACCAATCCTTTTATAATGTATGGTATGTTTTGGCAATACGCATACCGTTGCCCAGAAGATGACGTATACTCCTTTAGAAGAAATGAATGTGGCTCATTCCCTTTTTGGAAGTGTAACTACTGATGTTAGAAAACACAAGAAATATGAAATAAGAGTTACATGGCTGAAAGGAAAATTCTCTTGCAATTTGGAGGTATTGGGCCAAGATGTTATTTGTGAGAAGATATTACCTGTAAACAGAGGTCCATGGCTGAAGGAACTTAAAGAGTTTAAAAATTTGTTTAAATGATGTTAGCCAGAATTATGAACAAGTACAAATACTCGTAGGAGCAGACATGATAGGTAAGTTATTGACTGGACAGCAAAAGTTTTTGTCAAATGGCATGGTTGCAACCGAAACAAAACTTGGATGGACCTTAATGGGAAAGGTACCTCATCATAAGCCTGGTACCGAAAGTATCGCCATGTCGGTGATATCACTTTTCGTAAAAGAAGCTGAGATGGCCGATCTATGGAGATTAGATTTAATAGGAATCAAGGATCCCATTGAGAAGAAATTGAAAAGGGAAAAAGATTTTGAAGCACAGGAACATTTTCTTAAGACGGTAAAGGTCAATGATCAAGGAAGGTACAAAGTCTGTTTACCATGGCAGGAAAACGAATCTTTCTTACCCAATAACTTTAACTTGGCCGAGAGGAGGTTAGAGCGGACCACAGTTCAATTGAAATCGAAGAATATTTATGATGATTATGAAAAGATCTTCAAAAGCTGGCTTGACGAAAAAATCATCGAAGAAGTGCCCTCTAATGAAACTGACTTACCAGGAAATTACTTGCCACATAGAGCTGTAATAAAAGAAAGCAGCACCACCTCAATAAGGACGGTATTCGATGCTTTTGCCCGTATGAAAGGACACCCTTCCCTTAACGACTGTTTACACAGCGGTCCTAATTTAATCGAACTTATCCCGGATGTCTTACTGCGTTTTAGAGAAAGAAGTATTGGTATTTCTTCAGATGTGAGAAGAGCTTTTTTACAATTAAGTGTCGCCAAAGATAGAGATTTTTTAAGGTTCTTATGGTGGCAAAATGAGGAGGACAAAAAGTGTAAAATATTTCAACATGCAAGAGTTGTCTTTGGAGTAACGAGTAGTCCTTTTCTTTTGGCATCTGTCATCAGGTATCATATTCAAAATGACCAAGATAACGATGAAGATTTCAAGAAAAGGCTCTTGCAGAGTTTCTATGTCGATAATTCTTTAACAAGTGTAGATACTCCACTTGAAATGGAAGAATTTAAGCAAAAATCTATTGAATTGATGAAAAAAGGAAGTTTTGAGTTGAGAAGTTTGGAAAACTCACATTGCAAAGACTCGCCCACAGAATCAGCCATATTAGGTTTAAAATGGAATAAAGTGGAAGACACCCTCAAGGTAAATATGAGTTGGTTAAAAGAAATCAATATGGAGAAAGTCACTAAACGATCTATTCTGTCTATCGCTCACCGCATTTTCAATCCTACTGGATTTACCACTCCAGTCATGCTGTGCCCAAAGTTAATAGTATAAAAGGCATGGGTGATGGGTGTTACTTGGGATGAAGAGATTAGAGAAGATCTGAAAAAAGAATTTCTTCAGTGGTATGCAGAATTGAAAATATTGGAAGAAATTGAGATACCCAGGTGGATTCAAGTCAATTCAGAAAATCTAGAGAACTGTTCCTTACATACATTTTGCGATGCTAGTAAAGAGGCTTATGCAGCTGTGGTTTTCTTAAGGATTGAAGAAAAAGATGGCGTTAAAATCAGTTTTGTGTCGGCGAAGTCTCGTATTACGTCACTCAAAGGAGGGACCATACCAAGGCTGAAGTTAACTGCTGCCTTGGTGGGAGCTAGACTCTCACAATCAGTTGTAAAAGCTCTCGACTGGAAGAATATCAAGCAATATTTTTGGAGCGATTCCACAACAGTTCTCGCTTGGATAACCAAAGCAGAAAATTGGTCAGTTTTTGTTAGGAATCGCACAGATGAAATAAGAAAATTGAGCGACTTCTCCTCCTGGCGTCATGTTGCAGGAAAATTGAACCCAGCAGACCTTCCTTCCAGAGGATGTTCTTCTAAAACATTGAAAGCTATGAAATGGTGGGAAGGTCCAGCCTGGTTGAAAGAACCTATCTCAACTTGGAATATTACTACAGAGATTGATGTCCACAATGAGAGGAAATTGCAAAAGAACATTCAAAGTCTGGTGGTTTTCTGACCAATTGCAACCAAGTGACTATAGAAGACAGGTTAATATCTGACCAACGGCAATATTTAACAGTCTCAACTTGCGGCATTCATGTTGATCTTTCATGGATTTTCTCTTACTTTTCTAATATTCGAAGATTCTACGAATGATAGCGTGGATGCTGAGGTTCACAAGCAATTCACAGCTCAAGAAAAAAGAGAGAAAAACTGGTGAACTGAAAGTGTCTGAATTGATGATAGCTGAAAAAAGGTTGGCAAAACTAGTTCAGCAAATGGTTTTTTGCTCCAGGAGACATTGACAGGCTCAAAACAATATCTGTGTTTAAAGATAAGGGATGCCTACTACGCGTCAAAACCAAGTTGACAGAAAGGAAAGACGACACTGATTTCATATCTCCTATTCTACTACCTAGCAAACATGAGCTTGTGGACTGCATCATTTTGGATTTGCATCTGAAAATGTGCCATGCTGGTTTAAATGTATTGATGTCTAAACTAAGAGAAAGGTTTTGGATAATCAAGAGCAAAAAAGCAATTAGAAAGGTACTGAACCAATGTATAAGGTGCAAGAGACACGAAGCCAGACCAATACAAACTGTTCCTGTGGTCTTACCAGAAAATAGAGTCAGAGATGCGTCTCCTTTTGAAATCAGTCGAGTCGACCTATGTGACCCCCTAATTCTTAATAACCAATTGAAAGCGTGGGTCGTCCTCTTCACATGTGCTGTGTACCGTGCCATCCATCTAGAATTGATACAGTCACTTTCCACACATGGTTTTCTCTTGGCTCTTCGAAGATTCATAGCCCGAAGGGGAAGACCAAAGGTCATCTATACTGACAATGGAAAAAACTTCGTGGGATCTCCCTGCTGCTCCATGGGGGGGGGGAGGTTTTTGGAAAATCATGGTAAAGCTGATCAAGACCCTTTTGAGAAAAGTTTTAGGTAGATCTTCATTGAATTACGAAGAACTACGAAATGTTCTTATTGATTGTGAAAGTACTGTAAACTCAAGAAAACTAACGTATGTTTCCGAAGACTCCAAGGACCTGATTCCATTGACACCTGCATTGTTCTTAGGTGAGTTAACAGAGGTGGTTGTACTAGACCTGGATAATATCGACAGAGTAAACCTAAAGAGAAGATTTAACGGCGAAGATTAGAAAGCGATTTAGGGACGAATACCTTGGAAAATTAGTAATGCGTCCGTTCAAGGTTAAGGTAATCAACAAATAGCTGTGGGAGATATAGTCCTAATTGAAACTGAAAGTAAAAAGAAGGTTCTCTGGCCAATGGGAAAAGTGACGGAAACCTAGGTAGGAAAAGATGGGCACATCAGAGTAGCTCGTATTAAAACCACTACCGAAGAGATGGTTCGACCTGTTCAAAGAATTTTTCCTCTTGAGATGTCTTGTCCGGTGGAGGCTGCTGAAACAAATGATATAGCGGGATCTCCTGAAGGAAACGTTTTAGTTACTGATTCCTCGACTCGAAGAGTCATAACAAGGAGTGGCAGATCTGTAAAGATTCTGACCAAATTTTTTGACTGAATAGTCTCCTGCAGAACTCTTATAACTCTAACTGTCATAACTATAATTTGTTAGTAGTGCAGATAGTAATCTTGACTGATTGTTTTGATTAATATTCTGATGTTATAGTTATTCAAAAGGTGGGAGTATTACGTCAAGCGCTCAGGTATCATAATTTTGATCTAGCTGCACTTGTATGATCTAGTTGCCCTTTTGATTTATGTTGCTAAGTTAACTTTCAAAAAATTCTTTGACTGGCAACAGCATTTTTATTTATTTTTATTTCTTTTAGAATTCGTTCTTTTTTTTGTTTTTAGCGAAATGTTTTTTAACTTAACAGAATTCTTTGCTGACAGTTCTCACTATATATAAAAAAAAATAAAGTAAATATTTAAGTGTTGTGAAAAGAATTTTATTTAGTTGTACAAAGTACTTCAATGATGGCAACTAAAAAATAATAGTTAAAAAAAGGGTCATTACATACCTATTTCTTTAGTTTTAGGATTTTTTATTAAGATCCTTTGGTTGGTTTTACCCATTGCTAGTGATTGAAGTGCTCGAATTAAATCCTTTTCAGGTATATCTGTTTCAGATGAAATTTCCTACAGAAAAGAAAATGTCTAATTAAGTAAACAACTAATAACAACATAGTATGCTTTATATTTTAAAATTTTTCAATACAATTTATGAATGAGGGAAGATCCCTATATATAACAAGAAAAGTATTGGCAAATGGCAAAGTTTCATACTTTTAACTAGTATGTTTATAAACAACAGTTGAAAGTATTGTTTTAGTACAAGTAGGTTCTTAATTATTTTGTTTCTAAAATTTTAAATCCTAATAATTAACATGTTTTATTAATAATATATGAATAAGTCAGATTAGTAATCTGGTAGTGGCATGTGAGCTATAGCCCAGTATTCTCTAGAATAATTTTTTAAAAAAAATTAAAAGCCATTGCTAAGTATATTTTTACACATGTTTTTTCAGTTGGATGCCATAGATTTAATGAGTAAAGGTAATGATATTTTTCTTTGGTTGTCATCTCAACACCTTTTTTCAACAAAAAAAAAAGTGTTGAAAACATTATGAGTCGTTTTATTCTCATTGATTTTCATATTTCATTCCTTACTTATAGAATATTTGGCATTATATACAATGCTGGCATTTCCTACGATTTTGGTAACGTAGACAATATTATAAGTCACAAAATCAGACACAAAAATGTTCTTTCTCTGAAGAAACGAACAGTGAATATAAATTTTCTCAGCATATAAAATGCACTAATATGAAGAAAAATATTTAATAAACTTGTGGAAGAAACTTTCATAAATATTCAATCATGTTTTCATGAGCATTTTTCCTGCAGGCAGGTATAAATTCTGCCATTTATATCCAATGCTTTTAATTGGGTGATTACAGCAACTAAGCAGGTTGTTTATTTTAATGGGTTTTATTTATTGGTTACTTTTTCGGTTGCTTATTTTATCGGTTAACTTTTTTTCATCTGAAAAAAGAGTAGGTTTTTAATTTCTGTAGCTGGTTTTCTAAAAAATTATGAGTCAGAAAGTATTTCCTACTCTGGTAAATAATAGTTTCTATTTGGAGGATGAATCCAAAAAAAAAGGTCACAAGCACACATCATAGTTGCCAAAACAGCCCAATGTCTTCCTTTTGAAGATTTCTCCATACGACTTCTGATTTATCTTTGATCTTGAAATGATTAAACATCTTTAAGTACATTGCAGGTAGGGACTAGGGAGCTGACCCCTTAGAATTACTTATCTTGTACTCATCAGACCCATTATCGTTGCGGTTCCAACACATCATTACTGGGTTAAGACCTAGTTGTCCTTTATGAGGCTGCTCCACATCCTTTGCACATTAGAACCCAAGCCAAACTGATCAAATATTACAACAAAATCTCCAGTTTTAGCAAATACAATCAAAGACTAAAGAAAAATAACCCACTTTCACACCTAATTTCGAACTTTGTTTGAAAGACTGTTACAGATGGATTTTGTTCCTGACCACCTCAGACAAATGGCCTTAGACAGGGTATCAGCTAATTTAGATTTTCACATTCATGACTAATTCCTAGAATTTTTCATGACGTAACGAAGTTCCTATTTTCTCAAAATAAAAACACAACAAGAAATTTAAAAAAGCATTATAATAACATAAATTGGAATGATAGATACAACCAAAACTGTTATACTTTGCATCTTTATTTTTAAAGATTTTAAATTTTAAAAAACAGAGTAAAGAAAGAGTTGAAGCAATAAAAAAGCTGAAAAAATTACAAAAGCAAATAAATTTTTTCTGCAGAATTATTTTCTAAAGATAGTTTTTTTGTTCATCTGAAAGGAAAGAAATACTCCTGATTTTTATGTTCTCATTTCAGAATTAAAAAAAATTTGCCAATGACTACTTTGCTTCAGCTAGAATTTTAAATTGATAAAATAAAAAGCAAAAATTCTGAAATCACAGAAGTTTAGAAGATAATTCGCTCTAAAAATGATGTTTTTTCTTTCATTTTTTGAAACTTTTGAAGAACATGATAAAAACATTTTATAATTTAATAAAATATGACCGTGAGTGGGGATTTTATTACAATTTCAGATATTCGGAACACCATGAAATGGGAGGAATTGAAAAATTTTTAAATTCCATTTTAAAAATTAGATTTTTCAGCGACCTAAATCCATGACTTTCCATGATTTTCTTAAAAAAATAGTTAAAATCATGACATTTGACAACAAATTTTGTTCAATACCGAAATTCGTGATTTTCCATGACTTTCCAGGTGCGCGGATACCCTGCTTAGAAGTTATAAATATGATTCTTCATTAGGCAGTGGAACCTACATTAAAACAGATTTTCTCTTAATCAAAAGACTGTGTTTCGAAGTCGATCTACGTAAGACTTAAAGCTATCCTGAATGAAAGGCCAACCTTTGGATACTTAGTGACAGCTGGATTCAACACCTGAGCAACTGGAACCCATAACACAAGTTTTGAACAAATTAAGCAACATGGCATTCATGCTTACATTTATGAAAATGAAATGGCCTTGCTAATGAACTCTTCTACAGAGCTGACTCACCTATCATCATAGTTGGCCAGACAGCCCAATGTGAGCCAATGCCTTCCTCAGAAGATTTTCCATGACGACTTCCAATTTATCTTCGATCTCCAATTCTTTCCGTTAATTGCGAGAAAATTAGACTCCACTGAGTCAGCCCATCTCAACCGTGACCTTTCCCGATTTCTTGTTCCAGTGGGTCTAAAAAGCAGTATCTTTTTTATTGTATTGTCATCACTCCCTCGAATCACGTGGGCGATCACATTCATTCTACTTATTTTTATGTATTTAATAATATCAGGTTGTTTATAAATCTTGTACAGTTCAAAGTTAAATCTCCTTCCCCAGTTATTATTTTAATTTACACTGCCTAGTATACTCCGCAAAATCTTTCTTTCAAATACTGCAATACAATTTTCCTCCAGTTTTGTCATTGTCCAAGCTTTAGAAGCGTATGTCAAGACTGGCTGGACAAGAGTTTTGTAGATCAAGAACTTTGTTTTTCTAGAAAGAAACATAGATTTAATAAATCTTTTCAGCCCATAGACAGTCCTATTTGCCAGATAAAATCGGTTTTTTATTTCAGGAGTAATTCTGATGTCAATGGTAATAATTTATCCTAAGTAAGTAAAACTCCTCACTGTTTCAAATCTATAAGAATTTATTTCAAGATAAGAGGTCTGGGACTCTCTTGATAAAAACATATATTTCGTTTTCTCTACATTTATGACTAAGCCCATTTGCCTTGCAGCCACCTCAAGGGCAAGAAATGCCTATTTCAGGGCAGGAAAGGAACGAGCAATTATATCGACATCACGATCTAGTACTGATCTAGTAAAAATGTGACCACTGGTATTGATGTTTGAATCACGAATAACACTCTCAAGTGCAATATTAAAAAGAAGATAGGAGAGAGAATCTCCCGGTCGAACACCTGTGAATGTGTCAGGATTTTCTGACAGAGACCCCAGAAACTTAATCTTACACTTTGTATCTTTCAATGTAAGTCTCGTCAATTTAATGAGTTTCGAAGGAATTTAAAAAGTTTTCATTGTTTCAAAAAGATAATTTCTATTGATACTATCAAAAGCCGCCTTGAAATCAATAAAAAGATTATGTGTTTCAATGTTAAATTCCATTGATTTCTCTAAAATCTGACGGAGACTAAATATCTGATGTTTAGTTGATTTTCCAGCAAGGAATCCACATTGACCTATTTGTGAGTCAATAAATGGTAACAGCCTAGGATATAAAATTCTAGATAGAATCTTATAAGTTATAGATAGTTGGCACAGGTCATAGGATCTCCTTTCTTGTGAATTGGGCACAAAATGCTAATATTCCAATCCGTTGGCATAATCTCAGTCAGATGTCAGTAATAATTTCAAATAAATTTCTCAATAAGGTAGGTTAACAATTTTTAATAGTTCTGCTGAAATAAGATTATGTCCTGAAGCCTTCTCATTCTTTAAGTTTTTAATTGCAGCTCTGGTCTCCTCAATAGTTGGAGCCTCCACTTCGATGTCATTTATGAATTCAGATGCAATTATTTCAACATCCTCACAATTTTCATTAAGAAGTTCTTTAAAATGTTAATGTCATCGTTTTAAAATGTCTTGTTTATCACTATTAATTTCACCAAATTTGTTTTTGCATAGGCTAGAGGCCTGTTTAAAGTCCAATTGACTGCGGTAAATTTTCCGATAGAATGCTCTACATTCATTAGTGGATTTCAGATGTTCCAACATCTTTAAACAATTCTTCATCAAAGACCCTTTTCTTTTGCCTAAAGAGTTTCTTTACCTCTCTTCTGCATCTATGGTACTTCTCTGCACTATTTCTTGGGTGTGCTTGTATCATATGTTTACATGCTCACCCACTTTCCCGAATAAAAGCCTGGTAACCAGTGGCGTAGTTTTGGGGAGGGTTGGGGGAACAAAACCCTCTCTGAAATTATATATATTACTTGATTAATGAACTATTGTCCTGTAAGTAGGATGGAGACATAAAAAAAAAATTTCATTATTCATTTTTTTGTATTTAAAACATTTGGATAGCCTGGTTGGCAGGACACTGGACTCGTGTTCTTGAAATCGGGAATTCGAATCCAGCCGGCCAAAACTCCCTGTGTTAATGGTGAATGGTGCATGTTAAATCTATCGGGTCACAATATCCTCATGTTCTCATAACAAATCAATATCTGGGGGTACTGAATTAGAGATTGATCATTCTCTGGTTCATTTTAAAATTACGATCTGTGGATGAATGAATCCACAGATATCCGCCTTATAAACGAGTTAGACTCATGGGTGTGGCCGAAGTCGAATTCTTGGCCATAGATGGCGCCACATAAAACGAGAGCTGTCTTAATGCCCGACAATGACAACAACAACAGAAGGTTGATACCAATAATTCCCCTCGAACATACATTAAAACTACGCCACTGCTGGTAATGCTTCCTTGCGACTGGAGGTCCACTTGACAAGACTGTTTCTGGAGATTAGTAACAACATAAGCAAAATTTACCTCATATGTGAGGCGATCCCTTGAGTTGAAAAGCATGAGCACACACATCTGATAAGTGGACACTTGAATGATGTGTTTCCGGGGGTTTCGATCAGCTGGGGCCTGCTCCGCTTCCTCCTTCCTGGGACCATAAAAAACAGCATTTAAATCCACCGATCCCAACTGAGGCTGAAGAGTGAGCTGACGTCCAGAATGTTTTGCCAAATAAAACCTTTAAAAGAACAATACAAAATTAATAATTAAATTATTCCTTGCATTTTATATAATCAAAAGAAACGAGTATTTTTAATTTATTATACTAATAGTTTTTTTAGGTATTACACAATATTAATCAACATAATAAATCTTATCCCTGATTTTTCAAATTTAAGTGCACTTTCCTAGTCATTTCATTTACTTTAACAGGGGTAATTGTGAGCCCAATTCAAAAATCCTGAAAATTTCTTGAGTAAAATCATTAATGACTCATTTCAAAAAATTAATTTCTACATAAATTTACATCATTAATATTTTCAAAATATGAAATTCTAAATAAATTATATGCAGCATAATTTAAATGAACAATTATGTATAAGTTTACTTTTATGTCTAATCACATTTATTATTCTACCAGAAAAAAATATTTACAAATGAAAAACATGCCAAGTATAAATTCTAGTTTTAATATTTATTAATAAAATAACAAGAATTTTTATATATAAATGTGATCAATGATTTCTTGAAACTTCTGGACCTTGGAACTTTCCAGAACCAGAAACTTTCGGATCGTGATTAGCAAGAAATCTGGAATTTTTCCGGAGCACATTCGTCTCTGCTTTGAAATCACCCAAATAAATTTTTGGGTATCCATGCTGACTTCAAGAAGTGTAATCATTTTTGGGACTTTCTGTGTTGATTAACAGGCAGTTTAAAACATCATTAAGCTTTTCCAACACATTTTAATATAAAATATAATTAATAATAATTAAATAAAAAAATTACTGCTATTTATTAATTATTTTCAAAACAATAAAAAGTTATAAATAAGCATATAGTGATGTATATAGTAATGAAACAATTATCTATATTCTGGAGGACTGATGTTTCAGAAAACAGGTTTTACGCCTCAAATGATTCATAATACCAAGCATGATCAACTACTTGTGAACCATCTCTATCCATATTATACCTCACAAGAACAATCATCAATCAAAGTAAACAAATGAATTTTTTCCTTTTCCCCTAGATAACTCGAGATAGCAAACTGATGGTAAATTAAATGTTTTTTTATATATAGAAAAATTTAAATTTCAACTTTTAACTTGTGTATTAGGTTTCGTTTTTGTTCCTTGTATTTATTAATGAAATAAAAAATATGTTAATTTTTTTTTCCCAAAAAAATTGGTAAGAAAAGCGGTTAAAAACTAACAAAAATTATGTAATATTTTAGCTCCTAAAAATTTTTTATTAATAAGATTTTACCCTTCTTTGACTTCGGGGGAACAAAATATCATTTGACTGACGTACAATAGACATAATAATAATAATGGAAAAAAAAAGCTTCTCATTCAAAATTGCCATTTGAAATCATCAAGAGTGGTTGGTGTATGTTAAATAGTTTTTCCAGATTAGTTGAGCTAGTGCTTAATTTGAGTAGAGATCAATCTTAAAACATGTATTGAAAAGAAAAATATTGAATATAAATTAAATTTGGCAAGTGCAATAAACAAAAAGAGTAGTTAACAGAACTTGCAATTTTAAACTATCCTTCACTTCACCCACTTTATAATTATTTCAGCAAATTTACTTTTTTTTCCGTATAAATACTAGAATATATTTTTAACCTTTTATGATTTAAATATTGGACTGTGATTGATTGAGTAAAATAAAATAAAAAATGGAGCTTATTTAAAATTGCCATCTGAAAGTGTGGTTTATGTTAAATAGTGCCTCCATAGTTGCCAGTGTGCAGTCCTTACTTTCCATCTGATAACATAATGCAAGATATTTCATAAATATTTTTCATACCAATTCAATACTTTTTTTAAAAAGAAAACTATAAATTAAAGTCTTAAAATGTTCTGAATTTTTTGACATTTCTATCTTTTTAACAAAAATGATTTTTTTTTTTTTTTAAGAAATATAAGTTTAAAAGAAATAAAGTTTCAAAGAAAAAATTTCAATAAATTTTTTTTCATGAAGAATCTGATATACAATTAAATTTTACAAAAAAATAAAAAATTAAGAACAAATTTCAAACGCGCTTTAATTTAATAATATACACATTAAATGTCTTTTTTAAGGCAAAATCATATTGTTTTTATTACATTAAGAAATATTTTAATTATTATCAATTGTCTTAGAAACTATGTTAAGTGCATTCAGCAGAAGTTCTTCTGAAAATGAGTTTTCAATTCATGTCTCCATATAATTGTAAATCAATAAATAATTAAAAATTAAGAAAGAAAAGAATAAAACCTTCTAAAAGCATCAAAAGCATTTCTAGGAGCCATTGGCACATTGCACTTAGGTGTGGCAGATTGAGTAGGCCAAAATCCAGTGGTTAGAACTCTTACGTTTAGATCAACGTTATAAAGGTTTGTCTGAAATGATAAGTTAATATTAATTAGATAACCATCAGAACTTGTAATTAATTACATCATTTTTTTTTTGTTTAAAAATTGACATTTTCCCTTTTTCTAAAGTGAATCATTAAAAAATAAACCAAATAAAAAAAAAAGAGTTTTAAATCTTTATACAGATATTCTTGAAAATATAATATACACATCTAAATGCAACTCTTTATAGTTATGTAATTAATAATTGTCTCAGTTGTAGCAGAATGGACATAATTAATTCACTGTTTCAATTAAAAATTATAGAAAGTGTACATAAAGAATCATAACTAATTAGTACCAAGAGACTATTCATGCCAGCAATGCTCAATTAATTATCGTTATAGGTATTGTGATATTAGGTATCTAAAATAATAAAACTATTTTTCTTAGGATATTTTTAAATGACTGAAAAGGGGGATAAGATATGAAAGAGACACCTGTCATTTATACACTGTTATCCCTCATTTGTTCATTGTTTTGTTTTTAATTATTATTAATCAGTATCAACAAAAATACTATACAAGATATTTTTACATTCTTTTATTACTTTAGAAAGATTTTTATTTTCCTTTGAATTGCTATAAAAACATGATAAATTATCTTAATTATTGTATTACACTTTAAATATTTAAATCAATGGCTTTAATTAATAATTCAATCTTTAAATCAATGAAAATAAAGTGATTAAAATTGACATTTGAATTAATAACTTTAATCAAATTTAAATTGTTTCCACCATTTTCTAAACTATTATCATGTCAAAATAAATAAAAATTAAAACACAGACTTACACCAGATGTTGAAATATGTGTCTTAAATTCCTCCATCATAGTATTAGAAACAGACATGTCTTTAAACATTCCTTCTAATTTAGAAGTAAACTGGCATCCACATTCAGTCTGAAATATTAGTCCATAAACTATTTTTATTTAATTCATTAAAATTTATTATACATATATACAAGTAATTAACAATAAGTAATTAACACAAAAAGGATAAAAAGAAAAGAGTGAATAATGAAGGAAATTAAGAAAAATAATAAGCATTATATATATATATATATATATATATATATATATATATATATATATATATATATATATATATATATATATATATATATATATATATATATATATATATATATATATATATATATATATATATATATATATATATACAGGGTGGCCACTCTCCAGACCAAAAAAAAATCCCTGAGTTTTCCAGACTTTCCAGAGTAAATTTCTAAAATTCCAGATACCACAACGCAACATTAACGAGACTTCATAAATTTATTAGTTATACAACAATATACAGTAAATAAAAAATTATATATACAGCTGTGTTGCATTTAAAATGTGTTGTATGAATTTCTTTTACAAATGTGGATACACATTTACAAGATCTGATGAATTTTAGAAACTTTATTTTGTATAAAATAAAAAGTTGTTATATAAATAGCTTATTACACAAATTGATCAACTCCATCAAACTAAAAGTTTAGAATTGAGATCGAAATTACTTGTGAAATAAATTATCAATAAATGAAAAGCCAAAAATATTTAGTCATATAATGATGTTCATTTATATTATCTGGGAAACTTATTTTAAATATAAATATAAAAAATATACCTATATATATATTAATATATTCTTTGACACTTAAGTTTGAGATGTTTTAAAAAGTGGAGTTAATCAAATTGTACAGCATAAATAGCTCAACAAGTGAATAACTGAAAGCTTTTAACATTTAATTTCTGATAGCTTTTAACTGTTCATCAATTAAAGAAGTTTCTAAATAAAAATCAGCCGTTAATTTTTGTTTTTTAACATGCAATTCTTTTTTTAATTTTTCATTTTGCCTCTTTTCTAACATAACTTTCTTTTTTTCTTCTGTTGCCTCCTTCCTTTTTTCTAATACTTCGATATAACGTGTGTGAGCCTGTTTTCCGTAGTTTATCATGGATTTCGTCACAGTTATATTTTCAACACCACCAGCATCCATAACACCATCATGAATTTGCTTAAGAGCAACTAAACTATCTTCATGTTGATTTTCTATTAAACAATCTGAATTAATAGAAAAGCCCCTTTCTATAAAAGCACTTTCGTGTGACAATATGAGGAGAAACTTAACAAAGGAACGTAAATTTTCTGGTGCATTGCAAACTTCAAATAGAGAGAAGAAAACATTATCCAGTAGTTTTTCCCTCTTCTCAAATTGCTCCATTTCTTTCTTAACTAGAGGATTCCGAATGAATGTTTTGTAACTATCTTTCACACTGTCAGCCTTGATACCTGATATCCAATTGCTAGATACCAACATTGAAAGGCAAGATGAAAGCCGTTTTTCAGCAATTGCTGTATTTAAAATTACACCAGGATCAAGACAAGATAGTCCCCTTGTTAACTGGAATTTTAAAGGTGATCTTTCTAAAATCTTTTCACAGAATTTTTTATAAGCAATTGCACATTCTTTCCTAAATGAAAATTCTTCAGAAGGTGAAGAATCTTTTATTTTCCTTATTTCATCCTTAACTGCAAAACTGAGAGCAACTTTGTTGATTGGAAGCAGATTATCTGCCAATGACAAATCTATTTTTCCTAATTTTGAAGAGTTCTCCACTAAAATATCGGGTTTTACAAATTTATCAAGAAGGGATCTTAAAATTGATGTTAAATTAGAGAAAAGTAAAGGAGCTAATGGAGCATCAGTCTGAAATTCTGTGAGAAATGGTTCAATAAAAGCAGCTAATGACTGGAAAAATGCCAATTTTGCAGCAAAGAAACTGTCTTTGATACACTCCGAGAGTACACCGAAATTTTTTGAGCCAACATAGATTTTTTTCTCCTTCTTTGCTGCTTTTACAAATTCGAAAATATGAGGCAACATTTCTAATGCCCTCTCAGCAACTTCTACATTTTGAATCCATCGGATTGCACAAAATTTCTTTGGAAATTTTTCACATCCTGTGAAATATATGAAATCAGCTCTATGTGACGGTACATCTTTAAAAATGTAGTATAGCGCCCGTAAAAAGTCCACTACATTCCACCCTGTAGACTTTATTGCATGTTTAAACCCACAATGGATTGTATGCAGTCCACAGCTACCTATATCTAACATCACAGGATCTTGCGGCATTTCCTCAAGTTCTTTTTTAAGGTCATTGAGAAATTTATGGTTGACATTAGGTCCATCCATAGATATTTGAATTATTTTATTTTTATTGATGGAAAATTGGGTAATGGCTTCTTTGAAGTTATCCAACAAATCCTTTGCTGTCGAATGACCAAGAAATACTGATGTCAAATATCGTGTCTGGACTTTATTTGTATCTTTATTCCAAAGTCGAACACTTACGTCCATTTGTTGTTTCTGAGCGATTTTATTTAGACTTTCATCAAAGCCCATAACTAAATAATGACAGCTAGCTATGGTTTTTTGTAATTGCTCCTTATAATATGGAGCAATACCATGAACACAGGTGTATGTTATTTTGGTTCTTTGTAGAGATATTTTTTTCACTATTTCACTATCAGTAAACATTTTTTTCATTAAAAGTACTGCCCGACCCGCAGAACGAAAAGAAGAGTGTTCCATCACTGCATACAAACACCACAAGATTTCTGCTTCTGATACACTTTCTGATCTCAAAAAAGAAACTAATGATGCATCCTTTTTAGCTGGCTCATTTAGAGAATTTAATACAAGATTTTTGGTAGTAGAATCTTGTTCGCTAAATGCACTCCTCAAATCATCAGACATATTTCTGCTAATAACGGCTTTTTTGTGTTTCCTGGATTTCTGATGACTAGTTAGTGCTTGTTTTCCCATATTGCTCAGGGAAAATACAGAATTACATAATTTACACACTGCAGAAAATTTGTCAGTCAGGCACTCACGTAACCATGGGGCATAATGAGGATTTTCCATCCATTCTGTCTTAAATGATGTTTTAAAACCAGGCGCCATCGTTTCAAGCCACCTAAAAATAAAATCTTAATGAACACTTTGTTTTCGTTTGTATTTTGAAAATAAATTTAACTACTGATAAAAGGTTGCAGAAAAATAGACTACAAATCTGCTAAAAACAATAGAATTTAGCTAATCACATTCCAAAATAGAATTTAGTTAGTCACATTCTGAATAAAAATCTTGTCATAAATGTATTAAAACTTCTAATAAGCTTTTTCTATCAATAAAGGGGCTAGTGACCTACCAAAAAATCAGCATTGTTAAATATTCCCGCTCATTTTTTGAGAAAAAGTCTAGATACTTAATGCACTCCACTAGCTAACTATTATCATAGCAGATGATAACTGCACTAAGAAAAATAAATGAATGTTTTCATTTTAATCTTAAAAAATGAATAAGTGAAAAAAGGCGTTGTTCTGAGGAAAATAAAAAACAATCTAAAAATTTTTTTGTCAATTAAAAACATTAACGATTAATGACCACCTTGGTTACAAAGCATCTACCTTAATTTCTGGCCTATAATATGCACCCCTTATTTTTAGAACCTCCGGAAAATCCGCTCGGAGTAGTTAACGTCCATTGTAAAAATGCAACATTTCGGCGATAATATATAAATAAAATAAATTAGTGAATAAAATTAAATAAAATTATAATTAATTTGCATTAGAAAATAAAAGAAAATAATTATTTCCCCAATCGCAACTAAAAATTTCATCACAGTAATATTAAAAAAAGCATTTAATAATTATAGTAGAAATAGAAAAAAATTAAAAGCAAAATAAAATCTAAAATCCTTTAAAATCGGAATCAGATTAAACTCTTAAAAGATTTGCAATCATAAACAGCTGTAATTATTTTTTTTAAAATCATGTTTAAGAGTTACAGCAAATATATATAAGAAAAATTTAAAAAGAACTGGCAAACGATAATGAAGAAATAAAATCAGCTCAATCGCCGACACTTCCAAAAAAAAAAAACTAATGATAAAATTTATGAATAAAAAGAAATAATTTATTGAGTGCGAAATTTATAGTGAAAAGGAAAAAAAATCAAACGTAGTGGAATCAGAAAAACAAAACTGCAATCTGCTTCATAAAATAATCGTATGTTTAAATTAATAAACAATTCTCCTTTTATTTTTTTTATAAAAACAAGACTCTTAACGAAAGCAGATGTGATTTAACATCAAGAAAAACTTGCAAATGACACCGCACTCTTAAAGAATCAGAATTTATTCAAAAGAAAAATATTTTATTTTTATTAATCGATGTCAAATAGATAAATATATTTTTCTCTTCCATCTTCGGTTCAATGATATGCAGGTGCAACGCATTTCCCCCACCCCCTCATAAATCAAAGAGAAAAATAAAACAGCAAGCCTCTCTTTTGAGTTTGAAAATAAAACATTCGTCCCCTCCCAGCCCCCTCTAGATTTAAAGATCTTTAAGGTCACCGAAGAAATGACGTTTCTCTGGGTAAACGGGGAAAAACATTCTCCCCTTTCTCACATTTTCCTCTACTCAACTTCAAGGATGAGTCCAATTTCCACTTTTTTTTATAATCGTTCTAGTTTTAAATGGCGGGAAAACCGAGCAAAAGTTTTGCCGGTTTTCTGGGTATCGGATAAATGGTTCTCTGCTGTAAAACAAAAACGTCCCTAGACAACAATTTTTAAATTAAAATTGGAATTCTGGGGGAAAAAATAATAAAAATCAAATAATGTAAAGTTACTGGAAAATAGAAAAACAAAGTTTCCTAATCGATGTACTTGTCTCTTAAATTATACTTAATTTCCGATATTAATTCGAAATTTTACGATAAAATTTTTGTTTCAAATGAAATGATAAACAAATAATTAGATTAAATTATTAATCAAAGAAAAAATCCATTACTTTTTTTTCTACTTTAAATTGTATACATCGATGATTTTTTAATTTATTATTATTTTTTTTTTTTTTAAATTCAATTTCTTGGCGTAAAAGTACAAAGTTACTGAAAAATAATAAAACTTTTCTATAAGGAAATTTGTTTTAAAATCGGGATATTCGATGAAGAATAATAAAATTTACACAAAAAAGTTAAAAATTAATAAAGCAAAAAATATTCGAAATTCTACAATAGACTTT
Organism: Parasteatoda lunata; assembly: GCA_949128135.1. NCBI lineage: Eukaryota > Metazoa > Arthropoda > Arachnida > Araneae > Theridiidae > Parasteatoda > Parasteatoda lunata. Next base: position 118,089,499 of record OX421972.1, on the reverse strand, counting down.
TGTTTAAAATGAAAAATAGTTTAATTAATTTAATAATAAAAAAACACATCAGTTTCTTATTAGAGATTTTTAAATCAGAATATTATTTTAATTCGAATTCTCGATATAATTTGTAATGGTCAAATATGGAATCGAAATTTTAGATAAATTAAAGCATAATTATAGCTTATTTACATAAATTAAAGCAATTTTAAATATTTTTATTTCAACTCTCAAAAAATTGCGATCCTGTAAAATTAATAGAATACAAAAATCAAAACTTACCAATATCATTCCAGAACGAACTTCCTTTGAACACTGCTCCGATTTTCTTACTGATTCTTGTTCTTCAGTTACAACATCCACAAAGAGGCACAAGGACATGAAGCGTTCATTGGAGGATAATCACGTGATGCTTGATCGCGATGAAGCAGACGCGTTTCGCTCCGAAAAAGTAAACATAACGGAATGGGAAGAAAAGAGCGGCGACGCGCGACAAAATTATTTTCCAGAATCGACGTGAAATTCCCTGAGAATTCCCGGTTTTCCAGTGGTATTTCAAAATTCCCTGAGAATTCCCGGTTTTCCCGGTTTCCAGAGTGAGTGGCCACCCTGTATATATATATATATATATATATATATATATATATATATATATATAGAAAGAGAGAGAGAGAGAGAGCATAATAAATAAATACAAAAAGAAATTGAAATTTCTTTTTGTATTTCTGTCTTCATATTTTGTAATCTGGCATTGCGTTCCGAAAATATTTTAAATCATTCTTGAAAAATTTCCTGTTCATGTAAGTTTATTTGAATTTTCTACTCGCTTTATAGTTTTCGGTTTATGTTTTATTCTGTATTTTCTTTCCTTTTTATTTCCTGTTTTTACGTGATATTTTTATTTAATGTGTTCTATTTTATTTGTTGTAAATTTTTTTTGGAATTTTTTTGATTGCTCCTCACCCTATTATATTAATATATTTTGCTTTGGCTATATTGATACAATATCAGAAAGCACTCCTTTTATTGCGAATATAATCGTGTGAGCTGATGAAATGAATATATCTTTTATTTTCCAGATTTGTATTAATTTTTTCCCTTTTTTTCTGGATATTATTTTTCTTTTTCCCTTTTCTGATTGTTCTGTAATTTTTTCCATGTTTTCTCTACATTTTGAACTTATAGTGAAACTTTAATTGAGCGGACATTCTTGGGACCGAAAAAAAATTCGTCCATTTACAGGAAGGGTATCCTAATAACAAAGTTTAACACCGTAAATTGTTTTTAGAACATTTTCAAAGATAAAGAAATAATTAAATAATCTACAATAACTATCTACAAGTATATTTATCTAAACTTTTAAAAAAAGAATGTATGAAAAAGTTTGATATAAATACATCATTCTGTAGATGTAGCTACAGAAAATTGAACATAATTTTCCTATTAACACAGATATTCCAAATTAATCCTATGATACCGAATAGGAGCTTTTAATCCTCAGTCGGTTTCAATTATTAGGTTTACACCTCGAAACACCTACCCATCACTTGATAGGAGACATGGTTAATACCTCGTTCAAAGTAAACAATTCACAGAAAAAAAGCAATGCATACCTGTAAAGGCATGAGGACTTTTGGAGTTGATTATTTACAATTGATCATTCATCAAGTGTCTGAATAAATGTTTTATTTATATGAACAACTTAAAGATTGTATTTCTGTTCTCTTTTTTTACCCCAGCTGTGTTAAATACAGTCTTCAAATTGATAAGAAAATGAAAGAAATGGGAAAGTGGAGAAGAAGCATTGAAGAATTCATTTCAACTTGAGGGGCCTCATAACCTGTGTTGTCCAGATAAAAAGATGCCACTGTCTGAATTATTTCACAAGAGCTGTATCATTTTTCTCTCCTTTCTTTGTAAAGATAAGGCAAGGTGACTGGAGCAAGATTGATTCTTTAGTAGTGAAATAGTTTAACAATATTTTTAATTATGGATAAGGCAAAAAAATTTACATACTTAAAAAATGGTGAGAAATTGCATTTTTTTTCCTTGCAATTTAAAGCAGAAATATATATATATATTTTTTGTTCTCTTTTTTTATCCCAGCTGTGTTAAATACATTATAAAAAGTAGTGTTCGGTTTGAAAAGATAGAAAATAACATTTCAGGGCAAAAATGACTGTTTGCGCCCGGTTACTCGAGTGTCCGTTTTGTGGAGAATGTACATAATGATTTATTCTTAGAAGATTCATGGGGAATTAAAAATATGTCCATATAGAGAGGTGTCCGTTTTGCAGGAGTGTCCATAACAGAAGGTTTCACTGTTTATATTGGAAAAATATTCACTAACTTTAGACACAGACACATCTTCTTGTAATAAGTCTCTTATGACAGCTAAAGTGATTTCTCATAACATTTATTTAAATGAAATAGCAATTTCTTTAACCCGTTTTAAGAAAAGGATATAAATAACATATAAATAATAATAACATATTCTTAACATATTTTTCAGCTATTAAAAATATATTTGTACAAAATCTGTCTTAAACCTAGTTTACACCAAAAAAACCTGGGTCGCAAATTTTTTCTATATTGGCATTAATATTGATATTTATGTCTTAAACAGCACATTGCGTAAAATATTAGCATACACTGAAAAAAAATTATTCTAGAAAGGAAAAAAAAAACCTTTTATTACATAAATACATTCTAAATTATATGGTAATAAAAGATAGCATGGAAGTTGTAAAGTTGCTCTAAAAAAAGACACTCTATATATAAATAATAGAAAAAGAACTTTAAACATCTAATAATTATTATATATGCTATCATTCCTTTATATAAGAAAACAAGGTGATATAAGTCTTTCAGTTAAATAGCTTGAAGTGTAGATTGCTAGGACTCTTTTCACATTTAATAATACAAAAACATATGCTTTCATTACAAGTTGTTTGTTTTTTTTCCCCTTCCCAGAAGTTAGACCAATGAATTGGTCTAATTTCTGGGAATTCAATGAAATTAGACCAATGTCATAATTTGGATTTTATGCACTCGTAAAACTTAAAACATTTACAAAAGAAAGGGGAAAAAATCAAGCAGATTACAACAAAATAAAATATTTTAATTTCAATAGCATTGTAACTAATAACCAATTTATAGCACAATGTCAAGATTTCAATTAGTTTATGGTGTTAAAATTTGTTATTTTTAATTAAAATTTCTTAAAAAATGAGAGCTGTCTAATGAAATAAAAGAAAAAGGGAAAATTATTGTTCCAAAATCATAATATCCACTTTAATGTGATTATTTATTAGCATAAAAATATATTATAATGCATTTATATACCAGTCTGTATATATATATATATATAATGATGAAAGAGCTAAGATGTAGAAGTGGATGTTGTACAGATACAGCCATAAATAAAACCTACCTTTAGTTTTGATATCATGTTTTTCTCAGAATCATCAGACACACTTTTGTTTAAAAGTAATCTCTTAGCTAAATGCTGCTTATAGTACCTTTCAAATACATCTTTTTCCTGAAGATACCTAAACAAAACCATTGTTTTGTCTAGCACTTGCTCTATTTCTTGTTCAGTCATCTAGAATCAGAAAAAAATATATTTTTAACAGAGGTTGTATTGCCAAATAATGACAAGAAAATGTTGTTACTGAATTTCTTTCTTTTTTTTCTCATTAATTTAATTTTGTACTAACGTAACAAATAACAATTCAATTAAATGTAATATATAAAACAAAAATAAAATTACTAATATTTATTTTAAATGATGTTAAAGGTGAATTTGCAAAATATTTATCTAAATATCTCTATTGTAAGGACAATCCTTTTGAATAAGAAGTGACATAGGTATTTAGAAGTCACACTTTTGTATATTGAGAAAATATACAAGAAAGCAAAAGGATTTTTTTTTGGGGGGGAGTCATTGATTACATTCTTCTTTCTTATTTACTATACTAATCGTCGGATGGTACCCCAGGAATTATGACAATCCCTTAATTTTTCCTTTCGGGGAAGTAAGTTGAAAGGGTTTATTCAAGATACAGAAAAAACTAAACAGAATTTGGGACTTGAAAGAGTGCAGAAAGAAATATTTGCATATGCAAAGTTGTACACAGTTTTACTTTGTGGGAGGTTTCTGTTCTGTTTGCTAGTCTTTTGACAAGATCTTCTGTGAAAATGTGTACATTAAGGCAATTATCGAACTATAAGGGAAGATAAGGTAATTCTCAACTATAAAGTTTAAGGTAAAAAGTTCAAATTAAGAAAAGTTTCATGATAAATCTAAATTTATTGAGGAAGGGAAAAAAGACACCTAAAAGAAGTTGTCCTTACACTTTCTCACCAATTTCTTAAGAAATTTTTTTTTGCCCCTTATCAAGTTAAAATAACATACTTTAAGTTTTTGACAGGAAAATTTTTTAATAGCTTCAACTATTTCTGATTTTAAATATCACCTTTATGTTATCAAATATATTATTATTAAAGTGCTTTATAGCAAATTGTATTTCCCATTTAGATATAAAGCACTTTAACATCTTCAAAGATTACAAGCGCTAAATTTTATCACATATTATAGTGAACAAGCGCCACTTGCAATAACTTACGAATTTGGATGAGCAACCTTTGCCAAATAATGCTATACTCCTTCACTACTCATTTTTTAATCACACATGTGTTGAGACCTCAAGAGGAGGAGAGAAGGAGTGAATGAATTGATCTGCCTTCAGGAACATACAGTTTCACCATAAGCATTGGCCTAAATTAAGAAACATTTAAAGCACTTATGATAGCTGGGGTAAAAAATTATTCACGGACTCTCTGCCTTGTAGTTCTCTCTTTGTTCTCTTAAAACATGTCTAAGAAAAATTACTTTGAGTATTTTAAGCACAAATCAGAATCCATAATTCAAATTGAGTTTTGTTTCAGCTAAATCCAATGAGCTAAAAATTTATTTTAAAGAAATTTTTTTGCATGGAATTGGTGCAGAGCAGTTCTGTTTGAAATATGCTCAAGTAATTATCAATATATATAATTACAAGAACTGCATTGAAACAGAAATAACTTAACGATAAGTAATATTAATTTAAAAGGAAATGATTTTATTGTGTTAAGCCCTTTCTAACATTTGTAGCCATTATCTAAACATTTTGTAGCCTAACCTCCAACAGTTGTAACTGGCTCATCAATAGTTGGGATCAGTATAACAATATTTGTAATTAAATTTGTAATTGTTTTTTCCATTTTATTTTGAGTAAGTATCAATTCACTTTCACAAAGAAAGATTTGGTTTATTTCTTACTTAACACAATGTCATGTAAAACATAAATTATGCAACAAATTTGTCATATACATTACCATTGGTAGACATAAATCATGCAAAAAAGTCATTAATTAAAAATGTGAGTCATTAAATAAACTCATGAGTCAGAATATTGCGTTAAATGTATTGGGATCTTAAAACCGCATAGAGATTGACTGTTGTCACTGCCAAAAGAACAATTTAAACATTACTTGGATTTATAATGAAATCAGTAAAAATAAAGCTTGTAAAAGAATTATTACTGAAATCCGTACATCAATATTATATTCTTTAAACCATGCGGAATTCTGTACAATAACAGCTGAAAAAGCTATCGAGAAACAACATGAATTTACTGCACCCGTAATTTTTAGTGAATGAAAGGCGCAGATAATAAAATATTATCATCATCATCAATGGTATACAGCCCAGGGTGGGCCTTGGCCTTCTCAAGAAGTTTTTTCCAGGCTAACCTTTTTTTAGCTAGTGTTTTCCAATTTTGAGTTTTTAACATCAAAAGGTCTTTTTCTAGGCCATCTATCCGTCTCAAATTCGGCCTGCCTCTTTTTCGTGTGCCAGCTGGTCTGGCTTTAAAACTCTTTTTGTGGTACGGTCTTCATCCATTCTGATAACGTGGCCTGCCCATTTTATTCTTTGTTGTTAAAGTATATTTCATAAAATTCTCAGGGATGAAATACCAACATAATCATTTTGAAGAAGATAAAAAAAAGGGGTATTCGAGCAATTAAAATTTGATTTTTGAAGCAGATTGGAGCAAATAGTCTGCTCCAATCAAATCATTTGCAAAACTTGGAAAATGATTCAGCACCTCTGAGTAATCAGAATTTATTCAATTAAAAAATATTGTCACTTTATATATCAAATAAACATAGCAGAGCAGAAAAAGAAAGGTTTTTCCATAATAATTAAGGCTTTATCCAAAATTATAAAACAATAATTTCAAATAATATTTTTAAAAAAACTGAGAAACAAAATTCGATTTAAAAAAAAAAACCTAACATATTAATTCTCTCAGGGCAGACATTTAAATTTTTTATGATGGTCGATCCAGGAAAAAAATCTGGGTTTATTTAATCCTCAGGGATGAGATTGATCAAAAGGCAAAAAAACTGAATTTTCCAGCGAGTAAACCTTACATAATTTATAGCAAAAATATCAATAACATATTCTCATCCAATTTTGCTGATGTTGTAGTGCCTATATATAGCAATAATCATCTATAGAAAAACTGCCACATTTATAGTAACTAACATAGGATTTTAAAATCGCGTGAATACAAATAACGATCTTGGATTTTAAAATTCCGTGAATATAAGCCATGATATTGAAATCAAGTGAATGAAACTCAATATTGGATTTCAAAAATGTGAATACAAATTATGACGCACAATTTTCAGATCACGTAAATACGAATTAGGATACATCATTTCTAAATGACGTGAATACAAATCCAAAGCCTAATTTTTAAATCACGAGTAATTACGAAAAAAGATGTTGGATATTACAACCGCAAGAAAAAATAATGGCATTGGATAAACTCACGTGAACGTGAATATGAATCGTTACATAGAATTTTAAAAATGCTTCAATACAAATCACAATATTGGATTTTTAAATCTCGTTAAATCTGAAATTCGAGAGACAAAAGCGAAAAATCTCATCCCTGAATCCTCTATTGCGCAAGCACAAATTACAATTTCAAAAACTCAAGAGTGGAATCCCGCAATTTGATAGGATATTAAATTCATAGAAAAATGGCTGTCATTGAAACAATTAATATTATTTTCAGATTACACTTACCCCTTTAACTCCTTTCTTAAGTTTGTCATCAATGAAGAGGGAGAGATATTCTGGTGACTTAGGATTGAGATTTAGAAAAAATTCAAAGTCTCCAGCAATCATTTGCTTGAAGTATCTGTCACCATTGAAAGAATGGAAGAGAAAGTGATCAAAACGATCTTTCAAGTCCAGTAGATTCTAAAAATAAGTCATATACAATTACATAATAATATACTGATTCTGTCAATAGGGTCTCAGTTAAGCACAGATCAAACTATAAAGCATCATGAATAAATAAATATTTTGAAGTAGAAAAGTTGGTGTGAAACAGTTATATTTGCAATTAAGAACTTTTAACTATAATGTCTATTTCTTTCTCTAACTCTTATGAACTGAATTAACATGCAAAAATGTATTGATAGTAATGTTTTAGTAGCATTCTTGCAGTTGTTTCACATCTCATAAAAATCAGCCTCAACACATTTGATTGATTTTTTTCATATTTATCCTAATAGGTTTCCTTTATTATAAGTAATGTTTCATTAGAATTTATATAAAATATGGAAAAAGGTGGTCATACAGCTAAGATTTAAAACTTGATTAGCTAGCCAAATGCCACTTATACATTTTGTCAGATAAACATTATATTGAATTAATGTCTAATAAATTATTCTAAGCAAATAATAACACATACAACTACATAATAGCTTAAAAATCACATTATTAAAAGTCATTACTCCCAATAACAATACATATCAGGGTGGCTACTCAAATCAGGTTTCCCTGATTTTTGGAGGTTTTCCAGGTCAGCGTGTTTTTCTCTCTGCTAAAGTGTAGTATTTCAATTAAAATGTTATTTTTTTAATATATCACCTTGAATAGATGTGGAGGAAACAATATGTTTAGCTTGCAGAAAATAACGCTTTTAATGAATAAATTATTATTTTTAAGTGTTTAATAGTTTTTGCACAAAATGTACCAAATAGCAATGACCTTGGATAAGTACTGTTTAATATATTTTCATAATATATTTCATTATATTTCAGGTGATTATGCATCAATAAATTTTTATATTTATTTACATTTCAATATAGAGCCATTTCATACTGTATTTTATCCAAACAGTGCTCTTTATAAAATTAATTGAAATAATTTTCTTTAAACCAATATCATAAATCAAATGTTTAAAAAATGTTGTTTGTTTCGAATTAGCACTATTATTTGAAGAGATATTTAGCATTTGTAAAGGAAACATTGTCAAATATCTTGTTGCATATTCTATAAGGAAAAAAAACTAGATAAAATTCTTTAAATTTTATAGTTTTTTTTTTTTTCTTATTAGAAATTAGAAAATATTAAGAAATCCAATCTAACATTAAATTTAAATTGTTATTTTTCTGGGCACATGGGAAAAATGATAATAGCTTTATTTATTGCCTGCATAAAATTAAATAATCTTTTTGTAGCAGACAATATTTACTGATATGCCTTTAACTTCCATTTAGTCGCATAGGTAGCAGTGAACAAGAAAGAGCATATGTCCGGTTGTAGCATAAAAGATGGGCAAATTTTTGTAGAAAAAAATTTATATGAATCCTAGAATATATTTTTATCTCTTTTTAATATCCCCTTTCCCGTTTCGTTGACCAATTACAGGGCCAATAAATAACTAAATAATTTTTATCCCATTTACCTAAAGAAGTGAGTTATTGTTGTATTATTATTATAGGATGTGAGTTATTGTTTTAGTTTGCTATGCAAGTAGTAGTAGTTTTTTGTAAATCAAAATGAAAAATGTTTCTAGCAAGTTAACCTGTTCTGTTATAGTTTACTTTAATTATTATTCTTTCCAGTTTCTATTATTAGTGTAAATTGTTTTAAAAAAACTATACTTTGTTACAGATTCCCTTACCACGGTTTAAAATTTCAAATGATGTAGCCCTTCATTTAAGAGCATATAACTTATTGAGAGCTGATATTTATAAGTTAAAAATCATTATTTCTAAATCTTCAATTTTTTACCATGGAAATGATACTTAGTTCCATTAATATTAAGTTTAAAATTTTGGTCACCTGGTTGCCCAACTTGAAACCTTTCCCTGTACAGTGCAGAAAAAGAAAGTTTTGTTTTTCTTCTTTCTAATATATATAAATATTTTTTTTTTTTTTTTTACATTCTAAGTTTATGTATCATTTAACATGTTTTCCATACATTCCTTGGTTTTTGTCAGCCTTTTGGGGTAAAAGGAGCAACAGTTTCGGAAATATAAAAATAAAAGTAATCATGAAATCCAGAAAATCGGCTTGGCAGTGAACAAGAAAGAGCATATGTCCGGTTGTAGCATAAAAGATGGGCAAATTTTTGTAGAAAAAAATTTATATGAATCCTAGAATATATTTTTATCTCTTTTTAATATCCCCTTCCCCTTTCCCGTTTCGTTGACCAATTACAGGGCCAATAAATAACTAATAATTTTTATCCCATTTACCTAAAGAAGTGAGTTATTGTTGTATTATTATTATAGGATGTGAGTTATTGTTTTAGTTTGCTATGCAAGTAGTAGTAGTTTTTTGTAAATCAAAATGAAAAATGTTTCTAGCAAGTTAACCTGTTCTGTTATAGTTTACTTTAATTATTATTCTTTCCAGTTTCTATTATTAGTGTAAATTGTTTTAAAAAAACTATACTTTGTTACAGATTCCCTTACCACGGTTTAAAATTTCAAATGATGTAGCCCTTCATTTAAGAGCATATAACTTATTGAGAGCTGATATTTATAAGTTAAAAATCATTATTTCTAAATCTTCAATTTTTTACCATGGAAATGATACTTAGTTCCATTAATATTAAGTTTAAAATTTTGGTCACCTGGTTGCCCAACTTGAAACCTTTCCCTGTACAGTGCAGAAAAAGAAAGTTTTGTTTTTCTTCTTTCTAATATATATAAATATTTTTTTTTTTTTTTTTTACATTCTAAGTTTATGTATCATTTAACATGTTTTCCATACATTCCTTGGTTTTTGTCAGCCTTTTGGGGTAAAAGGAGCAACAGTTTCGGAAATATAAAAATAAAAGTAATCATGAAATCCAGAAAATCGGCATCAATGCAACAATTTTGCTATTAGCGATTGGTTGGCTTTGTTGAGAAAAAATAATTCATTGGATGAGAGTAGAAAAGCTTTCAGAAAAAGAGATCAAGATAAAATCTCTAATTAAATTATATCCAATTATTTTTTGGAGAATTTTATAAAGTTAAAAATACCAAAACATTTTGAATAATTTTGTTAAAAGAAAAAAATACCCTCAAAGTGTCGGAACAAATAATTAATGAATTCAGCCCATGGACTAAAATATCCTTAAAAAAAAAAAAAAAAAAAAAAAAAAAAAAAAAAAAAAAAACACTACTTTTATAAACAGAAGCAAATATCCTAATCCTTTCTTCTACATTTTTGCCTTTCCTAAACTGCATAGTCTCCAAAGAGGTCAAATATTTCTTTATTCATTTCCTAACATGGAAGAGCTTGAAATGGCATTCTAGTTTAGAAGGGTAATAATGAAGAGAATTTTAATGCAAGAAAAGTATTGCTGAGTTGATGATATTTTAACTTTTCTACAATAAATTTACTTCTAAATGAAAGTGGATATAAAGGATAGTAAAATAACTTAAATTAAGAGAAAAATTTCAGCTTTTCTTTGAAATTCCCTGATTTTTCCAGATCTTTTCCAGTATAAAAAAATTCCCTGATAATTCCAGGTTTTCAAAGTTTTCCAAGTGGGCTGCCACCCTGTTGCATTTACCACACTATTTTCAAATCAGTTATACTCAAAGTTCTATTTTCGTAAGACTAAAAACTGTTTGTTTTTTTGTTTTTTTTCAAAAATTTTTTACTGAATTTAAATCGAATTATAGCACAAAACATTCGTAAGAGTGGGTTGGGTTAAGTTGTACAGATTTATTTTTAAAGGGAAAACTTATTAAGTCCAAAATCTAATTCTTAACATCAAAAAATCAACTCTTGTTAAATAAAATTAAAAAGAAAAAATAATAATAAAAAAAATAAAAAATATATATTGATATGTGATAAAATCTTTTTTTATTGTCTGCACTTTTACTTGCTGACAATTAAAAAAAAAGTAACTTTTTTTTTTCTCTACACAATAAAATTAGAAAAAAGTGCAAATTGTCTCTTTTTTTTTTACTAATAAATTTTAACTCACTTTAATAATTGAAAATTTACAACCAGACAAATCAGAGCCACAATAGTTTCTTGATTATAATAACAAACAAAGAATTTATACCACAAATTGGTATTAATAAAAAACAAAATGTATATCAGCAATCAAATTTAAATGAAAGTTTTTTTTTTTTAATACATGAAATCTGACGTGAAAAGAATACGACAATATATGTAAAAATATCTAAAAATGTTATAATCTTAAAATTTTATTATTCAGAGAATGGAATGAAATATATGATACAAAAAATGCTTACTTTTACAAAAGTGAGTGCATCACTTTTTCCGCCTTCTTCTTCAGTAACCAATGCTTTACCTTGTTCTCTGAGGTAAGCACTGACACACTCAACCATAGTTTTTAAGCCCTCGTGCACTCGGTTAAATAGTTTATACATGCATGCCAAATCTGAAATTACAAATTGTTTCTATGAATTAGAAAACATTAAATAAAATGTTAGCAATTATAAAGCCATGGAAAGCGTTTTAACTTCATTGTCAAAGGGAAGTTATTTTCCCACCTAAGATTTCTATGGTTATCCGAGATTAACTTCAAAATCTAACAAAATAAAAAAGTTTTGTTTACATTAATGTTGCTGACAGTAAAGGTTTGCATGGGGTCAAGAGAGATCAACAGTGAGGTGCTATTTCCCATTGCGCATTATGCATTTTATCACTTGTCACAGAGTGGTTTGTGGTTATAAACATAAAATTTATACATTTCATTAATTATTAGCACGTAAGTTCAATTCTATGGCCAATTCTTTAGAGTAGGTAAAATTTTGAAAATTCACTCATCTTTACACATAAAAATGGTCTAAAAATCAAATTAATTTTATGTAATAAGTATTTCTTTTAATAAATAAATCTCCACTCAAAAAATATTTTGACCTTAGTGAAAGAAGAAAAAAAAGACTCTTTAAACAGTTAAACAGCCAGAAATAGATCTTACAAACAAGGATATAATAAAATAAATTTGTAACTAAAATGAATTTTAACTACCTAATAAAAATAAAAACAAAATACAGGTTTCAAGGGTATTATTTTAATTATTCAATATTATATTTCAGACAAAGGCAAAATATTATGTGAAAATTTGGTTGTAACTTCCACTGAATTTATTTCCCATTTTTTATTTTAAAATAAAAATAGTCTACAATTCTTTGCTGTCATGATGTATATTTCCACTAGTAAATAGTTAAATAAGAAGAATTTTGTGGCACTAAATCATTTTTAATAGAAATTACACTCTAACAAAATTTCTTTTTAGTATTTGTGTTAAAATGAATTAATTACAAAACTTTTATGGATTGAAATTATTGCCCCTTGTTACAAGAACTTAATAATTCAAATTATTCTTTGAACTTAATATAAATAATATGAAATAATGATAATAAAAAAAATAATGATAATAAATTTAGTAAATTAATAAGTTTATTAAGATATCATATACACAGCACACACACACTTAAAAAAAGACCACCCCGAATAACTTTTGATCTAATGAACTGATTTTCACGTTCATGACTCAATCTTAAAGGTTCAAAAAGGAGACCTCAAACATGTTAATTAATTAGTGCCTCTACAGACACAAAAATTACATTTTTTTGCAACAAATTTGGATTTCTGACCCCCAAAATAGAGGGAGTAACAGACCAATAGTTTGCTCAGGAGAGTGGTTCAAAGTTTTGACTCCTTAATGTTAGTTTTACTTTTTGCGCACCTCACTATAGCTCGAGAAATCATCATTGCTACGATTACATTTTTAATGCTTATAGAAATGAATAGATGAAGAAGTGCAAGTCAAAAAGTTGAAGATAAACAGTAGTTAAATAGTTAAGAAAAACTAATCAAGTTAAAAGTTTGGAAAACAAAATATAACTACCGTCTGTCTTCTGATTTTTAAGCATATGGACAACACCAGAATTTTCCATCTGAAATAAATAGAGAAAATAAATTTCTTTTTAAAAAAATATTTAACTTTACATTAAAAATAAAATATTTGTGTACGCTCAAAAATTATATTTTTTCAACCTTTGATTTAAACTCTGATTCAGCTTTTATCTTAACTGCTTCCCTTATCAATTTTTTTTTGAAAAAGAAATGCAAAAAATCAACATATTTTTTATTTCATTAATAAACACAAGGAGTTACAACAAAACCTAATACACAAGTTTTAGGGTGAAATTGTAATTTTTATTTTTTATTTTTAATGTATAAAAAACATTTACTATCAGTTTACTATCCTGAGTTATCAAGGGGAAAAGGAAAAAATTTAAATATTACTCTTTGTATGATAATTTTTAAAACAAAAAACAACACAAAGTGACAGTTTCCAAATACCAGTGAAGTGATACGCCATTATTTTACCCTTTTTTTCTATGTCAATTCAGCAACCATTGTATATAAAATATCACAAAACGCATGTGCAGTCCCAAGACTGGCAAACAAAACTTGACAAACTTCCAATCACAGCAGATTAAAATTATTACTATTTTTTCAGGCCGAGTAAAAACCTGATAAAACACTACGCACTGACAAACTTTGCTACGCCCGAGTTATCTGGGGATAATCAGGGAAGCGGTTAATGAAATGTTTGAAAATATTTTGTGAATTGCATTGAATGTGTTTTGAAGTTAATTCTACCAGACTCAATGCACTTTTGAAATTCGATGTCAACTATTCAAAAACAACTTTTTAAATGCTTCTTACAGAATGCTCTACAATTATGACTTGGGATCTTTTCTTAATGATTTCAGCCTCTTTAACCCTAGATCCTTTATCAATTTTTTTTAGTTTCAGAGGCTCTGAAAATGAATAATTTACCATTATCTTCTTTCCAGGATTGGCAAGTTTTTGACAATGGACAGTTTTATCCAGTTTTTAACATAATTTTAATCGTCATGCCAGAAACCACTTTTTGACATTTGCCAAAACCCAAAAATTTTAGTGTAAAGATAATTATTACTGTATGACGTATATCCAGTATACAAGACATGTTAACTCTACTATTCCCACACTTTTGATTCAAATTAAATTAACCATTAAAACTTGTAGAACATGGTATTAAGAGATTTGATTAAAAAATTCCTTAATTAGTCTGTGATGATCTTTTATATCTTTTAATTCAATTCAAAACAGTTTAGTTTAGTTTTATTCTTTAATGATTTATTTAAAAAATAGTTATTATTTTTCATTTTTGCCAGTTAGTGAAAGTGTTTTTTGCCTTAATTTAGATATTTTTTTTTCATTTCTGGATTTATATTATTTCTTCATAAAATAAATTAAAAGACTATTTTGATAATTTCAGTTAAACGCATTTAATGTGCGTAGATTAGGAAAGTTATAGCGTAATTTTTACGTTTTTTTGATCTTGCTTTGTTATAATAGTATTGATTTTACAGATTTTTTTAAAGTTTTGATTGATTTGAAATCTTCCTTTACTCAGATCTTTCATAATAGGAAAATAGACAATAGTGTTGCTACCTCCTTTTAGCTCAAATTATGTGGGCATCCATTCCTGCTTTCGCTAGAAATGAGGATGTAAAACAAATTTTGAACGGTAATATCAGCTGATTTTTTTTTTATTTTTTAAATTTCATCCTTTTCCCCTTCTTTTCTTTGGTGGCAATATAAATATAAATAAAATGAAATAGCTGAATTTACTTTCACTGGCAAAATGGAAGGGTATCTCGAAAAAAGAACTTTAAAAAATGTGTCTGAATCTTTAAAAGCAAAGATCAGTAATGCAGTTAGGCAGGTGGAAGTTACGTTGTAACATATCAAACATGAGTACATGAATCACAAGGAGTTGTCTTTACAATTAATAGAATCATGAACCATCAATTTTCCTACCATTAAAGTGAATATAAATTTTCTCTTTATGTTCAAAATAATTATATAGTTTCCTTTTTTTTTTTAAGAATAGTGAAATTTGAATTCACTTGAAGAGATATTTTGTGTCATAATTATCCACAAGCATTTTATCTACACATAATTTGGCAAACAATATAATTAATTCGCATTAAAAGAAATTCAAGGTTCGACTGCACCATGCAACTTAAAATGTACAGTGAGCTAAATAAAAAAGTGAATACTTTGAATAACTTTTTATCTAATGATGATCCAATTTCCACTTATTAAGGCACAATTTTATTGGATCGAAGGTCTAAACATAAATATGCTAGTGCAGAAGAATTATAATATAGTTACTAAATCTGACACAAAAGCACACTTTCTCTGTAAAAACATGCCTGTGTTTGTCATTATTAAAAGTATCTTGCTAAAGATATTAGTGCTAGAGAGTTTTGTCAAGGGTAGCTCAAGAAAATTCTGCCACAGCAGCAGAAATATCACACCCCTGTTAAAGATAAAATTTTTAGACCAATTTTATTTGCTATACATTCAATTTAGCTATAACAAGAAAGAAGCTTGAAAATAGTCACTCACTTCAACAATTGTTTTCATGTGTTTGCTTATGAGTTCTTCTTCCACAACTTTAACAATGAGCTCTTCAGTAGATTCATCAAGGTAATGTTTGGCCCTTTCTGCTTCCTCATTAATTCTTTGTTCGACTTTATTTATATAAACAGATGCACTATTTTCTTCAAGAAATTTTTGGCTTTCCATCTGAAGAAAAAATGATTTTAGAAAGCATTTTAATACTGAATTATCATACACATTAAAAAAGATCACATAGGATGCTGTTAAATTTACTTATTCATTAAAGAATCATTTCATGCTACCTCAACAAATAATCAAGCAAACGAGTAGAATGTGTTAGTGTTGATTAGAGTAATCACTTCATGGCATGCTCTTTTTGTGCTGATTCTATCGCAAAGTTACGATTGTCTTATTTTTACACATATTGCAACCAATTTTGGGGGGTTTGGTTTAAAATCCAGGTATTTTTCAAAAGAAATCTTTAGGATACTCAAAATTTAAATCATGTCATCGACTTTTTCAAGTGACATTTCCAGCCTTTTTAGGATGAATTTTTTGGTAATGCTTATACATGGTTTTTAAAATGCCAATATCTATCAGACGATATTATTACAACAAAGGAAATTTAAACTGCACATTAGAGTAATCAATTTTTGCTGTACATACTGAATTTATGCCTATTCCATGGTAAATTGATCTTTTTTTATTGTTATCGATTTTTAAATGTGTTTTTTAATGCAGTTATTCTATATTCATTTTTTTAATAACTTTTTTTTTACAATCCTGATATTTTTCATACGTTATTATTACGATAAACGAAATTTGAATGGTTCATTCGAGTCTTCATTTTTTGACATGCAACGGTTTGTAAGTTTTTTCTGATCTTTACAAAGTTTTAAAAATCCCAATATTTTTTATATTATAATATTTATTACACAGAGTCTCAAAGCATGCATTTAAGCAATCAATTTTGGAATTGCATGTTTCAAGTGATTTCGTTTTAAATCCAGATTTTACGCTGCTTAGTTTTGAGCAGCTATTCTCATATTGTCACAGAATTAACAATTTTAAAATCCCCCTTTCAAACTGTGAAAATAATATCACCAATAATATAATATAATATATATATATATATATATATATATATACATATATGTGTGTGGGTGTGATTATATACACATATATTTTATATGTTGAACAGAAAAAAAATTATTGGATACAAAGCATTTTTTTCCTTCTCACTTTAGATTTTATTACTGTTATTTTTGTAAATAAAAATTATTTAATATTTCTCATCTAATTTAAAAGAAATGTGCATGAAAAAAATGTAGTATTAAAAAAACTGGGACATAGAGAAGAAAATTTTTATTTGAAAGCAAAACTATCTAATCGTTGAGTTTCTAAAAAATTTCAGATAATTTCTTGTTCCGGAAATTATATGTCTGCGCAACTGGAATGTTCAGTTCAATAGATTACCTCAAAATGTTTTTTGTTTTTTTTAATGAAACAGAACTCCATTTCATAAAAATTCAAACATTCAGACATTTCCATGATTAAAAATATCAATTTAATAAATTTTCATTGGCATCCCATTTAAAAGTGTATAAAACTTATAAGGTCATCGATAGCATGCATAAGAAAAAAGGATGGTTGTCATTTATGGATGATAAATAGGCATTTATTTTAAACAACTTGAAAATGTTTTCGCACTTTCTTTTTTAACCAAAACAAATTTTACTTCTTGACTTCCTAAATATTTTTAAATCTTGTTGCTAAATTATTAATGAAGTATTAAAACAAATAAAGCAAAGGAAAGATGTAAAAGTGAATAACTTAAACATTACAATATATGTCCTTATTCTACTTGCTCTTATAATTCTTCCTGCCATATAAATTTTTTGTCCAGAAAAATAATATTTTATGTTATGTTAAATGTAACACAAATAATTTTATACACTCAAATCCCGCTACAGTGAACTTTCAAGGGACCGAAATTAAGGTTCACTATAACCGGGACTTCGCTATATCCGTACTGCAAACAATTATAGCTAATTTTTCTGAACTGCTCCCTTTTATTACACATTATTTAAATAAATGACCCATTCAAAGAAATAAAAAACTGATTAAAAAACAATATGTAGTAACATAAAAATGCGTTATTTTTTTAATTTTTATTACTCTTCGTCTTGCGTACAAAAAATGTAGGGATGGGAAACTGAGATAGACGAAGCAAACAAGAAAAAATGCTTACGGCTACATTCCACTCAATAGATGGTTTTAAAAATCGGTATATGTATTTTACGTAGAAATTTTAAAATAACAAATAAATGAAGGAAAAAATCAGTTGAAGACAGAAAAAAGTTCATAACATCAAATTTCTTCTCTCCTTTTGGTTCACTATATCCACAAAAAATAATATAATATGTGTATAGCAAGGCACGGGAATGAACATTTCGTTCACTATATCCGGGAGTTCACAATAAATTATGTTCACTATAACAGGGTATATAAATTTGTTTATTTATTAGTGGGACCTTGAATGTACTTTATTAAACTATTACTATTTAAATATATTTTGACTTCTATTATTCTTAACAGTTATGCCATTTTATACAATTGTATAAAATGAAATCAATTTCTTTTTCTTTGTAAAAGAATTAAATATTATCTAATACGGTGTACAGAAAAAAATCCTTCAACAAAAATAAGCGCCTTTAAGTACTTTTTAAGCACTCAAAAAATATTTTTAAGCACTCTATACATTAACAAAATGCAAAATAATTTTCAAAGACTTTACATGATCATGATAAAATAACTAGTTTCTAACAAAGAACTCTTTTCTTGACTACATTAGCCATTGTGAAATGATCAAGATATTTTTAGGTTCGATATCAGAGGGTGGCAAATGAAGCCTGAAATTGTAAATATCTTGCAAAATTAAGAAGAGTTGCACATGTGAGTGCAATAATCTCACTGAACCCAGCTCAGTAGATGCACATGCAGACTCGAAAATATTTGTAAAGTGATTGATAACAAACATGTAAAATGATTGGCGCTTTCATACGCTATGGACCAACAATACACCAAGATGCATTGTGATTGTATGAGTTTTAAAAACGTTAAATGGAACAATGTGAAAAGCATGTTTTTGCGTAATACCTAGTGAAAATCGAAATGGCAAAGAAAAAAATCTCATTTTCGAAAAGGGAAAATTAAGAACTTTTTAAAAACACCTGATAAAAAAGCACTTTATAAAAACACTACGCACCATGTAATAATCTTAACAATTTATAAAACTTTTTCTTTCTAAAAATATATTGAAAAAGCTATTCTAACTATTTTCAAACAAATTTCAAGATAAAAAACTGCGCACTTGAAAATTGCTGGCAGAGTTTAGTGCGTTGTGGAAAATGCTTAGCAAGCATAATGAAGAAGTCATCTTTGAACTAATAAGAACTTTTATTAAGCAAGAAAAATCATTACTAAACTTAAACATCATAAAAGAAAAACTATCCTCTCCATAACATGAGGCAATACATACAGTCATGAACAACACCAGCAACAACAACACAAATCTAATCTCGATTTGTCATATATATATATACAAGATAACAGTTGCATAATGAGGGTACTTTCACACTCAAAATTAATACTATGCAAATTCTGACTTTAAATTATTTTTAAATGTACGAATTCCCTCTTTCAGAGGTTTTTCGAACTCGTGATCTCCGACTCTTACTCGAACCTTGTTCATTGAAATTCATAGTCTGACAAAAATGTTAGGCGCTAAGAATTTTCTGTACCCTTGCACTACAAAGGTACATATAGTAAAAGTTGTTAATTATAAAATTAACATTATTAAATATATGAAAAAATAAACTAACTCTGTAAAAATCTGCAGACTGCACTAAAAATGGTTTCTCAAAATCTTCCTCATAAACACATCGATTATCAATTCCCAAGACCATCAACATCTGGCAGGCATTCTTGATTGCTAATCTAAAGTATTTCAAACTAAATTAAAAACAATATAAAGATACATAAAAAACTTTTTTTTAATAATCTCAGTCATTAACACATAGAAAAATAATTTAACTACTATTTATCAATGATTATTTATGAATTAATAAACTGCATATTTTGTAGTGCTAATTTATGTGTGCATGATATTTCATACTCTAAAATGAGTGACTTTACAAGAAAGTAGTATTCCTTGGGAATATCAAAGTGAGGGGTGATTGTAGGCCCAACTCAAAAATCCTGAAAATTTCCTGACAAAAATCATTCATGAAGCATTTCAAAAATTAATATCTTTATAAATTTAAATCATTGATATTTTCAAAACATGAAATTATAAATAAATTATATGCAGAAGAATCTAAATGAATAAGTTTACTTTTATCTCTAACCTCTTTTATAATTCTACTAGAAAAAATATTAACAAAAAAAAGAGATGCCAAGTATAAATTCTAAAATAATATTTTGAAATAAAATATACAAGAATTTTTATACATAAATGTGATAAATGATTTCTTGAAACTTCTGCACCTTGGATTTCCGGATCGCAGTTAACAAAAAATCCGAAAATTCGGATTTTTCCCAGAGCACAATCATGTCTGCAAAGTTCATCAAAAGCATGCCCCAAGGCCGGAATAGCCTGGTTGGTAGGGCACTGGGTCTATGTCCAAGAGTTCGATTCTCGTCGGCCGAAGTCTCCCTGTGTGGTGACTGATGCACGTTAAATCTGTCGAGTCACAATGTCCTCCATGTTCCCATAACAAATCATACCTCTGGGATAACTGATCCAGGAGTTCCCTTGTCTTCTGGATAGGGTTCAAAATTACAAGGCTACGGAGTTGAACAATAGTAGTCGTAAACCCCAATATTGGGTCCGCTGTTCAACAACGGTTTTAAAAAATAAATAAAAAAAAGCCTGCCCCAGTTAAAAATCCCAACAAAAGTAAAAAAACTTAAAAATTGGCAACTAACATTAGTTAATAAAAAATAAACATATACAGGCAGAGTTTTAAAAAGAAGAAAAAGAAGCATTACCTATCAACCACCTCTCCTCGACGTTCACGCATCACCATATCCAATAAAGTTTCCCTAAGATGATCCCTAATACACCCATACCTCACCACCTGGTCTCTAAATATTATTAGTCCTAAATTGTAGACATTATCAACATTATTTTGTTGGACATATACTCGGTCCTATAATGAAAATATAAATAATATCAGTCAAAAACCTTTCCATTAAAAGCATTATGTGAACATAATGACACATATTTACTCAAATTCAGAGAAATTTTTTTATTTATTATTTGATGTATACAACATTGATAACTTTTCGAAAAGTGTCAGTTTCAACCATGAATAAAACCACCACGTCAAAAACCTCACAAATTGATTTAATAAATTGGAATAAACATTGTTACGTGTATTTTTAACAGCACATTCTGCGTAAAGGGTTTAAACATGTAGGTATAATTAAAAGAAATCGACTTGAAGAAAGAAAAAAAACTTTTATTACAGTTAATATAGTAAAATTTTTATTCTTTAAAGAAGTGTAATATTATAAAATTAGACTGTAGCATTATTAAATTCAGGACTTAATAAAGAGGCTTGCAGAACAAAATATCCTGAATACTACTCGAACTACTGATCGGATCTTCACGCTATGACACTCAATGTTAAGAATTCAAGGGATAAACTCAAACATGCTACCTTATTAGCGCAGAAGATATTTTAAGACAAAAAAACATACTTTCCTGAATAAACATACTTTTTTCAACGGATTTCTATCCCTCGAAATATAGGGGTTAACAGCTATCTGGGAAACAGGAAAAAGGTCTGAACTTTGGACCCCTTTATTGTTAATTTTTACGTATTTTGTGATATCTGGAGAACTTTTTTTTGAAGCGCACACAATCATATAACTCTTTTATCTAAAGATAATTCTATGCAAAATATAGCTTCTAGTAAATATTTAATATTTTTTATTATTTTATTTAATAAGTCAAAAAAAAAAATTGCATCATTTGAAACATTGCAATTATAAATAGCAAAATACAAAAGTTGAGCCAAATCAGTCAAATAGTTAGTGAGAAATCGAATTTTGAAAAAATTGTATTTTTAAAATTTGATTTCTCAGAAACTATTCGACAGATTTAACTCGAATTTCGTATTTTGCCATTTTAAATTGCAATTTTTAAGAAGATATAAAAAAAGTGTATACCTCACTATTCAAAATTATTTTCAACTGTAATTAAATAAAATAAAAAATGCTAAATATTAAATATTTAGGACTAATTACTTAAATTAGCTTCAAAAGTTCTCTAAATATCAGGTAATACGCAAAAAGTAAAATTAACATTAAGGGGTCAAAAATTTGGACCCTTATCCTGACCAACCTATTGGAACCATATTTCGGGGGTCAAAAATCCAAATCCATCAATAAAAAGCTATTTTATTCAGAGAAAGTATGTTTTAGTGTCTGATTTTATAACGTCAGCAAATTTGAAGTCCCCCCCCCCCTGAACCATTAAGATTGAGTCCTATAACGTGAAAATCCGATGATTAGATCAAAAGTTATTTAGGGTGGTCAGTTTTTATTTTGTACACTGTACAGCAAGCAATATTCAAATAATGTTCTTCCAGAAATGATAATGAACCAGAAACAATTATTCCTGGCTTAGCAACAACCAAACACTTACCATATACATCAGAATGTCTCTTATCATAACCATGCTTGTTTGGTGATCATTCCAAGCCTGGTTAAGAGTTTGTAGAAAGTTGTTTCTTAGTGAATTTAGCACATCCAAACGAACCTAAACAATGAAACAAATTATAAAGGCATACATACTGACTCTAAAACATTAGGTATTTCTTCCCTTATTAGAATCAACTATTTTAAGAACCTGCTTATAATCAACTATTTGTTAATGATTAGCCTACAACAGCAACATTTACTTCGAAATTTTTCAGCGTCTCCAACAAAGTCAGAGATTATTATAGTAAAAATTACAATTAGTCTAACATACAATCATATGTCGAAATTCGGAATTGTAAGAAGAAAAAAAAATTATATTCAGAAAAATTTATTTAAATTTACAATTATAGTTTTTTTTTTTTAAATGGACTACATCCATTTAGTGTGAAGAGTTACATATAATCAGGAATTTTTAGAGATTAGAGAAATAAAATATTTATCACAACATTATAAAATTTGGAAATTTTTGTTAATTTAGAAAAATCTGGACTATCCAGTACTTATAGCAAAAACAAGCTCCTTAAAAACTAATAAAATAATTATAAAAATAATTGAATAAATATTTTTAACTAAATAAAAACAGGAATTTTTTATTAGTTGTATGTTATAGTGATCATTCAACCCACATTTAAAAATTTATTAAAAATAAATTCATTACCATAGAGCTGCTTGTAGTTAGATCATTACTTTTCTTTAATATTTCTCAGTTTAAGAAATCAACGCAGCTAGCTTCATAGGTTCTGCTAGTGACCAGCAAGTTACGCACTTCATTTTAAGATTATAAAGTACTTTAATTAAAAACAAATAAAAGAATATATGTAGATTAAGAAAAAATATTCTAAGCACACTCTTGGTAGCAGAAACCCTCCAACAGAAATATGTGGATACTGCAGATTAATTAAATGTTTAGATCTATTCTTGTTCCAATGTTATTTAACCGCTTCCCTGATTATCCCGAGTTAACTCGGGTATGTATATATTGCAAATATTTATTGTCCCGGGTAAACTCGGGCATAGCAGAATTCGTCAATACGTTTTATTTTATAAAATTTTTATTTGACCGGAAGCAAAAAAAAAAAAAAATAATAATAATCTGGTGTGATTGGAATTTTGCCAATATTTGTTTGGGAGGTTTGCTATTTGTGGGACTGCAGACAGGTTTTGTACCATTGTATATATGAATGTTGATGAATTTACACAGAGAGAAATGGTTATCGTGAACGAAAGTGAAAGTAATGCAGATGATTTTTCAGATTATGAAGATGTGAACATATACAAAGAAAAATATTAAACTTTTTCCTATTGCCCGAGATAATTTGGGATAGTAAAGTAATGGTGAATTAAATATTTTTTACACAGAAAAAAGTTACAATTTCAACTTAGAACTTGTGTATTACGTTTGGTTACTTGTATTTATGACGCCCGGTGGCTGAGTGGTAGCGCTTCGCGCTTCCGTGCCACAGGTCTTGGGTTCGATCCTCGGGCCGGGCAAGGTCGACTCAGCCTTTCATCCCTTCAGTGGGTCGATAAATGAGTACCAAGCATGCTTGGGAACTAAACACTGGGGGTTCTGCGTTAGGCTGACCACCTGACCGGAACATCTGCTCTTGCACCCCAGAGTCCAAGGTCAAGAAAACTGAGATGGGCACAGTAGGCCTTGGCCCTCTATGGGCTGTCGCGCCACTGAGTTTAGTTTAGTTTAGTTTACTTGTATTTATTATTGAAATAAAAAATGTTTTGATTTTGTGCATTTTTTTTCCTAAAAAATTGGTAAGGGAAGCGGTTAACAGCCATTTATAAAATAACTGCATTTAGTTGCCAATCTTTTATTTCCACTTCAGCTTAAACAGACTTTACTTTATATACATGTATTTGTGTCACTTTTTGTTAGATGATGGAACATACCTTGCCAACAAGATGGTCAGTGACAACCTCTCTTAAACCAGTATATAATCTTTCACCGTGTTTATGCAATACCATAGTGTAGGCATTACGATACAGCTCTTCAAAGCTCAAGCCACTGTTGTTCTTTTTCTGAATTTCCTGAATGGCATTTTTAAGGAGGGACCAGATGTTCTGCACATACTTTTCATCCATAGTCATCTATAAAATTAAAAGAACCAGGATTTAAAAAACCTACATTTATATTTTTAGAAAATATATAAATCCTAAATTATATTTTTATAAGCTGGAGGTTTTTATTTTAAATCTTAATTTGAACTTCACTTTAAAAAATATTATTATAGTCAAACCCCAGTATAGTGAACCCTCAACGAACCGAAATTTCGATTCACTATAACCAGAAGTTCACTATATCCGTAATATAAACAATTTTAACTAATTTTTCCGAACTGTTCCACTTTATTACATATTTAAATAAATGGTCAATAAAAAGAAACACAAAAATTATTAAAAAACAATATGTAGTAAAAAAAAAATTTGTTAACTTTTATTTTTTATAACTCTTCGTTGTGCATAAAAAACATTCAGGGATGCCCCTTATTTAAGGAAGGGACACTGAAATAGAAGAAGCAAACAAGAAAAAATACTTATGGCTACATTCCACTCAATAGATGGTTTTAAAAATCAGTATATGTATTTTATGTTGAAATTTCAAAATTAGCAAAAAATGAAGAAAGAAAAAAAGTAGAAGACAGAAAAAAGTTCATAATATCCAATTTCCTCTCTTCTTTTGGTTCACTATATCCACAAAAAGTAATATTATATGTGTATAGTAAGGCACAGGAGCGAACATTTCGTTCACTATATCCGGATGTTCAGTATAAACCATGTTCACTATAGCGAGGTTTGACTGTATTAGCTCTATTAGGAAGCCCTGACCCAAGGTTTAAAATAAGTGGTCGTTAGTCGTAATTTGTATCCAAAAAATTTATATTTGACGGCCAGAAAATTGCACCCCGAAGTCATTTCTGGCGCTTATTTTTTTACAATACCTTTGCACTCCCAATTCAACTCTTGGCCGAGTTATATGACAGACTGGAAGTAACAGATATAACATCATGTGCTTCAAATATCAAGGAGTCTATTGGGATTACGAACTTTAAATCGTCTAGTGTTTAGAAGCTGCATCAAAATAAAGGAAATTCTATATCTGATAGTGGTCTGTTTAAAATCTCAAAACGAAGTTAAGAGATTCGAATTCGAGCTTTTCATGAAGTGTTCCATTTCTGACAATTCCATAGTAATTTCACATCGTTTAATGATAGTTTTTCCAGAAGATGTATAGAAAACTGATGGTTTATTTAAATTGTTTTTTTTTTTTACCCTTTGCGCAGTTTTTCAAAATCCTATATTTGTATACGTTCATTTTTATGGCATACGAATTTTAGGATTTAGTTATCACTCATCATTAGACTCGCGACAATTCCATCAGTTTACAATCGTTTTTCTTTTCTTTTTTTTTGCATTTCCACTCACAAGGTGCGTAGTCAAATTTTTCAACAAAAAATAAGCATCTTTACAGTACAATTCAAGCACTCAACAAATATTTTTAAACACTATATTCTGCAACAAAATGCAAAATAATTTTCAAAGACTTTACATGATCATGATAAAATAACTAGTTTCAAAAAAGAGCTCTTTCCATGATTATATTAGCAACTATAAAAAGATCTAGAGATTTTTTGGTTTGATATCAGAGGGCTGAAAATAAAGCCTGAAATTGAGAATATCTAGCAAAATGCAGCAGAGATGCACATGAGAGTGCAATAATCTCACCGAACGCAGCTCAGTAGGACACACAAGTATTTCAGCCAGGGTTGGCTTTCTGCCGGCAGAAACTGGTTTTTGCCAGGCCAGTGGCAGAAACTGGTTATATAACCGGTAAAAACTGGCAGAAACTAAAAAAACGTCTATATTAGTTCTAATAATTGCTTAATGACATTTTGTTTAAGTACACTGAAAAATGTAACTCCATGTAACTGTAACAAACTTTTTAATTCATTCTTTGTAAATATAAATTATTTTGTTTATACTAAATATAAAGAGTGCAGTATATCAAATATTTATATAAAATAAAGAATAAAGTAATGTAATAATAAATATAATTATATATTTAATATAATTATAGATTTCAGTTATTGTATTAAACTCTGAAATTCAGTAATTATTATCATTTAACTCTTAACATAACTGAATAGAGCTGTTTTCAAATAGTTTTTTCTTTTAAAGACATAATTTGCATGGCAACAATCCAATTATTATAACATTAACAGTTTTAATCTTTGCTGTATGTAAGAGGCAATATAACTGGTTAGATTCATTGATTCATAAATGTATACAGCAATTTCATTTGTTAAAATATTTCTACATCTACAGTGACCAATCAGGTAAGCTGCTTTGTTCCTGTAAGCTGTTCTTCTATCTACCAAAATTAAGTGTTTGACAACAAAAAGTATTTGTTTTATATACAGTTTTCTCTATGCTCTTGAAGATAATGAATTCTAGTAAAGGTGGTAGGCCACTGGACCCTGTATGGGGATTTTTTACTCAGAAATAAATAAATAGGAAATTAATAGTAGTATGCAATAATTGCAATAAAACTGTGAGTGCAAAACCTTATAGAATGAAAGAACATCATAAAAAAGTGTAATGGTGCTACTAGCAATGTACACCATCAAACTTCTGGCATACAGCTTATGGAAGAATCAAGGGATGAAGAACAAGAAAATTCAATTCCTCTTCCTAAGAAATCAAAAGAAAATGTCTCCACAGAAGTTGGGTCTTCCGGAATTCAAAGTAGTACGAGTAATTTTATTCTAAAAACAAACTCGCGAGAAAAAGATGCTATTGATGAGGCAATTGCCAAGTTTTTCTACAGCTGTAACATTCCCTTCTTGATGAGAGAAAATCCATCATTTATAAACATGATAAACTTACTAAGACCAAGTTATAAACCCCCCAAAAGAAAACAGTTGGCTGGACATCTTTCTAGACAAAATAATTGGTCAGCTGCAGTTAGAATTTGAAAAGAAAATCAGTGGTAAAAAGGTTTCGTTGATACAAGATGGATGGAGTAATATTCACAACGAACGAGTTGTTGCAAATTGTATTCACACTGGTTCTGAATGCATATTTTATAATTCTGTAAATACAGGAAGCGAAAAGAAAACCTCAACTTATGGTGCTGATTTAGCAAAAGCAGCAATAACAGAACTAGAGACAAAATACGACTGCAAAGTAACTTCCTTGGTAACAGATAATGAAAACAAAATGGATTTAATGAGAACAATCATACACGAAGAAAGGCCATCCATTACAACTTATGGGTGTTCAGCCCATTACCTAAACCTTCTTGGACAGAATATCACACCAGATTCTATCATGAAACATGTGGTTTCAGTCCAAAAATATTTCAGAAATCATCATAGGCCAGGAGCATGGCTTAAGGAGTATTCAAATGCTGTGAAACCACATCTGCCATGTAATACACGATGGAATAGTCAGGTGGATTGTTTAGAATAATTTGTAAAAAATCGGCAATATTATTTTCAGATACTTGAAGAACATGAAGAAGATATCGATGACAAAGGAATTGTTCAGGTCATAAATAATCATATGATCTACAAAGAAGTCAAACACCTGTTGCTACAGATAAAACCCATCGCTATTGCCCTTAATTTAGTTCAGAAGGAGAACTGTTCAATTGCAGATGCTTGTGATATTTGGATTAATCTAACAAAGGAAGAGAATCTTATGGCTGTTTATGAAAAAGAAGTAACATACAGATTTAAACAGGCAGTTACTGATTATCATTTGCTAGCTTATATGCTGCATCCAAAGTATTTGGGATTGAAATTATCATGTGCTCAAGAAGAAAGTGCCAGAATTTTACTCACCAATATTAACCCAGATTGTGTACCGTATGTCATAGCTTTGCAAAACAAATCGGTACCATTTCCTGAAACTTATTTTTCCAGTCAAGTTTTGACAACTACCCCAGCTGTTACATGGTGGTCCAGTTTTGAAAAATATGCAATAGATGAAAGTTTCACAAATCTTGCTTGTTCCTTGATGGCAATGCCTGCTAGTTCTGCTGGACTTGAGAGAATCTTCTCAAATTTCTCGTTCGTGCATAGCAAATTCAGAAATTGTTTAGGTTTAGAAACTGCATCAAAACTTGTCTTTTGTTATAGATTACTGCAGAGTGCAAACAATGTAATATTTGATTTTGAATGGTGATAATTTTGTAAATAAATTGTACTTCGATTAACATTTAATTGTTTTTTCTATAAATTATCCATGGTATGCCAATCTCAGTAGTTTTAAGTCATTTTCTGAATTTCTGCCACAAATGTGGCAGAAAAGGGTTTCTGCCATGCCGGTTTTAACCGGTTTCTACCACCTCGGCAGAAACTTGCCAAACTTGATTTCAGCTCAGTAGACGGACTCGCAAGTATTTCATCAAACATGTAAAATTATTGGCGCTTTCATGTGCTATGGACCGATGGTACGCCGAAATGAATTGTGAAAACATTGAATAGAACAATGTGAAAAGTACGCTTTTGCATAATACGTGGTGAAAATCGACATGGGAGAGAAAAAAAATCTCACTTTCGAAAATTTAAAATTAAGCACTTTTGTAAAACATCCAATGATAAAGCACCTTTAAGGGCTTTTAAAAAATAAAAACCTTTAAGCACTTTCTAAAAATGCTACGCACCCTGACTCAGCTTTTTTTCCTTCCCATTGCCTTTACACCATGTTATTACAACAATTGTGTATTTTGAATTTAAGGAATCACTTTTTTAAACAATCAATTCACACCATGTAAGTCCACACCGTTTAAGGATCTTTTTTTACAGCAACTATTTGTCATTTCTCAGCTATTTCTACTGTAATTTTTTTCTTTTTAATTTGATATTTTTGGCATAGTATGTTTAGCGAATTTGTAGTTTAGTAATCACTTTTTTATGTGGCCGATAAGTGACAATTCCACCGTAAAACCACATAAATTTTAAATCACTTTTTTGGAAGTTATTAGTTATTTTTCACTTTTCAATGTAGTTTTCAAAATCGTAATATTTTCAAAAATTATTATGACACATAGGATTTTGAAACTTGAGAATGATGGTCATTTTAAACTGATTTATATAATATGTAAATTTAACTGAGGAATTATTTTAAACAACTTTTAAGCAACTATTTCGGGTCTGCTAATAAAACACATATTTAAAATTAGTAACGGAACAAGTAGGATGAAATAAAATCTATAAATGCAAACAACTTTTAAAAAATTCATTTTAAATTTACTTTAAATACAGGAAATTGTGGGGGAGATTTCCGTATCGTGATCTGTCGCAGAATAACTACCAATTCTAGGAAACTTCCGGGTAGTGGCCCGCGAGAAACTAAAAAAAAACATCACGGAAAGGGAGCTCAAAATGGTATAAACTTATAGCCACCCCTGGGCAAACATTTAGATGTTTTTTTAAAAAAATTGCAAGCGTAAAATCTATTTGGCATCTTGGCGATTGTAGTTGGCGAGACAAATCATGATATGGAAATATCCCCAAATTGTGATTAACCTTTTCGAGACGGGAAGCGCGAAAGCGCGCTTACCGCTGAGGCCGGCAGTCTCTCTCGCGTGTGTCTCCCCAGGGCCGGAGGGTTTTTTGATGTTAAGCCTAATTCCATGAAATTACCGAAATATCGGCGCGTTGTCTAATATTGTTTTGTAGAGTATTTAAATGACATATGCTTTATA
This sequence comes from Parasteatoda lunata, assembly GCA_949128135.1. Taxonomy (NCBI): domain Eukaryota; kingdom Metazoa; phylum Arthropoda; class Arachnida; order Araneae; family Theridiidae; genus Parasteatoda; species Parasteatoda lunata. The sequence goes on along the minus strand of OX421972.1, from coordinate 118,059,221 downwards.
TATATTTCTATGGATACTTTATTTATTTAAGTTATTTCTTGTTTAAATATATATTTTACACATTTTATTTTCATTATGTACTAATCATTTTAAAACATTTAACATTACATATCTGAGAACTAAATATATGACTTAAAGTTCTTTTTTCGTATGAAAAATTTTGAAACAGGGATTTATACACAGTCCTACATTACAGTCCTTGCACTCATAATTACTCATTTTCCGTTTTGGAGGATTTTTCCGGGACCGTGCACAAACGAAGCATCGTTGTCTCACTTTCTCACCCGTTTCTTTTAAACAAAGTTGTGGGAAATGTCTTTCGGTTAATCTGAGTGGATTTAATGATTCTGCTGATTTTGGAGTGATATTGACTTTGGTGAGTTTAGAGGAATACTGAGCAATAATTTGATTAACTAAATTAAGGCGATAATCAAGGAGAGGGAGATTTTTCTTACTTTTTTTGTTGAAAAGAATATTGGCATTAAATACAGCCATATCCATGATATTAATGAAAAGTTTCTTGTACCATTTAACAGTTTTCCTGAAAGATGGATACTGAATTATGACGGCATCGCTTAAATCTACCCCTCCCATATTTTTGTTGTATTCTACAATACACTCTGGCTTCATTATAGGATTAGATGTTGCGCGATCTTTTTTACCAGTATCAAGCAATTTTGCATCATGCATGGTAGATATCACTAGCACTTCTCGTCTGTCTTTGAAAGCAGTTAAGTTCATGTTCTTTTTCTGCAAAACAAACATCTCACCCATTTTCATCTTAGGTGGCGGAAAATTTTCTGGCATTCCTTTCCTTCTCCTCATTACAGTCCCACAAGTATTTGTTTGTAGCCCGAAGAGTTCATTCGCTAATGAGGGAGACATAAAAAAACGATCAATATATAAATGGTACAAGTTCTTCCAGTAGAGATTTCACAACTCTTTCCCCGTATAATCCTAAATTTTCCTTTAACATTGTATCCTTCCCCGTATAAATAATAAAATTGTATATGTATCCTGATTTAGATTCGCATAATTTATAGAGTTTAATTCCATATCTGTATCGTTTAGCAGGGACGTAGCAAGTCTTCCTTTCCACAATAATAAACTTTCATCTATTGATATATTCCTTTCAGGGATGTAAGCGGACTTGAAATTTTCAATTATTTTATTTAAAACTGGTTGAAGCTTTCCGATTTTTTTGGCATCGCTGCTGGCAAAATGCAAACATCGAAGAATTGCAATGTATCGATCACGACTCATTACATTATTAAAAAATGGCGTTGCAATCATGGGATTCGTTGAAAAGTACATTTTGATTTTGGGTTTTTTCATAATACCCATCAAAATTGTTAGAGCGAAGAAAACAAACATTTCTTCCTCTGTGACAGGTAAATAGTTCGAAGAACATGCACCAGATGCACCCTCAGGATATATACTCCTCTGATACAGATTAGTCTGTTCCGTAATTATTTTCATTGTGGTATCATCAAAATAATGCCTAAAGAAATCAATCTCTTCTTCAAGTGAATTATCCACTTTTAGCCCAGGCACTGCTTTGAAGGGTAATTGCGTTAAATTTTCCACTGTAGATGACCATGCAGAAGTACTACTTGATTTCGATGTACTGGGCATACAAATGTCAGAAATGTTCTCATCATCATCATTAGATTCGCTTGATTCTTTATGATCAGAATATATTATAGCGTCACTATCACTACTATCCGAATCTGTTTAAGAATCAATATCTGAAATATTTTGCATAATTTCCTCTATTTCTAGCTCAGTTAAAATTTTTCGACGCTTCGACATTCTAACGGTGAAAAGAGAAAAAATTCAAGCCTACAAGATCTAATTATCCACTAAAAACTAAACCGAAAATCGAAAGTAGCGAGGAAAAAAAAACTCCCCTGCTTATTGTAAACAAATACCACGTGTGAATTTAAAGAGCCCTCATAAAACATTCCTCCCCCTCCACTCCTTCCCCTAAAAACCATGTAAATGTACTCTCATCTTGAGTAGAAGGTCAAATCTACATGTATCTGAAACCATATGGACATACAATGCCATCTTTTGGAAGAAATTTTATTTTTTAAAACGTTCCGAAACGCTGGCACAAATGAGTGACGGCTGGGGGTGAACGAGAAAACTCTCTGACACACGGGTGTGTCGGCCGGGAAGAAAGCGTGTTTCTTACTGGCACATATATGTGACAGTCGGCTCGAAAGGGTTAAATCTAGAAAAAGATTATATTTTTCTCAAATATCTTTTCTAACTTTTTTTTTTTAATTTAATGCCTTAATAATTTAAGATAAGGGAAATAACATTTTTTTTATGTTAGGCAATATAGATTTAGAAGCTTTTATTCCTACAGAAAACTTGATCAATAATGTACCTTTTTTATTTGAGAAATGTGTGATTAAACAAGCTAGTAAAAGATTATGTATAATCGCTTTTCAATACTAAAACTATAAAACAATATTTTTTGTTATAATTATGTTAGGCAATATAGTTTATAAGCTTTTATTCCTACAGAAAACTTAATCAATAATGTACCTTTCTTATTTGAGAAATGTGGGATTAAACAAGCTAGTAAAAAAGATTATGTATAATCACTTTTCAATACTAAAACTATAAAACAATATTTATTGTTATACTTATGAACATTCAGTTAAAAATATACAAGGATTGATATAAACTATAAAAAATTCTGAATTTATAGGATTTTAATAGAAATTAAACATACTTCACCATCACCAAAAATAATTTCAATATTTTTTTTAATAGATTTGTGTAAATACTACATCTTTGTTAAATTTTATTTAGCCTGCTTACACGAAACATAAATTTTGTATTCAAAATTTTGACCAAAAAGCTAGACAACTCACATTTCAACCAAAACTCTGGGCCTAATGTTATTATAAGTTTTAATCTTTTTTAACAACGAGCAGAACTTTTTAAGCACACCAGCTCCATTTTTACTGTAACACTTAACGCTCAATTCATATAAAATGAATTTTAAATATAGGGTGACAGGGGTATTCCTGATCAAAAAATGGAAACATCTATTTTGTGAAAAAAACTATTCAAGATAGAATTTTAATATTTACTAGAAGTTTGAGGCTATATGAGATGAGTCCTATGCTAACTTCTTCTGTTTGAAAATCTAATTAGAAATTAAAAGAGTTTAAATTTTTAATGATCAGGAATTACCCCTTCTCTTAATCATTTCTGGGGAAATTCCTGATCACTTCTGGGGTAATTACTGATCAGCAGTTTTTATAGCTAAGGGGCTGTTTAAAAATAATTATACAATGGTAATTAACAAATAAGACATCAAGATCAAACAAATAAACCAAAAATATATGTTTAAGCAGCTAATAAAACAACTTATTTAAAAGCAAGAATAAAGATGAACACTTTAAAATTTTCCAAAACTCTTTGCATTGTGCCATACATTTTAGACAAAAAGCCAACTCATTCTCATGCTCTGCTAGAATATAAGAAATAGTTCCCACATGGGTTACTTTTGCTAGATTTTTTAACTTCATTAAGTGAGGTTGTAAATTTAAGTAAGGTATGTCAACAGCTCTGGCAGCAGCTCTCACACTGAAATTTTCATTTTCAATCACTAATTTTGCTTTCTAGAAGCTTAGTATCCTTCTTAGGCTTATAATTTCTCACCATATTTATATTAGGCTAATTTATAAACTTAAAAATTTTTCTAACAATGTACGCACATAAAATTAAGATAGAAGCAAGGTAATACAAACCAGAAATAGTGAAAATCAGAACACATTTGTCTTGTATACAGTTAAAAACAAATTTTGTGATTACAGTTAAAATATATTTTATAGTTTTTCCACTTAATAAATATGAACTGTACCGTTAATTACCATTTTTATATATTTATTAGGGTGACCTAAAAAATAATAATAATTAATAACCATTTTTTATACTATTTATAAGAAGAAATGACAATGATCAGGAATTACCCCAGTGATCGATAATTACCCCGGCTGTAGGGGGGCAACATTTGATATAGTTTCCTATAGTCAATTATAATGTTTACAGTAGATGTGAAACAATTAAACAAAAGCTTACACTATTTTTATATCAAAGAAAATAACTCAAAATATTTATTATTAAGAGAAGGAGAAGAAGGCTGCAGAAATGTGCACATTTTGAAACCCATCTTTGAAATGGAAAATACAGAAAGCAGTTTAAAATATACTTATTTTGTAAGATTAAACAAAAAACTATTATTAAGTAAAAGTAGTTATACTTTAGTTAAGTGTACAAGTATACTTGTCCATGTCTCAAATTTAAAAAAAAATTAAAAAATTTGAATAAAACTTAGGTGATCATTATTTACCCCAGAAACAGAGTGATCGTGAATTACCCCAGGCCAGCCTGCTGTTTTTTTAACAGCAACATAATGAACGGTAACATACTTAAATTGTCCCTATTTGCTTTCTTATGAAATCTACATTATTTAAATATTTCACAAGTTTATAATCCTACCAAGACTGGGGGTACTTTGAAAAATCATTAAAAAAAAGCAATTTATCATGCTGATATAAAAGCTTTCTTTCTTTCTGATACTTTGAGACTGCAACATAAACTCTTACATAAAATGATAAACTTCGTTTCTACATTTTAAAAGCTACTTTTTTTTAAATGTTGTAACTAAGGTCGGCAAGTTTATGGCAATTCACAGTATTATTCAGAGTTTTGATGTCAAAAATCCCTTTAGACATAGTTTCTGACAAGTGTCAAAAATCCGAAATTTTGAGTAAAAAAAATATATTAGCTATTTCAAATATGAAGTAATTATAATAAAAGTTCACGCAAAATTGTAAGTGATCTATTATGTTCAGTTGATAAGCAATTACGTTCTTAAATCACTTTGCAATCATTTAATCATACACAACAGGCGATAAAATTTCAACTAAGTTTATGGATGACTTACAAACATCCATATATTTGCATTGCACATACAAATATAAAAACATCTTAATTTTTTTCAAAAATTAATTTACCAAACAGTAAAAAAGCTAAATAAAATTTAGAAAGCCCTTTTGTCATAAAAAGTTCATATTAAAATAAACTAAATATGTGCTTCAATATGAATTAAGTCACATACTATGAGGTTACTTACTAAATGAAGATTAAAAGGAAATATAAATATGATTATAATAAGTACAATTGACTTTATTTACTGTTAAATTGTCAAAAATGGTTGTCAAGTAACCATTGTGCTTACTCTCAAAAACATTGAAAAAACGTTTATTTATATACATCACTAAATATCAAATATAATGCTTTTAAAATAAAATTCGAAATATTAAACATAACACTTATTTCTAATAACCTTAAACTTAATAAATATATCAGTAGAAAAACATTGATTAGTAATTTAGCTGGATAATAGATAATCCGAATTAAAACTTCTGTATCAGAGTAATTAGTCAAGCATGCATTTAAAATAATAGAAGCCTATTTTAATTTGAATAATAGGAAGGGAAATTAAAGAGGGAAAATGTTGATATAGCTGTTGTTTAAAAAATGATTTACATATCTTTTTAAAGCGAAACTACTCACAGGAAAGGCTCGAATACGCATTTTTGTATCTTTTTTCCCTTGTTTTAGGCTCATTATGAATCATACAATTCTTCTTAGTTTAATTTGATCATAAGGATTTGAATATAATATTAATTATCAGCTTCTAAAACTTAAATATCAAAACAACATGATCAACTTCTCGAGATAGAACTTTAGATTCAATCTATTGCCAGATAACAGAAATTAATAGATGAAAATATAATGTAAATATGGTAATATATAAACTCCCACTTTCAGTTTAAAAAAGGTCGGAATAGCTTACTTAGGGAGCGTTTACACTTATCGCGCATATCCGATCGCCGTCGAGCAAATTGCTGAGATTTTCCAGAGAGAACACATTTCATCAATAAGATGGGGTCTCTATCTTTACAGGAATTGGTAACTAATTTTAAACCATAGTTTCTACTACAGAATGGCAACAAGGAGATGATAACGTCGGATCAATGGGCTATTCTCATTGTGATTGGCTATTGAATATCACTCTTGGTTGCAAGAATTTGGAAAGTTATCGCGTTTATTGTGAATTAAAATAAAAATTCAAATAATTTTGAGCATGCTCGTCTGTGTTTGCTCACTTATCTCGTATTTGGTGTGTTGCCACAATTGATTCATTGATGGATTGTGTTTACATTTATTTTGTAAACAACCACTAGAAAAGAGGAGATTATTGTTTAAAAAATGAAATTAGACGAAAATGTTTTCGAATTTTTAGATATTTATAAATGTAACAATAAAAATGTACGTTTTCTTTTTTTAGGTTTATTTGTTTTTAAATAAAATTATATCGTTTTGATATTCGCGATCGCAACACTCGATACGCCATCTAGCGGGAGACTGTAAATATCGTGCATTAGTTCCCACATAACCATTGGCACTGACGGACGCCATTTTCTTAGCATAAAAAAAGAAGCAAAATTTCCCTAAAGAAAAGGTAAAACTTCTTGAAAAAACTAATCAGAACATGCCAAACATTGAAGCAGAACACGCCAAGCATTTGAAGAACAACTTCTCAATATTTTTTACCTTTCTATTACCAACAACATAACATGATTTCATGATCACTTGCTGTTACAGATGTGTGTATTGCGGTAAAATAATTTTTCTGTCTTCTATTCATTACAAGTTAAAATGAAATCAACATTGCTTTCGTCATTCCAATGAATAAATGTGTTTCAATGAATTCCATACAGAACTGTAATAGTTATAGAATATTCTTCTTCTTCATAGAATAGTATATATTTCTGTATCTACATAATTCAGAAAACAACAATAAAGAATAATCCGAATTACTTGAAAAAGTATATTTTGTGCTGATTATAAATAAATTTTTTATCGTTTTCTTGGTAAGTGTTTTTTAGTTTTTAAAGAATTTCAACTAGAATACTGTTATTCTGTTTTTAAGCTACATATTAAAATTCATATCGAGATCTTACAATTATAAAATTTTGATGTGTGGTATGTTACCTAAAAGTAATGAAGGGATAAATTATGTATATATTATTTGAGAATAAAGTTTTCAAACAAAGAACATATCATTTTGGAATTCTCCGGACTTATAAATCAGGTAAGTGTTATGATTTTTATAATAAAAAATTTGCTTGTAAATAAATTTTTTTTCTTACTTGATGATCGTTCTCTACAAAATGGTTTTTTTACGTCTGATTAAATACTATAAGAATTTAAAAAAAGAAACAAAACGAAAGTTTTTATTGAAAAATGAGGAAATTTTAAAATAGTTTTTATCCTAAGAATTCTTTATTTTACGTCTTTTCGTTTATAATTTTTTGATAAAATTGTTGTCAAAATACTTTTTTTGAAAAATTAAATGGTATTAAATTATATGTTTATGTATACTTCTTGCATATTCTAAATATTTGAAGTAATATGATTCAGAAAAGTATGGAAGAAAAATTCGGTACTTACGTATTAACCACAGCTACAGATTTGGCAAATTTTTAAGTGCCGCCAATCTACACTTAAAACTTTTGGAAAAAATCTTAAAATGAAACAAAAATCAAAGTAGTCAATCGGATTTAGGTGGAAAATGGGCCGATATAGAGTTTAGCATAGATTCAAAACAAACTTTTCTCTCACCTGATTCTATAGCCATTATGAACTCTAATAAATAAGATTCAAAATGAAATAACATTTCCAAAACGGACTTTTACTAAGATAAAGTTTCATGATATGGACATTGGTACATTTTCGTTATATTTCACTCTATAAAATATTTCGCTCTTAAAAAAATAAAATTGCATCTTGTTTTGTTTCTATCCCAAGTCCCAAAGACGCATTTTCGTAAAACTAAAAATGGCGACAAGAAAAGAATAGTTCTTTTTTTGTTTTGTTTTTGTTTCGTAAGCATTTTTTATTTTACGTTAAAATTTAAATGGGCCTTTCATGTTATACCATTAAATTTAGTAAAACTATTTCTCAGGCATTAGGTTTGAACTTTTATAAGAATATACCTATTTTTTTCTCTTTATTTACAAATATTTTTCCGATGTGTTCTGGATGTTCCTTCTCTAAAAAAAAGGAGATACCATTTTGTTTTCGTTTGCATAAGAAAGAAAACAAGCATTTTTCTTTTTTAAATTTAATCAGCGACAATAAAGATGGAACGTTACAATGCTACATGCTACATTAAAAACGTCTCCAGTGTAACTGAATGACTGTTCATATGGAAATCGCAGGGATTCGGCACATACAACAACGCCCCCTATAGTTCGTTGCGATCGCGAATTAAGAGTATTGTAAAATATTATGTGCTTATGCGCATCGTATTTTTTTGTCAAATAACTTACTTATTATATATCAGTTTGAAGATGGCAACGAGTAGAGTTTTTGTGGTTGCCATGGTGATAGTTTAGAATGTAAATAGTTTTTTGAGTAAGAGATTGGTGTTATTGTCTTTTTTGGAACGGCGATGCTGTAATTTTATTGTTTAGATAATAAATCTTCCTTTTATATTAAACGTAATAGTAGAGGTTTCTTAATTATTTGATTCGAAGTCCTTTGAGTTTTATTTGAGGTCAGTTTGTATTTTTTGACATATGGCGTCCGCGACAGGACTTTGAATTTCTGTTGAGATTTTAGAAAACGACTATTACTGAGTCTGAGTGAAAATGGAAGTATTGAAGCAAGTGAGAACACAGCATCGTAGATTATTTACTCAGTCATGCAATGATTTTGTAAGAACTGAAGCCGAAATGAGCGATGAAGAGAAATTGTTAAAATTAAGAATCATATCAGAAAAAGGTAAGCAATTACTTGTATCTGAAGAAAATGTAAAAACTGAGTTGTTTGCGGAAGTTCGAGATGAAAAAGAAATTGATAAAGAAATAGATGATTCCGAATCTTATATTGATAAAATTAGAGTTTTTGATATTAAATTGGAAAATTTACTTTCTTCTATTTCTGAAAAACATAATATATCCGGTACTAACCATTTAGTTGTTGGTCCGACAAATTTGCAGTATCCAAAGATTAAGCTTCCAGTCTTTGATGGAACTTTGAAAAACTGGCTCAGTTTTTGGTGCCAATTTGAGAAAATTGACAAAGATCAGAATATTGGCGACCATGATAAATTTCTTTATTTATCGCAATCCATGTTAAAAGGATCACCTGCTGATGAACTTTTAAAGAGTTTTCCTCCGAGTGGAGAAAGTTATAAAACTGCACTTAATCAACTTAAAACTCGGTATGGAAAGGATGAATTGTTGATTCAAGTTTATGTGAGAGAGTTATTAGTTTTAGTTTTACAGAAACAGAGCAAATATGAGAAATCTCTGCGGAAACTTTATGATCAACTTGAATCGAAACTTCGATCATTAGAAGTGTTAGGAGTAACAAGAGAAAAATATGCTGCAATGCTATTTCCTCTAGTCGAGTCGTCTATTCCAGAGGAAACGCTCAAGCCGTGGGAAAGATATCGGACTATAAATAAGCGATCAGTTGTTCCGAATGTTGAGGGAGCTGAACCAACTACCAAGACTGACTTGGATACTTTGCTAGAGTTCTTAGAGGGAGAAGTACAGGCTGAAGAGAGAGTGAACATGGCATCTCAATCCTTCGTGAGAGGTACAGATGATAGTGAGAAACGAAGAATTCCTGCGAATGGCAGATTCCAGTTGAAACAAAAATTTGGTAAAACTGCACAAGTACCTTCCACTTCTGAATTGCTTACTTCACCACATGTAAAGAGAAAGTGCCTTTTTTGTGAAAATCAGCACAATTCTTGGGAATGTGAATATGCTAAAAATTGGAGTTTAAATGATAGAGAAGCAGCTGTTGCAAGATCACGTTGTTGTTTCTTATGCTTACGACCAGGCCATAGAGTAATAAATTGCAGACGGAAACCATGTTTTAATTGTGGTAAAAAGCACAACATACTTCTTTGTAGAGGATTTGTCGCCAGTAATGAAGCTCAAAACCAAGAGAGTAAAGCAACTGAAAGTGTCGTTGGCGATAACGTCTTAACTAGCCAATCACTTCATTCCGAAGTTTTATTACAGACTCTAGTCCTGCGCATAAGAAATGGAAAGAGAGACAAACTTGTGAGAGCTATTATTGATACAGGCTCTGAGAGAACATATATTACGAGAGACGTAGTCAAATATTTGGGTATAGAGAAATGCGGAGAAATTAAGTTAGTACACAAATTGTTTGGAGGTGTATCATCAGGTGAAAAGTATCATTCTCAATACAAAGTTACTTTAGCGAGTGTTGATAACAAATTTAATTGCAAAGTACTTTGTTTAGATCAACCAGTGATTTGTGATTATGTCAAACGCATCCCATATGGTCCATGGATAAAGGAGTTGAATGAATATGGAATTTGTGTGAATGATACTGAGTACAGTTCTCTAGGAGTATCTAATGACGTCAAATTATTACTTGGAGCTGATGTGGCCGGCAAGCTTTTCACAGGCTATGTAAAATGTTTGATTGAAGGTCCTGTTGCAGTTGAGTCACATTTAGGGTGGACTCTTATGGGGAAGATACCTATAAATGATGTTGCTGTGGCGACAAATTCTTCTCTTTCATTGCTTTTGACTGAAGCATCTGTGAATCAACTGCGGTCATTGGATGTTTTGGGAATCACTGATCCATCTGCTAAGAAAGTGCAGGCAGAGTTACAAAGAACTACACAAGAGTACTTTTTGGAAACAATCAGACTGGATGTAGAAAACCGTTTTTTGGTTAGCATGCCTTGGCTAGAAGATCATCCTCCCTTGCCAACCAACTATAACCTGGCTTATAGAAGATTGAATTCGTCGGTAAACCGGTTTAAATCACAGTCGATTTATAAATAGTATGAGCAAGTGTTTAATGAATGGATGGAAGAGGGAACAATAGAAGAAGTAAAAGATAACTGTGAGGAAAATGTACACTATCTACCTCATCGTGCAGTTATAAAACCAAATAGCACTACCAAAATTAGACCCGTATTTGATGCTTCAGCTAAGGCCAAAGGTTTTCCAAGTTTAAATGATTGCTTAGAGAAGGGTGAAAATCTTATTGAATTGATACCAAGCATTTTGATGCGGTTTAGGACTGAGAGAATTGGTGTCGTTTCAGACATACGTAAAGCCTTCTTACAAATCGGACTTACTGAAACTGATAGGAATTACTTAAGATTTTTATGGCTTAGTGATGCAGGCTTGAAGATTTACAGGCATTGCAGGGTAGTATTTGGAGTCCCCTGTAGCCTGTTTCTGTTGTCCTCAATTATCAAATACCTTCTGATGAGTGTTTTGAAAGAAATAAGGGAACAAAAATCTACTTATCCTGAATATGTTGTACAAAAACTAATGAAAAGTTTTTATGTAGACAATTGTGTCACGAGTATCAAGGATATAGTAGAATTGAATATGTTTGAAAGAGTTGCTACTGAAATAACGGCAAGTAGAAAATTCGATCTTAGAGGGTGGGAGTACACCGACTTAACTGAGGAAAATTCAAAGTCACCCACAAATGTTCTTGGTATGAGCTGGGATAAAAAATATGACACTCTTCAAGTGAGTACAGGTTGCATTAAAGAGCTTAACATTGAGAAAGTAACGAAGAGAACCATCCTGCCAACTGCACATAAACTTTTTGATCCCCTGGGTATAATCTGTCCTGTAACACTGTTCCCAAAATTGCTTCTTCAGAGAATTTGGAAGTTGAAACTGAATTGGGATGATGATGTTGATGAAAACATAAGAAGAGAATTTTTAAAATGGATTGAAGGTGTACTGTACATTGAGAAAATTAATATTCCAAGGTATTTTGCACTAAGTGGAGCGAACAAGTCTTCCATTCCTTTCTTTTGTGATGCAAGTAAATTTGCCTATGCTGTGGTTGTTTACATTAGAGTAGAATCTGAGAATAATGTACGAGTTCAATTACTAAAGACGAGAAGTAGAGTAGCCCAAACAGGAAAAGGAGAAATTACAATAGCAAGACTTGAACTTCTGGTAGCAATCATTGCATCTCATCTTTCAACTTCAATTTTGACAGAAATAACTCATGATGAAGTGTTTTTTTGGTCAGATTCCACAACTGTTTTGGCCTGGATCAAAAGAAGTGAACCATGGGTCATTTTTCTTTATAATCGAGTGTGCCAAATCAAAGAGCAAACTGATGTTAACACCTGGAAACATGTTCCTGGGACGATGAACCCAGCTGATTCGCCAAGTAGAGGATGTTCAGTGCAACAGCTTCTGCGTTTGCACTGGTGGGAGGATCCCAGTTGGTTACACTTACCTCAAGAATTGTGGACTTCATCTGAAGATGTCGTGAATGAGGAGGAAGTAAACTGTGGGAAAAGAAAAGGTGTCACAACCTCAATGATAAATTTTGAAGTGAATAAACTTTTGAGTTCTAATATTTCTGATAATCGAAAAATTGTACATACTATGGCGTGGGTGACGAGATTCCTTTTTAATTGCAAAAATGAAGAAAGAAGAAAAGGAGATCTTTCTGTTAAGGAATTAGAAGAAGCTGAGAAAACCACTGTATACTTTATACAGCAAGAGTCATTTACAGGAGTTTCAGATAAAAGCCTTAAAACTCTAGAAATATTTATTGATGAGAAAGGAATCTATAGATTAAAAACAACTGTATATAAGAGAGATGATTTTGAGGAGTTTAGAACACCTGCTGTTTTACCTGGAGAGCATCCTACAGTAAAACGTTTAGTACTGTCTGAACATAAGAAAAGGGAACATGCTAGTGTTTCCTACACATTGAAGTCTCTTAGAGAAAGATTTTGGCTGCTGTGTGGTAGAAGAACTGTGAAATCTGTATTGAGATCTTGTGCAGTCTGCAAGAGTTTTTCTGCCAAAACTGTAGACCCACCAACTGCATCACCACCAGCTGATAGAGTTCAAGATGCAGCTGTTTTCCAAGTAACGGGTATGGACTTTGCTGGTCCTGTGATTCTGAAAAACAATTCAAAGGCCTGGATATGCATTTTTATCTGTGCCGTTTATGGAGTTACACATCTTGAAATAGTCACATCGTTATCAACTGAAGCATTTTTACTATGTTTCCATCGATTTGTTTGTACAAGGGGAAAACCTTCGATTGTATGCAGCGATAATGGGACGAATTTTACAGGGAGTGGACAAGCTGTTAAAAAGCCTGACAAACTATATTTATAAAAACTCCTTAGTGATTTAGAACTTTAATTTTATTTCAAATTCTTGCAAAGTGTCATTTTTACACAAAATATCTTTAGGCTATGTAAGTTAACTTTGTTAATGTTGTTAACTTAGGTGGGAGGATGTAAAATATTATGTGCTTATGCGCATCGTATTTTTTTGTCAAATAACTTACTTATTATATATCAGTTTGAAGATGGCAACGAGTAGAGTTTTTGTGGTTGCCATGGTGATAGTTTAGAATGTAAATAGTTTTTTGAGTAAGAGATTGGTGTTATTGTCTTTTTTGGAACGGCGATGCTGTAATTTTATTGTTTAGATAATAAATCTTCCTTTTATATTAAACGTAATAGTAGAGGTTTCTTAATTATTTGATTCGAAGTCCTTTGAGTTTTATTTGAGGTCAGTTTGTATTTTGTATTTTTTGACAGTATGTTAATAGGTGCTCTTAATTACTTTTAAATTAAGTATTCTCTTATAAAAGCTTAGATGCACTATTTATGTAATTTTCTTATGTTCTGTTGTAAGAAAAAGAAAATTCAGATTTTAATTAAAATAATAATTATGCCATGCAAAGTCTATTAATCTTATGCATATTTCCTAACATTTGTACTTTTAAGTAATAATTGTGCAGTAGAGTTTAAATTGATGTTTAAGTGTTTATATATTATGTTTATTCAACATTGAAAGTGTTTCTAGTTGTAACATTTTTTAAATGAATTTGTAACGTGCAGTTTTAATAACATGCGTTGAAAGATTAATTGAACTATTACAAGAGATTGCTGTTAAAAAAAATTATTAATAAAATTTTTATATGGGTATCAATTATTATTTATTTATTTGAAAATAATGAAAAGTAATAATATATTTGTAAATTTAAGCACATTATGATAAACGATAATACTGAAATGATAAAAATTCTGTGGAAATAACAATAACATTGAAAATGAAAAAATTCATGATACATAAAATTTATTTTCGAACTGTGGAATACTTGCTCTTATGAGGATAGGTTAGATTCGCAATAACAGATTATTTACTGCTGAGTATTAATAGTTACGTCAAATGTGCTTCAAGTGTCAAGTATAGAAATGTTGTTTGTTTTTTTTTTAACTTCCCACTGCTTTATTGGAAAAATAATTTTGTAACAATCAAATAATAAATATATAAAAATCTATATTTGAAACATATAAAGGTAAAATTCTTTATTTTTTGATTTAGAAATTATCAATCAGAAAAATCTTTTAAAATTTGAATTATATTTATATAATAAGTAGAAGGAAATATTAGCAATAGCAAAAGGAAAATTTAATGAGTCATTCCACGTCAGATCAATCACTTTTGAACTGACCCCCCCCCCCTATTTTAATGAAATTTGGTGGAACATGCACACATGATAAAGTAAGCATTTCGACCAATTTTTAGATTTTTAAGTTGAAATTTGTCCAAGTTATAGACACTTGAAAAAATAAAATTTAGAAAAACCACTAACTTGCATACATATGTAATTTTTTTTTTTTAATGTATCAGAAAAAAAAATTTAAACACCATTGCAATAGACCTTTCATTTGATACCTTATATGACTTTCTGAGGCTAGGTCAACTTACAAAGCAACCTGATTTGGCCTTATATGTGGTCTCAAAAAATTACGAAAAAGAAAAAATTTTCAGCAACATTCTTCTACACATTTCAAATTTGTATCATAGAAATAGAAATTTAAAAAAAAAAAAACATTAATAACTGCAAACCAAAATTTTTATTAATTGAAAGCGGTCTGCTGTACAACGTTTTTACATTTAATACAATATACATGGAAAACTGAGTAAAAAGCCTAAATCAATATATAAATCAATGATCATTCATATCAAAAGTAATATTTATCTCATACTTTTGGCTTCTAAAATGTGTTGAAAAAAACTATTTTATTTTTAGCAAGTGTATTATATTTTTCTTATTGAAAAATGGTTTACCTTTAGATATGCAAAAAATATGTGAACTAGTTACAAGATATGAATAACATTTATTTCATAGAAAATACTTTACTTCATAAAGCTTAAAATAAAAATTATGATTATTAACTCTGCAACAATATGTTATGAACAGAATTAGTAATTGTATAAACATCTAAGCATTATAAAATTTTATGAAGTAGTTAGGAATGATGTAGTGCTATTTTTGTGTTTATTATTTTTATCTCATTAGGTGGTATGAAAAAATCTTGACCTTTTGTTGTTTGTACATCAACATTCTAAATGATCTGTATTTTATTTACTTTCAATATCAAAGGCTTCTGTGGGTACGAGTATGACAGTGAGGGTCCATGAGGCTGTAGAAAACTTATCTTAACTTCTTTGTAGTTTATATTTACATCTAAAATACATCGTATCCACCATTGGCTGTCCTGCAAAATAACAACATACCCTCAAATATCTTCTAAGAGCAGTTTCTAAGAATTTAATATCTTCTAAGAATTTAACACCACAGTCTGGATCTTGCTTTCAGATGAATTTGAATACATTTTTGTTTTAATTGATGTGTGGGTTTTGTGTCTGTTTTAATTCATTTTTTGTGTATCAGGGATTGTGTGGCTTTTCAAAAAAATGTCTTGATTTCTCACAATCTTAATATGATTTTCTAGTACACAAAATTTGTTTATTGATGACAATATTAAAAAGTGTAAATAATTTACTCTAATTTTTATTTCATTAAAGTTTTTATTTTGTAGGGTTGTTTTGTGTTGAATGAATATCTAATTTAAATTGGTCAAAATGTTGCTAGCATAATTTTTTTTTTTTTTTTTTGATGAAGTTATGTATAAGTGCTGAAACATGAAGGAGAAATTTTTTGCGGTACAACTGTATCGTTTTTATGTTAAAAGGGCATTTAATTTTTTATTTCTTTATGCTTTGTTTAGAGACATAAAGAGACCAAAGAACATCTTAAGGGATTGTGGACATTTGAAATCAGCTTAAATAAATAGAATTAAATTGTTTGTTCGTTATTATTTGAATTAATAGTATTTGTTAATGCTTACATAGTTACTGCTACTTTATAGCCTAAAATAAAAAAATTTTGTTTTGTAATCAAATGGAGAAGTGTATTATTTCTTCTTAGTCTAAATCAACTACAGTTTAATTGGTAATAAAAAGTATATTAAATTTTTAATTTATTAACCATTTGTATCAATACTAATGTACTCAAAGTTTGGTATGAAATAAAACCTAATATATAAAAGAAGCTATTTTTTTTACATTGTCTTAAAAAAGCTACAAGTAAAGTTTCATTTCATTTTTTCAAACTATAGCTGGTTACACACATTTTTTTTTTCTTTCATTTTTTTATCATGGCTAAAATAAATTTTAACAAATTTAATACAGGAAATAGGATGTGTTAAATATTTAGTTACTTGTTTAAGAATGAAAAAAAAATTATAATTTTTATTTTATTTACATGTATAGAATTGGCATTTTATGTATAATCTGCACTAAGGCTCTTTCTCATACTGTTTAGCTTTTCTTTGATGCCTCATGCCCTCTTGTTTGTATTTATATAAAAGTAATTCTTTTAAAAAATAGTATATATATTTTCTGAGTTTTGGAATTTTAACTTTTTTTTTTCGAAATGTTATTGAATACAGCTTTTTTTATTTTATTTATTTTTGTCTTTTCTTAGATGACCCCTTGACTATCCTTGGGCTGCAACCCGCAAATACTAAGCCTATACTTTTCCCCGTGATTCATGCATAGAATGAAAAGTCATTGCCCCATTAATTTAACATTACTTTTCTTTTTTATTATTGATTTTTAATTGTTTATTTGTAAAAGCTCTGTTTGAACTCTAATGCACCATTTAAAAAGATTATCCTTAGAGTGGTGAGGTTTCATTGCTTATTACTAATGAAAATAGTCAGAGAATCGCAATTTATAATTTAGGATTAAAATCATAGATCTAAAAAATAATAGCATTAACATTGTGCACAGTGAATTTCAATAGTTAAATGGTAGTCAATAAATAATGTTTGAATTTCAGGGTTCCCATGGTCTTTAAAAGTCCTTAAAAACTGCTTAACTTTTATTTTGGATGCAGTCATCGAATTCCATCCAAACTCAGACATGTTATGCAGTTTAAGTAATGATATCTAAGAGCGTTAAATCTGACGCGCAAAAAAAGATAAAAATAGGGATATTACTAATACAATTTGTGTTTTGGAGCTCGCGGTTTTTATTTTGTTTCATAATCGTCGTTGAACAGCCGACCCAATTTCGGGGTTACAGTTACCAATGCTCAACACCGTCGCCTTGTAATTTTGAACCCAATCCAGAAAACAAGGGAACTTATGGATCAAGTATTGGGGGATTCAAGTATTTCCTTGGAACTAACCCGCATTTGCGTTACATGAAGAAAAAAACCACGAAAACTTTCATGTTTAGTCAGACCGCAAGGGGACTCTTTCCCATAATCCGTCTGCCGTATAGGATAGTTTATGTCAGCAGTCGGTGCGAGCCGGGTGTGGAATCACTGGGATTCGAATCAGAGGTTCAACTCATTGAGAGGCAGGCGCTCTATTCGTCACCGCGGCTCTGGAGAGCGAGGTTTAAGGCATCCAAGCCATGTAAGGGGCTGCAGTGCTTGTGAAGAAGCAGATTGCTGGTCGATGAACCCTTAAACAAATTTCCAATCGCCTGTACTCACAGCTGATGATTTTCATATCCTCGAACCTTTTTGGATTATACGTCTTCATTTAAAAAAGTTTAAGCTATTACATTAACGCTAGTTTCGAGTACAAAATGAATAAATAAGGAAAGTGTGACCAAATTAAACTTAATCGTTCTCATTTATCTGCGAACTCAATTTTCATTATATAGCAAAAAAATTTCTGGAGAGCGTGCATTGCGTCAACGAAGGATGGAGCACCAAAACCAGCACAGTAGTACGTTGTAATTCAGAGATTTTAATGTTCCAATAGTTTTGTCAGGAGAACAGTACTAAGTTTAGACCCCTTAATGTTAATTTTACTTTTTGCGTATTTAGCCATATCTCGAAAACTTTTAAAGCAGTTTGAAATATTTTTGCGCTCAGTTACAAAATTCGTTTATCTAAAGCGAATTCTATATAAAACATAACTATAATATATAAATATTTATTATTTTATTTAATAATAGTCGAAACAAATTGAATTGTACGGTAGAAATTTTTTTAAAAATGCAACTTTTCGCTAATAGACCAATTTCACTGAAATTTTGTATTTTGCTTTTTAAAATTGCATTCTTCAAGATGCATTCCATACAATTCAAAATTTCCGACTATTATTAAATAAAAAACTAATGAACATTTGCTAAAACATATATTTTGCGTGGAATTAACTGCAGATAAACGAATTTTATAACTGTAAATAAAAAAAATTCAATTTGCTTAAAAAGTACTCGAGACAGTAAAATACGCAAAAAGTAAAATTAACTTAAGAGGACCAAATTTTGGAACTCTCTCCTGACCAAACCATATTTCCATGGTTCCGGCTACTCCCAATGAAAAAAGAAAAGGTAGATTTATTTAGAGGAAGTGCATTTTTGTATCTGATTTTGTAAAAAATTATTACTGTAAGACTGTTTTTTTTTTTTTTTGTTAACGGGGCATAAATTTTCTATTTCATTACGTTTAGATTATGAGCATTTAAAGGCCAGATAATGTCTTTGGGTTGTTTATGCTTTTACGGTTACTGCTACTTTATAACCTGAATTAATTGTGTTTTGTTTTTTAATTAAGTGGCAGAGCCATATTAATGTTTTTAGGGTCCATGGGCCTGTCTTTATTTGGGGACCCTTTATGAGTAGTTTTAAAGAAAAAAAATTTACTTATTGACTTTATTATTTCTTTATAACTTTGAATTTTTTTTCTGCTTTTAAACAATAATATAAAAACAATAATAGATTATTATAAAAACTTTAATACATTATTTACAAAGAAAGCTTAAGGCAGCAATAATGTTCACACTTTTTGAGAGGCGATACCTTTTATCACAAGATTAAAATCAATTTCTTGCAAAACATCATATTCAAGGTTCATGATTGAAAATCTACAGTTTCTAGAAGTTCTTTGTTTTTTTCGAAAATTTGAAGAGCAGCCGTGATGTTTCCGTAACTTTTTTGCAGTGCCGTTGTTGCGTCTAAATGGGCGAACCACCTACCATCCGATTTACTGTTTACGACTAGTGCAGATTCTAAGAATTCTGTTAATAGGTTTTCCACCGATGGGTAGAACTCAAGAAAGAAAAAAAAAGAGTTAAGTTTCTGTAAAAATTGGAAATCCCGCGGCTCGCGCACGCATTAATTTTAGGCTATGTGCTAGGCATGGTAAAAAAAAAAAAAATTGCAATACTGCCTGTTATGTTACCAATGTGGTTTTCGCTAAAAAAATATATATTATATATATATATTAGGCAGATAAAAGGTCATAATATTTATTTAATAGTTATGAGAGATTGAATAATTATCCAAGTGACACAAAATCGAAGTGCTCCTCAATAAAAGTTAGGGGAAATCTTGCACAATAAACCCGTAAAATGTTTCGTTTTAGGGAATAAGGGAAATCTCAATAATTACAATCGATCTTAAAAATTGGTTGAGGAAAAAACACTTTCCCACCGTTTAACTAAAGAGAAAAATCAAAAATGTTAATGCATGACTTAAAGCCAAAACAGATTAAAAGACAGGATGTGAATATTAAAGTGTGCGAAAGAGCGTTTTGTTTAGAATAATCAATTAAGAAATGGACATAGATAAAGGAATAACATAAAAATTTGAGTGAAGCTTTTATGTTACACACACACATATGTAAGAATAGACCAAATTGCATCATTCGTCATTATGTAATATTTGGGAGAATTTCATCATCTACTTCCTCATTGAACGGTGCCAGAGAGTTCAGGCGGGATAAGTCCCGCATTTATAATTAACTCTCTTTTCCATAGAAACATTTAAGAGAAGACAGCTCTCACCAATCATATCACTGTTAAACTTATTTCCTTTTTTTCTATTAAATGTTAAGTTTGATTATTAAATTATTGTCGTTATTTCCTCTTTTGCTCCACAAACTCCTACACACACAGGCGCACACACACATATATATATATACAGTGAAACCTCCTGTTATGGACACTCCTGCAAAATGGACGCCTCTCAATACGGACATATTTTTAATTCCCCGGGAATCTTCTATGAATAAACCATTATGCACATTCTCCGCAAAGCGGACACTCCAGTAACCGGGCGCGGACAGTCATTTTGGCCCTGAAACGTTATTTTCTATCTCTTCAAAACGGACACTACTTTTTCTAAATTTGAAAAAAGAACTGTTTTTGCTTTAAATAGCAAGCTAAAAAAAATGCGACTTTTCACCATTTTTAAAGCATGTAAATTTTTTGCCTTATCCATAATTAAAACTATTGTTAAGCTATTTAACTACTGAAGAATCAATCTTTCTCCTCTCACCTTGTCTTATTTTTGTTAAGAAATGAGAGAAAATGATACTGCTCTCCTGAAATAATTCGGACATCGGCATCTTTTCATCTGGACCACACAGGTTATGAGATCCCTCAAGTTGAAATGACATCTTAAATGCTCTGAATGCTTCTTCCCCATTGAAAATTTCTTTATTTTTTCTTATCAATTTGAAGACTGTATTTAACACAACTGGTATATAAAAAAAAAAGAGAACAGAAGAATCTTTTAGGTGTTCATGCAAACGAAACATTTATTCAGACACTTGATAGCTGATCAATAGTGAATAATCAACTCCATAGGTCCTCATGACTTACAGGTATGCATTGCTTTTTTTCCTTCTGTGAATCATGGGAGGCTTACTTTCAAGAAGGTATTAACCGTGTTCCCTATCAAATCATAAGTAGGTGTAAGGGGATGTAAACTTAATAATTGAAACCGACTGAGGACTGAAAGCTCCTATTCGGTATCATATGTCTAATAGTCTAACTTAAGTATCTATGCTAATAGGAAAATTATATTCATTTATCTGTAACTACATCTAGAATTATGTATTTATATCAAACTTCTTTATATATTCTTTTTTATCTTTCTTGAAGTTTAAATAAATATCCTTGTAGATTATTTAATTATTTCTACATCTTTGAAAATATTCTACAAATAATTTAAGGTGTTGAACTTCGTTATTAGGGTACCCAAGAATTCGGTCCCAAGAATGTCCGCTTAACGGAGGTTTTACTGTATATATATATACATATAGGGAGGGGGGAGAGAGTCCCCCCACTCTTGCGGTACTGCTAGTTTAATATAAAAAGATGTTGGATTACAGTTATAAAAATTAATACGTTAAAAATAAGTTAACTAACTCTTTTCGTTTCCCGAAACTCAGAAGTTATATAGTAGTAATAGCTTGTTATATAAAGAGAAGTACTAGAATTAATATACTTTAAAATAGTCGCTTCCTTTGATATGTATATTCAGGGCCGGATTTAAGCTTGGCGGGCCCTTATAAGTTCAATTCTATTTCTATACATCTAAAGTTAATAGTGATTATTTTTTATTGTTGAGTATTAATATTATATTATTAAAAAATTTGATAATATTACTTGATTGTTAAATATATTGATTATGATGAGGCTATAATGTAAAACCTCTTTTATTGCATATATTTTTTGAACATTTTTGGCTTATAATTTTAAGGCTTTATTAAAGAGTCTATTAAATCAGAAAGAATAAATGTGACCGCATATCCAGCTAAAACGTGCATTCAGTATATCAATGGAACACACTAAAACTTTATATCAATTAGTTTTCGATAATGACAATTATTGAATAATTATTTTTATTATAGAATGAAATGTTTTATAAGATAAAGATCTGTTAATGTCTAATATTTAATGAATGAAAAAACATAACCCATATTGAAATCTAACAAATTGCCCCTGATAAATTTTGTGACAGAAAAAAAAATTAAAACCTCATAGATTGCCGCATTTTAGAAACCCCTCCTAGATTTACTATTCAATCAAATTGGTTTCGATGTCTTTCATTCCACCTGTCTCATTAGTGATTCAACATATTTCGATATCATTTCTGTTTCGTTCTTACTTAATATTAATTTGGTTGCGATACTTAATTTGTATACCTTTTTTTAGGAGTTTAAAAATATAATATTGAGGGGATTAACTGAAATTAAATTGGCTTTTTCATCAGTAAATAAGTATTAGATTTGATGTTTCTTTAAACAGAATTATCGTATTTTTTAGACACTTACTTATTGCTGTATTGGTTCTTTACATACTCACCCTTCAAAACAAAGAGGGTCAAATAACCCTTTAGTGAGAAGGTTTGACCCAGTTCTTTAGCTCTTAAATTATTTATAAAACATATTTTTTAAACTTGACAAAGTTTCTAATTTAAGTAAAAAATATTGATGTAAACAGGGGACAAATATTATAAGTTATTAGATAATTACCAATTTCAAATTTGAAGTAGAATTGATTCAAACGAAACGAATTGAACGAGGACCATTTTAACGACTATGTGACACAATGGAAATCTCAAAACAGAGTGACCCAAAAAAATACTAAGAAGACTATAGCTTATTTAGCTTATACGTATATTCAGACTTGTGTATATTCAAGAAATGATAAATAAATGATACACATTTTCTTTTGATCTTAATTTTTTATTTATTTATTTTTAGTGGTAAATAAGAGTACAGCGTAAGTGAAAAGTACAAAATAAAAAATACATAGTATATATATCAAGTTGGATCTGACAATTTGAAGTATTTCTATTCTTTTCGTTCCTATACAATGGACAAACAGTATTGGTAGCCAGCCTGACCCTCTGAAGTTGTTGCAGGTGCAATCATATAAGGTCTATGACTACTATTAGTGGCAACATCCTGAGAAAACAAGTAGCTTAAAGTCTTCTTTATAACTATTGTCTGCTTAGTCAGCTAGAAAATAGAAGCATCTTTCTTGATAAAAAAATAAAAATCATGTTACCATAAAATTTTGCAGTGGGCCAGAATCCAATAATAATAATATCTGTCAACCATGTCGGAAAATAAAGAGCTCAATTAGTTTCATGAATTAAAAGAAAAAAAAAAAAAAAAACAATTTCATCGAATATTCAATGCCCGAAATGTTATCTTGTTGCTGTACAGAGATATTCTTCAAAGTAAATGAGAATCTGCATACACCATTGTAGAAATATTAAGTCCTGGTAAACATATCTCACAGAAAAGCTTTAAATAGACAATGCTGTGAAACTATTCCCCGGGACAAATATGAATCATCACTAGAAAAACAAACTGCAATGTGAATATTAATTAAATTTTTAAATTTAAGACAGACTATATAAAATTATAGAACAATTCCAAATATAATCCAGGCAAAAGCCAGAAAAGAACAAGTTGCTTCAAATTAACATTGCAATCAAGATACCTTGTTAAGATTTCAAACAATGGTATATAGTTGAAAGCACAACTTTTCAAATTTTAAATATAATAAAAGATTGCATACATTAGTTGGAATCAACTTGAATTATAGAGAGAGAAAGAGGGACATTTCACACAGAAAAGAACATTTTTAATTAACAGAAAAGTGTTATAAGCATGCGCTAGAAAATTTCATGAAACATTATTAGGAAGCATGCATACATACATACAATCATTATATATATAATAACCATGAACAATTAAGATAGGCTTATCCATCCTTTTCCAGGCGTACTTGCGACATCTTCAGAAAAGCCTCACTACTCCTTATCATAATTACGAAGCACATATACAAGTAATGTTAAATGTATCACATAATATATCGTATATACACATATTATATATACACATATTATATACTGGTTAATCTTATTCAATACTTCTATTGCAGCATCCATCAGGGTTTAGATAAAAAGACTAACGACATTAAGAACAAGACTATCACAGGACATTACATCACAACATCTAATAGTTAGTCACAGCACAGTTTTTTTCCTTTCATTTTATTCTTTGCATAATTATTTTTTTTAAATATGATATAAATGACCTCACGGCCAACTGCTCGGTTGGCGTAAACATAGTAACACACAAAAACACCACAATTCATATTATCTTTTTGAATTGCATGGGATAGAAGAGAAACAGATCAATTAGAGTTACAATTTTTAATCCCATTTAATTATTTCTTTCATATAGACATTTTGGTTTGGCAAGACCATATGGATCATAAAATTCTATTTCATTTTTTGCAAAATTAGCTACCAGCAATGTCCAATGATTTTCTTTATTTATAGGAATAAAAAATTTCTTTGCCTTAGATAATAATTGATCACTGCTCCAATAATTCAGAGGAGATCCATTAGACATAATATAAGGGGTATGAGAGCAAAGTGCAGCTAAATTATTAGAACTTGGAAGATAGTTTTGAAATAAATGCATTAATGATACTGCCATACAGCCAGCCTTTCATAAAATTTTTATCAACTGCTTTTAAGTATTTATCTTCTCTTTCATGATTAAAAATGTCTAATGACTTCAATTCTAAAAGTGATATGTTAATTTTATTGATTGTTAGATTTATATTCATATAATAGATTCATCAAGTTCTTCTAAATTATACTTAGCTTTCTTAATGGTAGTTTTTAAGTTATTCGAAGAACCTCTCTTCATTATATTTACCTTTTTCTTAATGATATCCTGTTTTTCTAATTTAGCATTAAGAAGAACTGGAGATGGAATTGCAAATTTAGTAGATAGTATATCAACTACTTCTGATATGCAATGACAACAAGGTATTAAATGTTTTAAATTTTGAATAATATTTGGCATCAAGATGTTTTGCACTTTCTCATCTTCAATAAAATCAGTCAACTGAGAGATATATTGTTTACATTTAAAAATATCTGTACTTGATTTACAATTTAAATTAAATGGAATGGAAGGAGTGATATAATTTTCCGGCATTAATAGGCTCCTATGTTTCATTAAAATATCTGCTTTTAAGCGACCTGAAATATATGTATATACACAAATTATAAGAGGACTTCAATCAAGATTGGCCTACATTAAAAGTACCAATATAAAATAAATACATACTGCTTCATAGGTAATTTTTTTTTGTAAGACCTATAACATGCAAGCAAACAGTTAAGAGAACGCCATGTAATATAATAGCCACTGAGTGTGCTTTTTTACAGGGACAGAAATAATTTACTTACGGTTTAGATTTAGACTATTTTATTTTATCCAAATATCCACTTTCGGAAGATCTAAAATATGGAAGCAAGCAACAAAACATGCGTTTCATAATCAGAGTTTACTTTGTAATATACATCAAAATAACACGTAAACAAACATTTAACAATAGACTCTGCAATATAACAATATGGAACTACTTTGTAGTGTTTTAGTTGAATTTGTATTCTCAGATAATAAGCACCATTTAAATAGTGAAGTTTTTGACATAACTATTTAACAGACTTTTTTATTTTACTATTTAAATACCTCACATATAATTTTTTTTCTCTATGCTGATGTATCAGGTCAAGGAAATAGCCAGAAGTTTTCTTATGAAATCTATTTACAGAGGCCAGATAAATAAGGAA
This sequence comes from Parasteatoda lunata, assembly GCA_949128135.1. Lineage (NCBI taxonomy): Eukaryota > Metazoa > Arthropoda > Arachnida > Araneae > Theridiidae > Parasteatoda > Parasteatoda lunata. The sequence goes on along the minus strand of OX421972.1, from coordinate 118,033,338 downwards.
TGCTTAGATTAACTAAATGATATGCAGAATCTGAATATGCCAGGTTCTATTTGGTATAGTACAGGAAAATATGTTGCCTGCAAAATGAAAGGAAAAAATATTTTTGGTATGTGAAAGGGATAAAAATAGCGGAGGAATTAGTTTCATAATTTAATGTATATACTATTGCTGTGCACTTATTAAACCATTGATAAATTTAATAACAAAGTGGCATAAATATCAGATCTATTTTGTAGAAAAGAAATAAGAAAAACATTTAAACAATTACATATAAGACATTTATATATATCTCTTTTGTGATAAAATTTGACACTAGAATCTAAAATTAAATAAATACATACTTGTCTGTCGCAGACAACTTGACTTGATCCAAATATCCATCTTTGTTGAATTTAAATCAGGTAAGCAAACATTTAAAAGCATGCTTGACAATAAAACAAAATGAATACAGCGTAGTAAATACCTGAATGCTTTACACGGAAAGCATTAAATTTAAGAACTTATTGAAAGGCAAATAAAATATAACAATAACTTATCAATTCATATTTAATAGTAATAAATTAAAATTTTATTTAAATAAGCGGCAGTAAGTTTCAGCAAATACCAATAAAGAACATATAACAATTTTTACTTAACACATGCCTAAGGATTGTATTTATGGGGCTAATCTCCTCCTGAACCCACGAGGCTTTTCTAAGAAGCACCACGAGAAACATAAATTTATTGAAGTTTATTTGTTTAATTAGGTTAGTGAAGAAAAGAAACTTAAAAATAAAAAAAAATAGTGAATCTATACAGGGATAATACTTTCATGCCAAAGTCACTTTTACCAATTAATTGACAGGGAAGAAAATGTGTAGGTTAAGCATCTTTTAACCTTAACTAAATAATAAAGTTTCTATTTTACATTAATAATGAAAACAAACAGGATATTTTCAAATCACGCTTTATAAATCCGAACATTGGGTCAGATTAGATTGAAAATTATGTAGATAGAACATTAAGTATCTTTGCAGAGCTAAGAAAAATTTTGAAAATTATTTCCTTATAAATTTCAATTCCAGTCACATTAAAGAAATAATCAATAAACTTATAGGCATTTTAACAAAAAATAACAATAATTAACATAAGTGATACACATATATATATATATATATCAAACATATTTACTAAAATTGCTTCAAAATTTTGAATTAAAAAAAATTTATAACAATTAAGGTACAATGCCACTAATAATAATATACAATTCATTGAATAATAAAAAAAAAAAAAAAACAGCAGCATTATAGTAGCAATAGAGATAGATACTAACACTAACTGAGACACTCTTAATTGCTCTTATAATATACAATTCATTGAATAATAAAAAAAAAAAAACAGCATTATAGTAGCAATAGAGATAGATACTAACACTAACTGAGACACTCTTAATGGCTCTTGTTCAAGCTGCCTTTCATTTAAGCTAAAAAAGAATAAAATTAGATGAATCTCTGAGCAACAGAGAAATTTTTATCAACAATTTTGTCGCAGTAATCTCGGTCTTTAGTGTTGCACAATATACAAATTGTTATTTTGAAATAGTTCATTAATCTTAATGTCTGGTTCAATATTTTAACAAATTGCAGCCTTTTTAAAAATTAATTTTAGTCTTATTATTTTGTATTAGGATTTGCAACTCACTGAATTGTACCTCTTCTTGATAAAGTGATGTGAACAAAAAAAAAACAACAAAAAAAACAGCTAAACCTTTGTAAACTAGAAGGGAATTATGCAGTTTTTATTTTACTGTTTAACAAACAAAATAGTTGCAAAATGTATATCAAAATCTATTAAGGCTAGTACCATTACTATTACTAAATCTATTAAGGCTAGTACCATCTGTGACCTCCACAAATTTTCTTAGCTGTATAAACCAGTTTCTTAAAGTTGGGCATTGTACCCAGCTGCACATCATTAGTACCTTTGAAGATAAGCAAAGCAAATTATTAATAAATAGCATAATCATATGATATGTAGAAAAACTAATCAGATGTAATATAAAACAACAGTCTTTGAAGTAGAATAATTACACAAGATACAAACAATGCCAAGAGTTTATTTATATCATCATTGTATAAGTTTAAATAAATTACATTTCTACTTACCAAAATGAATTAAAACAACATCGTATTGTTCTTTCACACACTCTAACTTCTCACTAATCTATCCACATTCCAGGATATGAAACAACATCAACATCCCAATTTGGTTCAACATTCAAGTTATTACGTAAATATTTCACCATGGAATCACCTAATAAAAAGAGTATATATGTAAGCATTTTGTAAAAGGACAGAAGAAGTATGCAAGGTTTGTTTTACATTGTCCTTTATGACTAAAACATTAACTCTAAAAAATCTTGGGGTGCTGAGATTAAAATATAAATATACATATATATATATAGATCAATATAAAAAATACAAGTAGTTTTATTAATAATCTAAGACAAACTTCAAATTAAAATCCAATCAAATTTGTTAATATGAATTATATTCTAATGAATTATTATAGTAATCTTATTATGTATTTTAAATAGAAAAACATTAATGTGTACAAATTGTTTTGCACATAGATGTGATACATATAGAATAAAAATGTTAAGGAAAGTATGCATGCTCATAATCAATTCAATAGTTAAGACAACCTAAAACAATAATAATGAAAGAAGTACTTGCGAATAAAAGTGAGAAATATTAGATAAAATCCAAAATAAGTATCTTTCCATATTTATTCTTAGATTTTTTTTTTTTTTTAATTTTACAACGAAAAAATGAAACACTATTTTAAACATGATCAAAAAACTCTTCACTGTTAACAATAAAATTCAATATAAAAGCTCTCAATAAAACTTTATAAAAAAAAAAAAACCTTTGTATTATGTCACTGAAATAAACATTAAATATCTAAATTAAATATAAGAAATTTCATTACTAAACTGCTTCACACATTTTTGACAAAACAAACAAAGGATTTCTAAGAAAGCAGAGAAAAATATTGATGACTGAAATTTTTTTTTTATTACGATTTTTTTTAAATACATAAATTTTACATATAAAGAGAGACAAACTATGCAATTTGAATTCTAAAGCATTGTATTTTCAGAAATTTAATATAATTCATTAATCTTTTTTAAATTTCATGTAAATTTTTTTATATAATGCTTTGAAACATACACTAATGTTATAAATTTATAATTAATAAGAATTACCTGTAATTAAAACTTTCATGATGACACAATATCATATCCCGCGCAACCAAATCTAGAAAATGGCTTCCAAAAATGCTTTTGCATAAACAACGCCAAATACTTTGGCGAATAAGTTTGGCACAGTACGGACTATACAATCAATATAGGGTTATAAGAAGATTGATGGATAAAAGCTAGCGCCAAGCTCACTCCGCCCAGTTACCAATTCCTAAATTGACCAACAGTGACCAAATATAATAAGTGTGGACCAGTGCTCGAACCTCATAAATAGTCCTCAAAAACTTTCAAATTAAATTTTAACATGTGTCATCAAATGTACTCGACAACTCTAGAGTGCGACATAAATAATGTACAACTTATATTCCATAATACTTTTGTACCGTAGTGTACAGATCGTAAGGACACGATAACCAGCAAAACACCGAAGTCGAGCCAAACTGGCTGCGTACAGTAAGGGATGAATGACCGATTTAATCAGCCTGCGTAGGGACCAAGGGTACGCAATATTGGTCCTCGTTAAACAATTCTACAGTAAAGTGTTCGACTTCGGGCACATTTCGCCAAACTACGAAAGTGAAAAAGCCACACCCTCTTCAAAGATCGAAATTGTGAGGGCATGTCTTCGGATCAAATTCAGAGATGTTTCTCGGGCCATCATCGATAGCCCATTGTGTAGCTCTAATGCGACGTAAATAAAGTACCTACTATAATATTTTTTTATTATTTAGATTGCCAAAACTGTATTTTAAAATTTATTTCTACTATTCAGTATGTTAAATGCAGTTATGAGTTCTATGTAATTTTCAACATGGTTTAAATTATGTATGAAATATTATGGAGAAAAAAAATTTACTTAAAAAGGCCAATTTAAAAACGACTCATGTGCCCCTTCCATATTGGTGACTTCATATAACGGTAACGACTTGACCTCGCCATCTTGTAAAAAACCGAGGGTGTGCGGTATCAGTTCTCGTTAAACTGTTGTACTGCAAAGTGCGCGCCTTCGCGCGCAGGTCGTCGGGCTACCAAAGCAGAAGGGCCATCCGCTCTACAGAGAATCGAAATTGCATGTCAGAAATTCTCTTTTAAGAACTTGGAGATGCAAATAAGCCCCGTATCTCCCCTTTATCTATAATATTCAAACTCAGGAAGGTATTATGTTATATATATATATATATATATATATATATATATATATATATATATATATATATATATATATATATATATATATATATATATATATATATATATATATATATATATACAGTGAAACCTCCGTTAAGCGGACATTCTTGGGACCGAAAAAATTTTCCGTTTATGAGAGTTGTCCGTTTAAGGGAAGGTAACCCTAATAGCGAAGTTTAACACCGTAAATTGTTTTTAGAGTATTTTCAAAGATGTAGAAATAATTAACTAATTTACAATAACTATCAACAAGGATATTTATTTAAAATTTAAGAAAATTAAAAAAAAAAGAATATATAAAAAAGTTTGATATGAATATATAATTTTAGATGTAGATACAGATAAATGAATATAATTTTCCTATCAGCATAGATACTCAAGTTAGACATATGATACCTATCATTTGATTAGGGAACATGGTTAATATCTTCTTGAAAGTAAACCTCCCACGATTTACAGAAAAAAAAAGCAATGCCTGCCTGTAAGTCATGAGGACCTGCAGCTGCTGCTACTCTTGAGCCAATTTCATGCTAAACGCCGAACGCCTGGTCTAGGAACTAGTTTGTACTCTATATCCACGCCCTCTAGTGAACTGCGGTGTTTGTTTATTGCAGCTGTACATAATTTGTTCTTTTTTTATTTGATTTTTATAAGTTGTAATGATTAATAATAATTGATAACATTCAGTCTCTTTGCCAGAACAATATAAAATTCGCAAATTTTATGACACATTTTTTTCAGATTTTTTTGAAGATTTATAATTTGTAAATTTTAAAATTACAAAAAAAAAAAAAAAAAAAAAAACTTATATGTTCTTAAAATTTAATTCTTTATATCATTCTGAAATTCAAATATTTGAAATAAAATAAAACACAATTTATGCACTTACAAAAAATAAATAAAATTAAGAACATTTTAGTAAACATTCCAAGCTAGTCAAAACATTAAATTTCATATAAAGCACAAGAAATTGGAAAATGATAATAATTGTATAGTCTCATTATTGCCTGTTAGCGTTCAATTAGTTTGCTAGCAAAACGTTTTCTTGGTTTTCATTTGTATGTAATGGAAATTCTAATTATTTTCATTCAAAAAATCTTTCAAATCTCGTGGTTTTCCTTTGCATTTAACGCAACATTTGATTTGTCTGAATTTAAATTTAATTTTAAATAATATATAGGTTACTACAAAAGCTTTTATAAACATGATTTTACTGTGATATTTAAATTGCAAGTTACTTTGATTTCTGGGTCGTGTTAAAAGTTAAAAATATAAGAAAAGTATTTCAAAACATCTATTATGATGACAAATTGTCTGTCAAGGATGATAAAAACATTAATGGTTAAAAAAATAATTCATTGCGATAATGAACATTTAGCTGTAATCTTATTATTGTTCAGTTACCTAAAAAAGACTTTTTCGTGGTTTTCCTTTGCATTTAACGCAATATTTGATTTGTCTAAATTTTAATTTAATCTTAATTAATATATAGGTTACTTCAAAAGCTTTTATAAACATGGTTTTACTGCAATATTTAAATTGCAAGTTACTTTGATTTCAGGGTCGTGTTAAAAGTTAAAAATATAAGAAAAATATTTCACAACATCCACTAAGATGAAAAATTGTCTGTCAAGGATGATAAAAAAATTAATGGTTGAAAAAAATATTTCATTGTGATAATGAACATTTAGCTGTAATGTTATTATTTGTCTAAATTTTAATTTAATTTTAAATAATATATAGGTTACTACAAAAGCTTTTATAAACATGATTTTACTGCAATATTTAAATTGCAAGTTACTTTGATTTCAGGGTCGTGTTAAAAGTTAAAAATATAAGAAAAATATTTCACAACATCCACTAAGATGACAAATTGTCTGTCAAGGATGATAAAAAAATTAATGGTTAAAAAAATAATTCATTGCGATAATGAACATTTAGCTGTAATATTCTGATTGTTCAGTTATCTAAAAAAGACTTTTTCGTGGTTTTCCTTTGCATTTAACGCAACATTTGATTTGTCTAAATTTTAATTTAATTTTAAATAATATATAGGTTACTACAAAAGCTTTGATAAATATGATTTTACAGTGATATTTAAATTGCAAGTTACTTTGATTTCTGGGTCGTGTTAAAAGTTAAAAATATAAGAAAAGTATTTCACAACATCCACTAAGATGACAAATTCTCTGTCAAGAATGATAAAAAAAATTAATGGTTAAAAAAATAATTCATTGCGATAATGAACATTTAGCTGTAATGTTATTATTGTTCAGTTATCTAAAAAAGACTTTTTCGTGGTTTTCCTTTGCATTTAACGCAACATTTGATTTGTCTAAATTTTAATTTAATTTTAAATAATATATAGGTTACTACAAAAGCTTTTATAAACATGATTTTACAGTGATATTTAAATTGCAAGTTACTTTGATTTCTGGGTCGTGTTGAAAGTTAAAAATATAAGAAAAGTATTTCACAACATCCACTAAGATGACAAATTCTCTGTCAAGAATGATAAAAAAATTAATGGTTAAAAAAATAATTCATTGCGATAATGAACATTTAGCTGTAATCTTATTATTGTTCAGTTATCTAAAAGAATTTTTCGTGGTTTTCCTTTGTATTTAACGCAACATTTGATTATTTTAATTTCAACTTAATCTTGGTCAAAATAAGTTATTTTTATAACTTTTATAAACATTGTTTTACGCCGATATTTAAATTGCACGTTACTTTGATTTTTGGAATAAGTTTAAAATTACAAAAAATATGAAGAGCATCTCGCTATATTCACCGAAATAATTGACTGTCTGTCAAAGACGCTAAAAAAATGATTTATTATATAAAAAAAAGTTCATTGCGATTACTGAGCATTTCGCTGGAACTCTTTAAGCGTCAAGCAATCTGAATGATATTTTCGTGGTTTTCTTTTACGTGTAACGCAAAATATGATTGTTTTCTTTAAAAAAAACATTCATAAAGGCAACAATGTTTAAATATTTACATAAATTATTAGTTGTTTTATCTTTATTCCTTGTTAAATCAAAACAAAATGAAGAGCATTTGATTTTGGGCAATTGATTAGCAAGGTAGATAGCCTTACGCGGACATTAAGATATGAATTGGGAGATTTTGATATATAAATATATATATAAATATATATATATATATATCAAATTATATATATATTTTAATTTGAATAATTATTCGTGCAAAGGCATTAATAAAGATCGGAAATTCAAAGATAATACAATCGAATTCATAATAAATGCTACGAATAATTATTTTCATGAAAAAGATTTTTATTTTTAATTAACATTGGAAAATTTAACAAATGTACGGTTGCATGACATATTTTGTTTAAAAAAATTTGACATTAATGTGCATTTTTAATTATAAAAATTTTAAAACAATAATAGTAAACTTATAAAATTCAAAGGGTTTTAGTTTTGAACTCGTTCTGTTAAATTAAATTTTTAAATATAAAAAAATGCTAATATAAGCATCTATAATTCAGTTATAATAGAACCAGACGCTTCAAACTAATAACTATGGTTGAATAAGCAAATATCCTTCTTTCGGTTTTAATTAACCCAAGTTCTGAAAACCGAAACTAAACAAAACCGAAACTATAGTATATAATTGCTCGTGATCTGAATGAACTCTGGTTTTAAAGCTTCAATAAACAAACAAATAAATTATGAGTAATGAATAGACATCTTTAAGCAATATACAAAATTATATACTGATTTACGGAAATGAAAAAAATTTAGAATTTAAATTAAATTGCTTTTTAATGATCAACACTTATTACACGCAATGCTAAGGTACTGCGGGGATGTCAGAAAATAATCCCTAGGACGACACGAACGCCACTTTTTGTGCGTAAAACCGGTCTGTCAAAAGCGTGTTGCTTTTCTAAAACCCCCCGGGAAAAGTTAAATGTCCTTATCCCCTATATTAGTCCCTGTTTTCTTCTCAGTTCGGTCTAGTGATGGGCAATAACAGGTATTTTCAAATAACAGGTTCCAGCTGTTACAATACAAAAAAATACCTGTTCTAAATACCTGTTCCAAAATAACAGGTCTAAGGAAAAAAAGTCCACTTTTTTATATTTGAAAGATAACTTAGAATGGCAAGTATTTTAGTAGCAGATACATATTTTTCTATTAATTTGACAAAGTTGTTAGGAAAAGTATTTTTTCTTTCTAAGAGTAAGAAAATATCGCGAAGTTTTTTTCTATTTATTTTTTTTAAACTAAAAGAAAGCAGTTACGTATAAATTTGTGTTTTATTCTCTATTGTTTAGGCTCTGTGAAAAAACTATATTTCGTCTTTTTTTATGTATACATATTTTTTTATTTTTTTTATTTATTTATTTATTTTTTTTTTTTTTGTGATTATACTTTAGATTGGGTAGTTCAAAATGGTTGAAAACACTTCAAAAGCATATTTGTTAGTGTAATCAAATATAATAAATAATAATAGAAACAATAATTTTTGTTACAAAATATAGTTCTTTTTAAGGCACTTTTAGGAGAAATGAGTGACGCAGAAAAAACTCTTTTACAAAATTTGCCTCTTTTTAACAAGCATAAAATAATTTAGAAAGCTTAGAGAATTAAAAAAGTTTTGAATATTACAATGTACATTGTTTCTAAATCTAAATAAAAAGAATTTAGAAATTCCCTATTACATTCTGTTTGACGATATAACCAGAATCTTTTCATTTCTACAAGAGGGAAAAAATGGAACTTCATAAATATTGAGATAAATTAGAAATTAAAAAAAAAAAAAAAAAAAAAAAAATGATCTCTGAATTTAAAATACAACATATAGTGTATTATTATTTTTAAATCAAAACAATGTAGGAGTTGCACATTATATTCTGTATGTGCGGCAGAATAACCAATATTTTTTTCATTTGACAAAAAGAAAAAAATAATAGTCTAACTGCATGCATTGCAACCTCGTCGCAACTTTTTAAATAGCCTTTTATAGTTTTAAACAAAAAAAATATTTATACAAAAATTTAATTGATTGAGCTTTATCAATTTGCACCAGCTAAAATATTTAGCAAATTAAATATAAATAGAGCATAATTCCAAACTTTTAAACATTTTTTTTAAAAGTAAATATTCAAAATAAACATCAGTATACGAATTTAGCATAATTTTTAAAAAAACAAGCCTTTTTAACAATTCCAAACTTTTCTTGGATTATTTAAATAATATTTTTCTTTCAAAACAATTAGCACATTAATTTCATAATATCACATACTATGCAGCCTTAATGATAATTTTAATGTCAAAGGAAAATTCAAAACAATAAAAAAAAAAGAAATTCGCCAAATTAACTGTAATAGATTTTTTCCTTTCCTGCAGAATATTATCATTTAAAAATATTTATTTATTTTCTTCAAAAATTCAAAATAAATAAATCTTTTTAGCAACAAAATAATAGGCAATGGCAGAGAGACATCTATATCTATGCGAGTGGACGAAATTCAACACAATGACAAATCACTCTTCACATAGAACATTGATTGAATTACTACAACAAATAACTATGAGGCAAATAAAGGACACGCCTTCATGTAAAGATATAGAGAGAGTCGTTTCGTAACCTTGAAGGTCACGGTCGAAAAAGGAACCGAAATTTATATTAGGGGGCCAATGGCGTAAAGAGGTGCCTGGATTCTCGAAGTAAACTACTTGATTAGATGTCCCCCAAAAGACGATTGTAATTAATGCAGTAAATACAGTAGTCGGAAAAAAGAGGGGGGGAAATTGGAGCATTTTTATGTAAATACAGGTCGTAGATACACTATAGTGAGCAATTCACTATTTCAAAAAAAATATTCTGAATTTTTCATTAAATGTATAAAATACATAAATTTAATGACCCCTAAAACTTTATTACTAAACTTCACTATTAAATCACATTCATAAAATATTTTGTTCAAGCCAAACATCTATTAGATAGTTTCCTAATAAAAATAATAGCAATGTAATTAGTCTTAAGAGTCCATAATCGACAACTTTATGCTTCCTTTGGCTGAAAGTTAAGAACTGTTTCTCTTTTTTCATGAAAAAAAAAATATTTTTTCATATTACTCTACTACCCTTCATCTTCTACTATTGTACTACCCCTTCATGCTTCGTCATAAGTTCAGAATTTTAAAGTAGATAAAGTAGAAAATAATACAAATAGGTAAAAAAATTATAGTGTTTGATATTGAGGTGGTATATAAATCGACTACGTCATCCTTCATCTAACAAATGGTACCACATAAAAGAATTAGTAAGTTAACATATATTATATACTAGGGAATTTGTATTCCATATTTATAGTGGTAGTTACACCACAATAATATAGCTTGCATACAACGAAAATAAAGTGTTTAAATATAGCTTGAATTCGCATACTAAATATAGTTTTAACAATTTTAACACCCCATTCTTATAAGGGAATAAAAAGTTTAAATAGTTATTACCTTAAAAAAAGAAAGAAAAAAATGCGAAAGAGAGAGAGTAAGAATGTATTTTGTAGGAAATTTTTGTGAATTTTTTTCTATCTTACATGTAGGAAATATGTATCAATATCAAAATTAGGAAAAATATTTAAATGCTTATATCATCTTTTGCTTATATCATCATCATATTTGCATCACAGAAAAAAAATAATAAAACAAGAAAATGTAATTAGAAGCAACCTGCCCCCTCCCCCCCATATGGTCGAGCATCATTGCCTATTCCTAAATACAAATTTGTTCAAAAATACTAACCTGCTTCTACTGTTCCAAAATACTAGGCTGTGACAAAATACCATCTGTTCCAAAATACTAGCTGTGAAAAAATGTCGCCTGTTCCAAAATACTAGCTGTGAAAAAATATCGCCTGTTCCAAAATACTAGGCTGTGACAAAATATTACCTGTTCCAAAATACTAGCTGTGAAAAAATATCGCCTGTTCCAAAATACTAGCCTGTGACAAAATATCGCGTGTTCCAAAATACTAGCTGTGAAAAAATATCGCCTGTTCCAAAATACTAGCCTGTGATAAAAATAACAGGCTGTTCCGATATAGCATGTTTAAAATATTAGGTGGTAGTTTCATTAATAACAGGTTGTTAAGACACAGAAGTAGAATCACAAAGGGGGGAGGGGGCTAGCAGTGGACTATCAATAATTTTCAATTTTTTTAAATTTTTTTTTTTATTTAAACTTTAGAAAGGCTATTTCTTATTAAGAAATTTAAGACAATCTAAATGTAATTTAACAATATAATTACAGTATAATCATTTTCTTAGTGAAATAAAAAAAAAGGCATTTAATGAACGACATTTAGTTTTATTGGAACTAAATTGTATGACTTCTATTACAGCTCTTTTATTTTTTAGACTATGAAAACACAGAAATTGAGACTTATCATGATTTCACATATACGTTACAAAACTTATCGTATGCTACTCACGTCCCGCAGTGGACTGATTGTTAAGACACGGTTCCCATCAGATCACCGAAGTCAAGCATCACTGGCTGCCGTCAGTGTGCGGGTGGGTGACCATTTGGATCAGTCTGCGTAGGGACCGAGAGTGTGCGGTATGGGTCCTCGCTAAACTGTTCTACCGTAAAGTGCTCGAATTCGCGTGCAATTCGGCGGGCTACCGAAGCGGGGGGGGGGGGAAGCATCCCCTCTGCAGAGGATCAAAATTGTGATGGCATGTCTTCGGATAAACCTCAGGGATGCTTCCCAAACAGTCGCCAATAGCCCATTGTGCAGTTCTAGTGGGACATAAATGAACTACAACGTATGCTACTCACGCGAGAAGTTTTAAATTCTTGCTGATACAAGTAAACAGTTTTTTAAAGTCTATAAATTGCTTTTAAGTTTAGAAATATAATGTTTACACTTACAGGGAGGGGGAAAAAAGACTGTTGAAAAAATTTTGTTCTATTGATCGGATTTTCACGTTTTAAGTGCTATCTATAATAAGACACATTCTTTGACTAAACCGATCGTTTGTTCGATGAATTTCGATGGGTTATTTGTTTTTCCTTTTAATTGTTTTTAGGCTTGTTAATTTTACTTTTTCCATGCAAAAAAAAAAAAAAATTTCCCTCTGCAGAGGATCAAAATTGTGATGGCATGTCTTCGGATAAACCTCAGGGATGCTTCCCAAACAGTCGCCAATAGCCCATTGTGCAGTTCTAGTGGGACATAAATGAACTACAACGTATGCTACTCACGCGAGAAGTTTTAAATTCTTGCTGATACAAGTAAACAGTTTTTTAAAGTCTATAAATTGCTTTTAAGTTTAGAAATATAATGTTTACACTTACAGGGAGGGGGAAAAAAGACTGATGAAAAAATTTTGTTCTATTGATCGGATTTTCACGTTTTAAGTGCTATCTATAATAAGACACATTCTTTGACTAAACCGATCGTTTGTTCGATGAATTTCGATGGGTTATTTGTTTTTCCTTTTAATTGTTTTTAGGCTTGTTAATTTTACTTTTTCCATGCAAAAAAAAAAAAAAATTAAACGAATTAAAATCTTTTTATTCATTATTATAAAATTTGTTTAACTAAGGGAAATACAATGTAATCTTTTTGAAATTATTTTTTAATTTATACTAATTTGTTTAATAATGGTTGAAACAATTTTGAATACCAATGCACATTAACTCATGTATTATTTTAAACTATGTAATTTTAAATGACACAATGCAAAATTCGAATAAAGTCATATATGTCTTTTTGAAATTTTTTAACTTAGAAACAATTTGATCAATAATGTTCAGATTTTGCAATTTAAAATTACACAGTTAAAATGACGTAAAATTTACATAGCATAAATTTTAGTTTTCTTCTTATTATAAATAACAAATAATAATAAATAATTATTTAAAATTAATTTCATAGAGTGGCTCACGTTTCATAGGTGGTATTTGTTATAAATATTATCGTAGAATTTTTTTCCAAACCTATACAAGACTGCCTAGACATGGTTTTTAAATGCAGTTCTAGTGACACCACGCAATAGGAAAAAAAATAATAATAAATAACTACCTATATATAGAAATATTAACTATTGAACAAGAGAAAATAAGCTATATACACTCCTCAAAAGTGAAATTGCAACACCAAGAAATAATGCCTCGCCGGATTGAGGCCTGTATAGCTGCCCGAGGTGGCCACATTAGATATTGAATAAATTGCTTTATATAATTTTTTATTAGTCTGTTTTTTTAATCATTTGCATATCCATCTCACTACTATCGCTCCTGAAATTTGCATGACGCTACGTGCATTATTTCTTGGTGTTGCAATTTCACTTTTAAGGAGTGTATAAACATTTTTAGAATAATTCATTTGATGTTAGCAAAGTTACTCGTTAAATTATTAGATTTAAAACAGCTCTTAAAAAATTATAATACTGGAAATACAAAACTTGTATAGACCCTCGCAATGTCTGGCTACGGCCCTGTAATAATAAATAAAACGTGATTTTTTTTTCTTATTATAAACTGTACAAAGATTGCCAAAAAAAAACAAAAAACAGTTTAACATTTTAAAAAAAGTAGAAAAATTAATTTTAGCCAAGATAATTGAATTAAAATTTTTGCCTAGTATTTTGGAACAGGCCTTTGGAAGTAACCTGTTATTTTTATAGCAGGTATGATTAAATAACAGGTTCCAAATACCTGTTCCAAAAAATATTGGACATCTCTAGTTCGGTCTGTGACGACGCCTGTGTATGTTACTGGGACAACCTGTCCGCCACGATGTTTAATCTAGAACGTTACTAACTTGTAACCTTAATTGTTATCTTTTTATTAAATTTATTATTATTTAATTATGGCTGGCATTCTGTTAACTAATCGTGCTAATTGTTTCTATTCTTTAATCAACTTAATTATTCATTTTAGATCATCTCTCCATTTGAATATTATGTTTTTATTTTAGGAGCCGCGTTAACTTCCACGTGTCTCCTCAGACCTATGGAGTTGATTATTCACAATTGATCAGCTATCAAGTGTCTGAATAAATGTTTCATTTATATGAACCTCAAAGATAATACTTCTGTTCTCTATTTTATCCCAGCTGCGTTAAATACAGTCTTCAAATTGATTAGAAAATTAAGGAAATTTGGATGGAGAAGGGTGGTGAGCATTTAAAATGTCATTTCAACTTGTGGGGTCTTATAACCTGTATGGTCCAGATGAAAAGATCAAAAGATGCCGCTGTTCAAATTATTTTACAAGAGCAGTATCGTTTTCTCTGCTTTCTTTACAAAGATAAGTCAAGGTGACAGGAGAAAGATTGATTCTTCAGCAGTGAAATAGCTTAACAATACTTTTAGTTATGGATAAGGCAAAAAATTTACATGCTTTAAAAATGGTGAAAAGTTGCATTTTCCCCCTTGCAATTTAAAGCAGAAATAGTTTTTTTTTTTTTTTTTTTTTTTTTCAAATTTAGAAAAAGTAGTGTCCGGTTTGAAAAGATAGAAAACAACATTTCAAGGCCAAAATGACTGTCCGCGTCCGGTTACGGGAGTGTCCGCTTTGCGGAGAATGTACAGTCAGCAAAAAAAACAAAGATATCACCCTGAATAATTTTCGTTCTAATGATCGGATTTTCACGAACTAAGTGTCAATCTTAATGGTTCCTGGGGGTGACCTCAAATAGGCTAATTAGTTAGTGCTAACTATTAATTAAGTTACGAAATCAGACACAAAAACGTACTTTCTCTGAATAAACATATATATATTTTTTTTACATATTTGGAATCCAGATACTTGAATTAGCGGGGGGGGGGGGGGGGTAGGCAAACTTTTGAAAAAAATGGGTGGTAAATAGGGTCGCAACAAAGGTTTATATATTTGGCGATAGTCCAGAAAACCGCCAAAAAAAGTCGCCAACGCAAATGAATATTTTAAGATAACCCATTGACTAATTCAAAAGAAAATGCTTAAGTTTACTAGGTTGCTAAGCAACCAAGCTCTGACTGGAAAAAAAATTTAAATAATGTTCTGTGATTACTCAGAGAGGTTTAATTAATAGTTAATAGAAAATATCTCGAAGTTTCTAGGCAATTGACAATTTTTAAGCTGATTTCTGTCCAAAAAGCAAAGCTTTTTTTATTTTAATCTCCCTTGAAAAGAAAATTTGAATCGATTATAAATTATTTATGATTTTCTAAGTTTTAGAATTTAAATACATGAACATTTTATCTGATATTATTTAGATTATGTTGTTTCTGCTATATTTATTTGAGGATTTCATACTAAAATCAAATTAACATAACTTATTATGGCTAAATACAAAATTTTAGGGATAATCACTTTTACAGCTTTAATCAAGTCTTCTAGGCAAGAAAGTTTGAAGGAAAAAAAAGTGCTTGAAAAATAAAATGTATATTGTATAGTAATTCTAATGCGCATTCACAAGTTTTTCTATAATTTACGATATTTCTTTTTTCTATAACTCAAGGAATTGCTGAATGTTTAGTGGTATTTTAAAAGCATTGAAATAGGTTATGTTTAAGAATAAGATATTGAAATAATATGTTGCATATAGTATGATTCATTGTTTCAAAAATCGCTTCATTCTGCTAGATATTTTGATAACAAGGTTTTCTTTGGATAAAGATGATTAGCAAATAGTATCCTTATGCTTCGATACATTTAGAAACTTACGTTCGCAAATTCACCATAAAATATCGCACAGCATATTCTTCAATTACGATAAGCTACATTTACCACCAAATACTGATACCATGATTATTTTTGTTTTCTTATATATATCTGATATGATACTCTCTTTTTAAACAGAGCTTGTAAGGTCCTTAAGATACTGAAAGGGGGGCACGAAAACTTAAAAGATAAAATATTTAATTTCATTAACTCAAAACATCTGGTCTCAAAATTTTAATTTTAAACCAAGTTAAATATAACTTTTACAATATTGATGCTTTTATGTTTTTAAAGACCACATAATTCCTGTTGAAATATGAAAATGCTTATTTTTACTTTAACGAGTGTAAAATCCTTATCAAAATAATGATCAAGACCCAAATGTAAAACAGTATAATTGATGATAAAAACTCAACTGGCTTCAAAAAATATGAAGAGGGAAGCAAAAGTCGACATGTTTCGAGCGTTCAAATATATTCACCCATTCTCAAAACTTGTCAAGCTTGAATAACTTGTGACTTTTATTATTGTGCTCAAAACATGTCCATTTTTATCATCATCTATTAATTTTTAAATCAATGAATTTTTTATATTTTCAATTCAATTTCTTGGTATTATCTATTTAGTTACACAATATATTAAATTATTTCACTCGATATTAAAATAAGTTTTACTTAAGTTATAGGCACAGGTTCTTAGATTAAAAAAATAATAATTCGCTATTTTGTAAAAAAATCAATGCAGTACAATTTTTTTTGCTGCAAGCCTTAACATTTTAATTTAAGGACATAAAAAAATTCCGTTTACAATTGAAATTTCAAAAGTCGAATGTGAAAATGGAATGTCCCCTAGCACCAGAAATCGAAATTAAATAGTTACAAGGACAACTATTTTAAACAAGTTAGCGTTTCCGACCTACTCGAAGTTGTTTGAAAAGGTATTTTGTATATATAAATTCCAAAGTTTATTCTACAAATATTTTAGGGTATACTTTCGTAGTATTTTGATCGAGTTTATTTTTACACCCTTATTTGCTTAAAATTATTAAATAATAAGCTTAAAATAAATTATTCAAGCAACATGATTTAACGCATTTATAGTATAATAGTAAACGAGGCTTCCATCGCATATCCTTAACCTAGATACCGCTATCATTAAATGAATGGAATAAGCTTAGATAAATAATAAAAGTTAATTTTTTCCCCGTTTTTATTTTCAAGGAAATATGTTTCGATCAAACAGATTTCATTCTGGAAATAGCGAAATTATTGAGTAGGTCCCTTGGAGCAATATCATTCTTATCCTCTTTTGACGAGTTATAAGAAAAACTGGTTTTCACAGTTCTGTAAAAAGTATGTTAGCCTTCTTGCCACGTTTTTTATTATTTTTTTATTTTTAATCAAAATAAGTTCGGAAATTTACGTATTTTTTATTGCATTTTTTTAAATCAGATGATTCTAAAATTCGCACGGCTTCGGAAACTTTTTACAAATTTCAATTTTTAGTGTTTCCTGCTAAACAAAATAAGGCATTGTTCCTGATAACAAATTATACTACAATAATATCTTGGGAATCGTGCTAAAGTAAAAAATTAAACAAAATAGTTTAGTATATTATCCGGAAAAAGAACTACATGGAATCATAAAGAAAGAATCATTTAAGATACTGAGATATTTTAAGACGCTTAAAAGTTTTGGCTACATATTTGACAGCTTTTCATGTTCGGTATCATTATACTCTTTGTAGTGACTTATAAAACATGGACACTATTTTAGATAATCTATGTTGAAGTCACAAGAAACAAAACAAAAAAGACAATCAATGATTTATATTCTTTTTTCGAAAAAAATAGTATGCTTAGTAAATAATCAGCTGTTTTGCATTAAATAATTTTAAACAGCGGAGTGTTTTTAATTTCTTAACAAGGCTTTATTCTTAGCTAGCAGACAATAATTCTTTAAAAAAAAACTTGACTATAATGTAAAAAGGAACTTTACTTTAAAGAAAATCTAAATTAAAGTACTAAAAAAATTGATTAGTATATTAATGAAGAAATAATAAATGTAGTAGGGTAAAGAATAAAATTTTAAAAAATGCTAAAATTTAATTAAATAGCTGGTAAAATAGTTCTGCGAAACACTTCCGGACAGGTGATTAAAAAATTACTTTTAAGATTAACACGATATATAAGATGTTGAGAAATTTGCGATGATGTGAGATATGCTTAAATATGTTTACTACGTATTTTTATTAATATTCATAAAAAATATATACAAGAAACTGATAAATATTTTATTCCAAATCTATTCATACGTATGTATATTATTGTAATTGTATCAGTTATTGAGAAAAAAAAAAACTAAAATATAATCACATTAAATAAGCACAATCTGGTGTATATTTTATCCAAAGCATGCTTTTATAAAACTCGACATTCGTTGAATAAAATGTTTTTTATTCCATAAAATGTTTTATTCAAATTTCTTTACTTAATTTCAAATAGATTTTTAGAGGACTGAAAAAGAAACATTGTATTTTATAGTTTAAAAAAAATAAAAATAAAAAGATTAGCAAACGATTATTAGCGAAAAAAATATGAATGAAATTTTACGCCACGCGCGCTAAATCAAGTTCTTCGTAAGTTTATCACATTTTAATATTAATCGCCCCTTTTAATCATTTTTTCATTGTCGCCGAATTATTTTTTTTAAAATAATTAATTTTAATTTTTCTCATCTTCTAATAAATAAAAACAGTTGAAACTTTAGATTTTTCAATTGAAAAGCATGTAGATTTATATGGTATAAAAAAATCCATACCTTATAATTCAAAATTTTTTCCTCCTCTCTTTAATTAAATAATAAAAAATAATTAATAATTATTAAAAATTATTTTTTTCATGAAATTATCTTTGGGTAAATGCGTTTTATGA
The DNA here is from genome assembly GCA_949128135.1 of Parasteatoda lunata. Taxonomy (NCBI): domain Eukaryota; kingdom Metazoa; phylum Arthropoda; class Arachnida; order Araneae; family Theridiidae; genus Parasteatoda; species Parasteatoda lunata. The sequence continues at coordinate 118,014,270 of OX421972.1, read as the reverse complement.
GTTGGTGCAATATTTTTTTGAATTGCTTCATTAGTTTTTAAAATATGACTGAAAACGCAAAAAGTGAAATTAACATTAAGGGGTCCAAACTTTGAATCGCTCTCCTGACCAAACTATGGGGACCACATTTCCCAGATTGCGGCTACCCCCTATATTTAGAAGATAAGGAATCCAAATATGTAAAAAAAAATATATGTTTATTCAGAGAAAGTACGTTTTTGTGTCTGATTTCGTAACTTAATTAATAGTTAGCACTAACTAATTAGCCTATTTGAGGTCACCCCCAGGAACCATTAAGATTGACACTTAGTTCGTGAAAATCCGATCATTAGAACGAAATTTATTCAGGGTGATATCTTTTTTTTTTTTTTTTTTGCTGACTGTACATAATGGTTTACTCATAGAAGATTCCCGGGGAATTAAAAATATGTCCACATTAAGAGGCGTCCGTTTTGCAGGAGAGTCCACAACAGGAGGTTTCACTGTATATATATATATATATATATATATATATATATATATATATATATATATATATATATATATATATATATATATATATATATATATATATATATATATACAGTGATACCTCGAGATACGAGCTTAATTCGTTCCGTAACCTTGCTCGTATGTCAATTTGCTCGTATCTCAAAACAATTTTCCCCATTGAAATTAATTGAAATGCCATTAATCCGTTTCAGCCCCAAAAATCCTATCCCCAATTGTTTTTGTTACGTGTTTTTTAATAAGAAAAATGTATTTATGAATGACAAATATTGTATAAAAACATAATAAAAGCGAATGTAAAGCAAAAAAAACTGGTTTTATAAAGTGTACATACATATTTGTATTTTTGTCACTTAAATGCAACTAACATACAACTTAAATGCTACTGTATGCTCAATTTTAGTCACTGCATTTCTCTTCACTGGTCTTTGCTTTTTTAGCCGGATTAAAAAAAATTGTCCTAGGAGGTTTGTTTCCTCCTCCTTTTCAGAATGCTGCAGAAATGAGTTAGGCAAGTGCCATTAAATAGCTCCGATGTACGACCAGTTGCAAGTTTTCGGGGTGTTTCTTTACCACGAACTGTGAAATTCTCTCCCACATTCCCATGAACTCTTTTATCTCATTTGTAGAGATAACCTCCTCCACCTCTGGCTCTTCCTCGAAACAAAATTCTTGCAGAACCCCCGAATGCTGCTGCGACTGTAACTCTTGTAATTCTTCGGTCGTCAGTTCCTGAAAGTGCTCCTTGGCGAGCTCGCTCACGTCTCTCTCACCCATACTAGGTCCATGGATTTTCCCAGAGACACAATCTCCTCCTCTATTGGCACTTCGGGTTCGAATCATTCGAAGCTACAGACTCGGGCGACAGCACAATTTTCGGTTACAGACTCACTTAGGCCACAGCTTTCATGCAGAGGTCAAGGTCCTCGTTGTAACACTCAGCCAGGCCTGATCTAATCATTCTTAGGCATATCACAATGTTAAAGTGGTCCTTCCAGTATTCTCGAAGAGTGAGGTTTGTGTTCTCTGTCACCTCAAAGCAGCGCCGGAACAGGTGCTTAGTGTACAGCTTTTAAAAATTAGAAATCACCTGCTGATCTATGGGCTGCAGGATAGGAGTGGTGTTAGGTGGTAAATAGAAAACTTTTACAAACTGTAACTCTTCGAGGATGACATGTTCGAGGTTCGGCGGGTGAGCAGGAGCATTGTCGAGGACGAGAAGGGCTTGCGTGGCCGTTTCTCGTATCTCAAATGTCGCTCGTATCTCAAAACAAAATTTAGCTCCCCCGACAGCTCGTATCTCAAATAACTCGTATGTCAGGGCACTCGTATCTCGAGGTACCACTGCATTGTTAAATGGGATCTACAGAGCGTCCAATTGCCCGCTATTGCCAATTCTTGCCCGCTAACTTAAAGAAAGTTACCCTTTTCTTTTAAAAAGTTGAAAATATCTGCTTAAAAAATTTTTTATATTATTTCTCACCCTTTGCACAGTTCAAAAAAATATTGCTATATCAGGAAAATGTTTGATATGCCTTGTTTCGTTAAACAACTACTGAAATAAAAAATTGTAGAAAGATTCGAAAAACGTGCTATTTTTAGAATCATCATCTCAAAAATTGTTCTTTTTCTAACATTTTCTACTTTTTTCTACTTAAATAACCTATAATAATAGTTTTAATACACGTTTTGAAGAAATAATGAATGCAAATGTGGATCTAATATTTCGTAATAAAGAAACAAGAATATTAATAATTCATTGATAATTGTTTCATTGCACCGAAGTAGTTAATTCTTTTCGAAACAATCGGCCTTGCAACTATTTAACTTTGACTCTTTGAAATAGGGGACATTTCATGCATGTCATTCAACTTTAAAATTTCAAATATAAAAATTACAAGAATGCGTAAGCTGGCTTTAATTAATAATAAAAAACTGACAAAATCGTCGGCAAAAGAAGTTCTCCTGAAAAGAATATCAGAGTTAAAAACTGTAACAAGTGTTAATAAAATGGTTATTTACGTTGGCCATTAGTTCTCCGTTGATGAAGCAAAAACGAAGACCCTAGTAAGCAGCCAAAAACTAAATCATTATGAATTATTATCTTTCAACTTCTTTTTTTAATTCTCTAATCTTGCTATTTAAACTCTATGATCCGCTGTAATATTTTTTGTTTGAGTCAAAATATTGGCATTTTTTATATTTTTTACAATTTACATACATCAACATAATTCAAGAAATTAAAATTTTTAAAAATTTGAACTCATTTTTTCAGAGAGCGAATCTCTAACAATACTTCAGCGAATCATAAAAAAATAATTTTTCACAATTTCTGAGTTAGTTTATCCTCTAAATACTCCCCCTCCCCTCAATTTAAAATTCGATGATAAAATTGATTAGTTTTTGTAAAAAGAAACTGCTGCAAAGCAACTGAAATAAAAGAACTGATAGGAAAGAATACATAAAAGTTTGCTATACTACACTAAATAAATTATTTATATTAAATAATCAAAATATAAATTTACTAAATATTTATTTGTTTTATATAATTTTTACATTTAAAAAGGAGAAACTTTATGGCATTCAGCTAATTTATGCTTTACAATATTTGCAATGTTCAAAATGCTTAAAAGGTATCCACTTAAATCCTATAGGAAGGAATTCATAGGAAGGAACATTGGTGACATACAGTTTTCATCCTCGCACCTGTTTGACACCCCCCTCTTCTAATTGCTCACAGGGAGTGGCAGGGTAGGGCATTGGGGTTAGTGTATGTTTGTAGTCATTGTCATGCCAGCAAATTTCGCCAATGTGGGAAATCGCAACTTGGGGGAAGATAACGTAAAAATATACCCTTTTTCTCCTGAAAGAATTGACTGCACGTGCTCGGGAAATCGAAACTGCGAAATTATGGGTTTCCTTTATTGCTCCATTTATTCTTTTTTTGAAATTTCTGCTGCTTTTAAGCGCGTTTTTTTCAAAGAAGTTTTGTCTATTTAGAATTTTAAAAAAATTTTGTTTTCTTTCTGTATTGTAATTTTCAAATCTGGTTTTTATAGAATTATTTTTTATAGAGGTATTTATAGAATTGCCCTTATAATAGTTTTTATAGAGGTATTTGTAGAATTTATCCTAAAGATTTGGTTTTGAAGAAAACTAATGAGAATTGTTTGAATGTTGAATATTTAGATTTTAAAATTGATATTATTGACAATATTATTAAAATTGGTGCTTTTGATAAAAGAAAAGTTGTGAAATTTAAAGTTATTTTTTCCTGCAACTTTAATACTAATTTGTGTAATAAAATTTTTAAAAATTTGGTTTTTTCACATTTGGTCAGGATTAAAAATATTTGCAATAATATTGAAAGTTTTCGGGAAGCTGTGAGTAATTTTTTGAATAATTTGAGTAATAATGATTTTCCTTTTAATTTTTGTAAAGTTAACTTTTTAATTAAGAAAATGATTGAAGAATTCTAGTTTTTATTTTTCTTTTAACAGGGCGCAATTCAAGTCTTAACTGAGCAGCCGCAGTTAATTATTACGCTATTAATATGTTACGTATCTTTTCCTTGGCTTTTCCTGGGCCCATGTACAAGAGGTCGTGGGTTCGATCCTCGCCGGCCGTAGACTCCCCGTGTAGTAAATGGTGACTGATGCACGTTAAATCTGTCGAGTCTCAAAGTCCTCCATGTTCCCATAACAAATAAATACCTCTGGGGGTACTGATCCAGGAGTTTCCTTGTCTTCTGGATTGGTTCAAAATTACAAGGCTACGGAGTTGAACATTAGTAGTCGTAAACCCATGAAATTGGGTCGGCTGTTCAACGACGGATATAAAATAAAATACTCGATCCAGAGCCGCGATGGCTCAGGGGATAGAGCGTTCGCCTTCCAATGAGGCGAACCGGGTTCGAATCCCAGTCGATACGAATTCCGCATCCGGCTTGCACTGACCACAGTGCTGACGTGAAATATCCTCAGTGGTAGACGGATCATGGGTTAGAGTCCCCTTGCCGTCAGGCTAACCGTGGGAGGTTCTCGTGGTCTTCCTTTCCATGTAACGCAAATGCGGGTTAGCTCCATCAAAAAGTCCTCCACGAAGGCAAATTTCTCCCAATACTCGATCCAGGAGTTCCCTTGTCTTCTGGATTGGGTTCAAAATTACAAGGCTACGGAGTTGAACTAGTAGCCGTAAACTCATTAAGTTGGGTCGGCTGTTCAACGACGGTTATAAAAATAAAAAATACTCGATCCAGCAGGCCGGAATAGCCTGGTCAGTAGGGCGCTGGGCCCATATCCAAGAGGTCGTGGGTTCGATCCTCGCCGGCCGAAGACTCCCCGTGTAGTAAATGGTGACTGATGCACGTTAAATCTGTCGAGTCTCAAAGTCCTCCATGTTCCCATAACAAATCAATACCTCTGGGGGTACTGATCCAGGAGTTTCCTTGTCTTCTGGATTGGTTCAAAATTACAAGGCTACGGAGTTGAACATTAGTAGTCGTAAACCCATGAAATTGGGTCGGCTGTTCAACGACGGTTATAAAATAAAATAAAATACTCGATCCAGAGCCGCGATGGCTCAGGGGATAGAGCGTTCGCCTTCCAATGAGGCGAACCGGGTTCGAATCCCAGTCGATACGAATTCCGCATCCGGCTTGCACTGACCACAGTGCTGACGTGAAATATCCTCAGTGGTAGACGGATCATGGGTTAGAGTCCCCTTGCCGTCAGACTAACCGTGGGAGGTTCTCGTGGTCTTCCTCTCCATGTAACGCAAATGCGGGTTAGCTCCATCAAAAAGTCCTCCACGAAGGCAAATTTCTCCAATACTCGATCCAGGAGTTCCCTTGTCTTCTGGATTGGGTTCAAAATTACAAGGCTACGGAGTTGAACATTAGTAGCCGTAAACCCATTAAGTTGGGTCGACTGTTCAACGACGGCTATAACTATAAATACTCGATCCAGGAGTTCCCTTGTCTTCTGGATTGGGTTCAAAATTACAAGGCTGCGGAGTTGAACATTAGTAGCCGTAAACCCATTAAGTTGGGTCGGCTGTTCAACGACGGTTATAAAATAAAATCTGCGCAATGTAATAGAGGGCGTTGTTTTCTCTAATTTTAAGTGTTTCCTTTTCATTCGGATTGCTTATGAAATCGCTGTTTGACCTAGTCATAGTGAGTTTTTATTTTCTGATGATTTTGTTTGAGTTTCTTTTCTGAATTGTTTCTTTGTATTTCATGTTTTTTCCTGGACTTCTATACAAAACCTTCGGGGTACTGAGGGAGTTTATTGAGTCAATTGCCTCTCTCTCTCATCTCTCTCAATAGAAAAGGTTTTGTTTCATGGCTACCGGGGCCGGTACCCCCTGAAGACGTCGGCTTCGGTTGTCATATTTTTATTTCCTTCGTTTCCTTTATTGCTATATATCCTTTATTGCGTTTCCTTTATTGCTTTTGAGGAAACAATTTTTTTTATGTTCTTGCATCCTTAAACGGAGAAGCATAATGTAATCAACCTTAAATATGCAGTTGTGACAAATATGCTAAATATTTATTAAAAGCATGATTAAGAGAAGATAAAAAAGATATATGAATATTTTTGAACATAAGAAAACTTTTAGTTAAATTTTTTTTTATTACTTTCATATCAATGTGCTTCGTTCTAGCGAAGAAGAATTCTTTGATTTAATTATGATTTACGCTCAATGTAATAAAGTTACTAAGGAAGCCTTGGCCAGTGCCAGATTAAGCGTACGCGGGGCCACTCACATTTTTGGGGCCCTTAGATTAAAAAAATTTACTCGTATATTTTTTATTTATTCAAATATAAAAGTATTTATTTATCTTTTCATTTAAGAAGGCATATTTAAAATAAAAATAAATAATAATAAATTAAATTTTACTTTATTTTGTCAAATTAGAACTAAAAAATTATCATAACATTTTATAATCATAACATATATATTTGAAATAGATTTTTTTGAAATAGATTTTTCGGGAGGGCATGTTTTGTGGCCACCGAAATTTTCATGTCTCAATACTTTAGATTTCTATTAATGGGGACATTTAAAATCCGTTATCTTTACAACAATACCTAATAATATGAGAGAACTCTCCAACAAAATTATGATTATAAATGCATGCGAGAACATTTCTCTTGAGAAAATAGTGAGTACACACAACACTGAAAGACTTCACTTATGTATTGGAATAAACGGGGGAATTTTGAATAAATTTTGCGAGAGGAATGGTCTATTTTTTAAAAAGACTCGAAAGTTACTAAAGATTAATTAACGTAACAAGGTAATTAGGTGTATTCTCCAAGTTAAAATTTCTTTTGAATATGCGTTGTCTACAGATTTATAATAATTGTAATGTATATTAGTTCTAAACATAGCCAAATATTAATTTCACTTTATGCTGATTTATTTTATATTAGTTCTTATTCACTGACTTATATGTTGTGAGAATCAATATACATCGTAATATGTTAATAAATTCTTAGTAAAACTCGTAATTTTTTAATAAAAATAGTAGGAGCAACTTTTATAATTTTACTTAATGGGCAGTACAATTTTCTTAGTTTAGAAAAAGAAAGATTTGCGAAATAAATATGTAAATAGATTTTTATTTTTTTGAGCAGTTTTTTAAATGGTTTCTTTAGAGTATATAAATAAATAGTATTTTTTTAGATGTCAAAATCGACTAATTAGGGGATTAATTAAAATTTTTTTTTGTCAAAATGAAAAAATAATATTTATTTTTATTTATTATTAAAAATCTATTCGTTTATAGTTAAGAAAAAAAAAGATTAAGATATTCGAAAATAAGTTTAAAAATTTAGAATATGATATAAAAGTGTTCGTTATTTTTTTAAACTTGAATTTTCAGCCGAAATAACTTTAATATTTTCCCACTTCAAAGCATCTGTAAAATACCCTTTACAAAAATAATAAAATAGTATTTTTACTTAACTGAGATTTCAGTGTTTTAATTTTTTTTTTAATTTTCCTTTTCTATGAGAAAATCAACGTATTTAACTTATAACATAAATTTTATTTTCAGTAGAGCAATTTTCACATTAATGCTCCATATTATTAAGTGAAAATTTTATTTAAATAATTCAACGAAAAAAAAAAAGTAAATTGAAGTAAAAGTTTTACTATTTCTTTCAAATTTATGAGAAATTGCTTACTGTCAACCATCAACTTCGAGATAAAGTTTGCAAAAATAATTACATATTAATTTTAACTATTTTATTTCTATCAATGTATTTCACTTATGCATTTTTTAATGCAAATAGCTTAAGATAATTTCAACCAAATAAGAATAAAATTTATAATGCAATCCATTTAAAAGGCGCTTACATTTCAAAAACTTTCATTCTTAGGTATTTCAGTTTTAACTTTTCATATGTTTAGTCCTACTTCAACTCCGTTACCTTATTATTTTGAACCCAATCCAGAGGACAAAGGAACTTCTGAGCCAAGTGTTGGTCTTCGTAGAGGACTTTTTGATGGAACTAACCGTATTTGCGTTACCGTATTTGCGTTGCTAACCGTATTGCGGTGAGCCTCACGGCAAGGGGGCACTAACTCTTGATCTGTCTACCGCTGAGGATATTGCACAGTAGCAAATGGTTTGAAAAATATTTTCAATTTCAACCATGTTTCTATATCCCTTAGATGTTTCTATATGGGTTTAAAGTACTTTTCTTCGTTAAAAAAAAACTAATTTCCTCGTTTCTGTGAAATTTAACATACCAACGGTGCAAATATATATATATATATATATATATATATATATATATATATATATATATATATATATATTTCTCAGGTAAAAATCTACTTCTTATTTTTATTTGTAATTCAATACTTTTGTTTTGAATTTTTTAAAATCTGACAGTAATATTTAATATTCCTTCTAACATAAAAGTCCTATATAAAATTTTGATAAAGTTGCGGCCCGCTATTTGACTGATGGTGTTTTTAATTGTGGCCCCCGGCCTCAGGTAAGTTGGAAACCCCTGCCTTAGTTCAAGAGGTATTCACTACATAGTTTTTGACATCTCATGTATAGAAAACTTAAAAGCTTAATTTGATTAAAAGCTTAAATATTTAACCACAATTTTTTTCAAAAATTTATTACTCTAATTTAGCTATGTTTTGATATAAAGATGATTTTTAAAAATATTAATATATATACATTAAGATATATATATATATATATATATTAATATTTTAAAAAGATTAATATAAAATATTAATAAATATTAGAAGTATAATAAATGTTTAATCATGTATAATAAATGATTGAACAAAATTTACTAGAAAAATCGCTAGCAGGAAGAGTAAAATAAGATTTAAAAAATAAAAATTTTTACTTATAAATGTACCATGCAATTAAAATCTTCAAACAAGTAATATTTTTAAAAAATAAATTATATTTTAAAATAAAGAATTTCTTTTAAGAAGAATTTAAATATAGAAAATTATGTTTTTTTTTAAAAATAACGTTTTTAGAAACCATTAAATATTTTAAAAACAAAGAATATTTTTTAAAAATAAATAATATTCATAAAAATAAGAATTTTTTATTAATGATTTGATCTTCTTAAAAAAAGCAATATTTAAAAAAATAATATAATAATAATAATTCAAATATAATTATAAAATAATAATCTATCATAATAATAAAATAATAATATAATAATAATTAATAATAATATAATAATAATTCCTCTCAACCAATAATGGAAATAAATAATGATTTAAAAAAAAATTAATTTAGATTTTTTAAAAATAAATTTTTTTAAAAATATAAATAATGTTATTAAAAATAAAAATTCCTCCAATAAGAATACTTATGTTATTAAAAACAAGAAATTCCTATAAAAAATTTTTTGATAAACGAACTTTTATTTTTAAAAAATATTATTTTAAAAAAATATTATTTTTAAAAATGAAATTAAAAGAAGCATGTCTATAACTTCTTGATTGTTGAAAACATAATACTGTTAGTTCCCCTTTCAGTTTCAAACAAAGTGCATGATCTTGCTGAAAAGGTTACAAGCGCACCTCCCAAGTATGAGGAAGAGTGTCATGCTCTTCCTCGCCATATATTCTGCTTTCTAAACTTCATCGGTAATAAATATTTGGTGTAAAAGCGGCAATAATCCCGCCAAGCTAGTTTACCGGCTAAGCAGTGAAGAATCACCTGAGGCTTTGAGTCGATGGGGAGGGAAAATGAAAACCAGATCCAAGGATGAAACAACTATGACACCGAATAGTTCCTACCAACAGCTTTATTTTTTAAATATTGTTGCTAAGCTATTTTTTCATCTATAATATCTGCGTCCATCTTCTAATAATTTCAGAAAATAAAAAAATACCAATGAAAGGATTTGTTTGCATAAATGCTGGAAATAGTTAATGGTAGAGGGATCTCATTATTTTCTCTAATTCAACAATTAAAATTAATAAAATTCTAATTAAAATTAGCAAATCTCTAAATAATCTACAACTGCAAAATACAACGATAAACTCTAAGTAAAATTGACTCCAACTTCTGATGAATTTCAATTCTTTCAAAGATTTGAAACTCTTTTTCTTTTTCTTGATTTGACCTTTCATTTAAAAAGTCAAGAATCTAGTCCTTAATAAATTAAGAACATTGTGGTATCAGTATCGATCGTAATTATAAAGTTATCATTAAATTTAAAATTAAATTTTTTAAATATAAATATTGAATGCTGTGGTGAATATAAACATAATAAAATACATCTTTTTAGTTTGGCCCCCACATTTTTAACTTCTTAAGGACCTTACGAACTCTACTGAAAATGACGCTATCGTATAAGATGTCGGTAGTGATAATGAGATTAGTAAAATAAGTCTTTAAATATAGAAATAAAACAAAGAAACTTTAGTAACCATATTTGGTGATAAATAAGTAACTAATCGCAATCGAAGAGCTTAGGGAAAAAACATGTTTGCAAAAGTCAGTTTCGGAATTTATACATAAGGATGCTAATTGCAAATCCTACTTATTTAAGAAAAACATGTAACCAAAATATTTGTCAGAATGAAATGACCTTTAACAATAAAATAAAAATGCAAGTAAAATTTACTATTATATATATATATATATATATACACACACAAAAAACACGAAGAAAATTAAGAAAAACAATAAGTTTTATTTTTTGCGCATAAGCTGCAAGTAAATAGAACTCATAAAATAAGTTCAAAAGGTAGACAAAAAAAGGAAAAAATTACAGGACAATGAAAAAAGGGGAAAAAAGGAAAAATAATAAAAAAAGAAAAATAACAAAAACCAGGAGGGAAAAAAAAGACAAAAAAATATTTTTTACAAAAATTCGGAAAATAAAAGATATAATCTTTTCATCAGCCCACGCGATTATATCCGCAAAAAAGAGTACTTTCTAATATTGCGGATATAATCGTGTGGGCAGATGAAAAGATTATATCTTTATTTTACGGTTTTTTAAAAAAAAAATTGTCCTTTTTTCAAACGTTTTTTTTATTATTTTTTCCTTGTTCTGTAATTTTTCCCTTATTTATATATATATATATATGTTACGGCCAATGTCCGATATTTTCTTGATTTCATTTGAGACAAAGTAAAAAATTAAATTTTTTAAACTTTAATTTAAAAACTTGTCTATTTTTTTAAAATATATTTTTAAGTTAGAATATTTATATTTTTAAATTAGAAATGAAAACAAAAGGGGCAAATAAACTTTTTAATAAAACAAATATTAAAAAATTGTGTCCACCGTACCACCCGGTATGTGGATACCTTTAGGATACCTGGCGATCGATTACATTTATTCGATATTTTAATACTTACTGACGATAGATTCGAAGATAAATACCGGGCAAATGCATACCGGGCAGTGGCACTGAACCTTAAAAAACAGCAGTGTAGGATATACCGGGCAAATGTATACCGGGCAGTGTCACTGAACCTTAAAAAAACATCAGTGTAGGATATACCGGGCAAATGTATACCGGGCAGTGTCACTGAACCTTAAAAAAACATCAGTGTAGGAAATACCGGGCAGTGTCACTGAACCTTAAAAAAACATCAGTGTAGGATATACCGGGCAAATGTATACCCGTAAGTGTCACTGAACCCTAAAAAAAATATCAGTGTAGGATATACCGGGCAAATGTATACCGGGAAGTGGCACTTAACTAGACCTAGTATGACTAGACCTTTGGTGTATGTATGACTAGACAATTAAATATACAATTTAATAATGATTATTAAATTAATGATTATTAAATTAATGATTATTTAATAGACAATTTAAAAACTTCTATTTTTAAATTAGAAGATTTATAAGAATTATTTATATAATTATAGAAGGCCGCGAAAGTAAAATATTCACTGATCGTTTCAATTATTTCGCACTCTGGCCGGAACATCGTGGCCACTTCGCGATCTGGCCGGCCAATTCCCGAAATCAAGAAAATTTCAGACTTTGGCCAAAAGTCCGGCCAATTCGCGATTTGGCTGGACTTCGGGCTTTTGCCGTGACATATATATATTTCAATTTTATCGAAAAGAAATACCGTGAATTTTATAAAACCTTCTGATTGCGCATCAGAATCATGTCCCAAATTTTTTGCAGGATCTCTTTTTTCTCTTCCTTACCTGAAAGACTTGAACTGAGGTGTAAAAGCAATTATCCCTACAACTCTTCATAAATCATAAATTTATAATAACTTAAGTAAATTTGGTTTTAGTGCAACATTTTTATTCAAATAACATCTTTAAAAAAATAAAAAATTTCAGATAATAAGTTCAACGTTTAAATTTTGAAATATTGGAAAATCAAAAATAATTTCATTTCTTCATTTTAAATTCAAATTTTATTTTCAAAGTATTAAAACGAACACTATTTTCTATGTCCATGTGGTGACCTGCCTACTACAACTCAACGCTACCACTCCTGTATCCCCTAGCAACGAAGAACAGAAAAAACTAATGTTTTCTTTTCTCTTTCTTAATTCTTCTCCGTTTTCATATATTGCATATATTAACGTTCTGCTTTTGTTATTATCGTTGCTTGTTCGAATATATTTTAAAAGTAATGTATCTACTCATTTCTCTCAAAAGTCATACCTCCACAAACTGGTGACCTCGGATTTATTACGAATCGCAACCTGCAATGTTGTACGAATATGGAGTTCATATGCCAAAATCTTGAGTAACAATAAGTTGTCAAGTGTGATAAAATGCAAGTAAGACATTTTACCTGTGATTTGAAGAAGTTTGCCTCAGTCCAGTGAGTCAACATATTTCTGTCAGAATTTTACCTGATCTTATTTATTGAATGATTAATTTATCTGGCGTGTTGAATCTGAGTCGCCAATTTATCTTATTTAAAGTACCAAGAAGCTGTGTTGCTATATACGTATATTGATTATTTTTTCTGTGTTATTGTGTATATTTGACTAATCTAAAATGGTTGACAACAATGCTTCTTCACAATTGGCGCGAGTTGCAGTTAAGCCTCCGCCATTTTGTCGCTAAGACCCATCGTTATGGTTCATTCAACTGGATGCGCAGTTTAAATTGAGCCACATTACTGCTGACGAAACTCAGTTTTATACAGCGATCGCCGCTTTAGAATCAGAAGTACTTCAATCAGTTCATGAAATTATCTTGAGTCCATCGGCGACGGAAAAATACAAATCTTAGAAAGAAAAATTAATTTCTGTTTATGCAGAATCCGAGACAGTTAAAATCAAGCAACTATTGCAAGATTTAGAGTTAGGTGATATGAGGCCTTCTCAATTGTTGTCTAAAATGTCAGACTTATCCGCCGGTAACCTAACGGACAACATTCTTAAAACATTATGGATGAATAGACTCCCATCAAATATGCAAGCTATTTTAGCAGCCATAGTGAGCCTCTTACGAAGCTGTCCGAAATCGCTGATAAAATACACGAGGTGGTCATGCCAATGCAAATGCATGCAGTTCAGACTCATGATCAAGTTATTATTATATTACAGACTCAAATTAATGAATTGTCCAAACAGGTCTCTCAATTAGTAGCCATTCAAGCTGAACCCTTTCAGCGTCACCGCTCTCCATCACGTGGTCGATATGCACGTCGTAGCCCTTCGAGGAAACGTTATGAAAGCCCTCCTCCGGGTATTTGTTTTTACCATCACAATTTTGGAGACAAGGCAAGCAAATGCCGCCAACCGTGTCGTTATAACAACCAGGGAAACGAGACGGGCCGTCGCTAAAAGTCGTGAACGACAGCGGCCGGAATATTGCACGCCTTTTCGTCATCGATAAGAATTCGGGTTTAAAGTTTCTTGTAGACACCGGGGCTGATGTTTCTGTCGTGCCACCACATTTTCATGAACAAAAGCGCCTTACCAAATTACAACTTTATGCAGCAAATGGAACTCCTATACAAACTTTTGGTGAACGCCTGATATCTATGGACTTAGGATTGCGCCGCAAATTCCAATGGCCATTCATTGTTGCCTCCGTTTCAAGTCCTATTATTGGCGCGGACTTCTTGCAAAAATTTTCTTTGCTTGTCGATCTTAAAAATCGCCGTTTAGTAGATTCTTCAACGAACTTATCTCACCCGGGTGAAATTCGCAATAGTCAAGATTTAAACATTAAACTTATTTCGGATACTTCTACATGGCATCAACTTCTCAGAGAATTTCCTACAATCACGCGCCCAGTTATGGGTAATTCACAACCCAAGCACGATGTACTACATTATATTGAAACTACCGGACCTCAAATTTGTTCTAAACCAAGACATTTACCTCCAGACAAGCTTAAAGCCGCCAAAGATGAATTTCAATACATGATGGAACAGGGAATTTGCCGCCCATCGAAAAGTTCATGGGCCAGTCCGCTCCACCTAGTTCGGAAACGAAATGGTAACTGGCGCCCGTGCGGGGATTATCGCCGGTTAAATGCAGCTACAATTCCTGATCGTTACCCAGTCCCGCACATTCAAGATTGTATGCAAGTCTTAGAAGGAAAAACTATTTTTACAACTGTTGATCTTGAGCGGGCGTACCACCAAATCCTCGTTAATCCTGCTGATATTCCAAAACAGGGCCGTCTTAATAAAATGCAGGGCCCCCGGGCACAAAAATATTTTAGACTCCTATAACATGCTATAATGTTTAAAAACGAACTAAAAAACTTCACATATATAAAATAAATCAATTTTAAGATAGGATTTTAACAAATTTAAACACATTTTGATTGCCCCAAAAACTCAACAAAAAAAAAGCATTTTTAAACTATGTACATTTTTTAAAATAAAAATGGAGATGCTACCCAGTTGTAATCTTCAAGTAATAAAATAATTTTCAAAATCATGGAAGTTAATTAAAATAATTACATTAAATTAAATAAGCATAAAGGTATAACAAATTAAAATAAATTCAAAAGGCATGAATTATTTTGCCAAACTGAACAGTTATTAAAACATCTTTCAATGCCCAAGTACCTAAGATTTTCATTGGAACGTAGAAAAATAGATTTCGGTTGTTTTCTTGTTGATAAACTATTAAAATTATTGGTGATTGCATGATAATCAATCAAAATTTGTAAGGAAAAAAAATTCACACTTTATATAATGGAATATATTTATTTTAAAAAATATATAAGGCAATGTTGTTTATTCTTTTAACACAATTTATAAAAAGTAAGATTCTCGAGGGCCCCTTGAGATCTTGGGGCCCCCGGGCACTGCCCAGGTGTGCCCATGCGTAAAGACGGTACTGTTCCAAAAACTGCAGTTATAACGCCTTTCGGACTATTCGAGTTTCCGGTCATGACTTTCGGCTTATGCAATGCCGCTCAAACGTTCCAACGCTTTATTAATCAGGTGCTAATCGGCCTGGACTTTTGTGTACCTTATTTTGATGACGTCTTAATCGCTTCCTCTTCAGAACAAGAACACTTATCCCATTTAAGAACTATTTTTGAACGGTTTCAAAGTTACGGTGTCAGTCTCAATCCTTCCAAATGTGTTTTTGGCCAACAAAAAGTATCCTTTCTTGGCCAGGAAATCTCCGCTGATGGCGTTCGACCCCTTTCAGATAGAGTCACCGCTATCCGCGAGATGCCCGAACCATCTACAGTAAAGGACTTGAGAAGATTTCTTGCCATGCTCAATTTTTACCGACGTTTCCTACCTCATGCTGCGACCATGCAAGCCCCTCTAAATTCTTTTTTGGTTGGAGGCAAAAAAAATGACAAACGTGTTATAAACTGGACCACAGACTCACGCGATGCGTTTCAAAAATGTAAAAATGATTTAATTTCCGCAACAAATTTGCAATATCCTTCAGCATCTAAACCATTATCACTCTACGTTGACGCATCGACAACAGGTATAGGAGCAGTTTTACAACAGAAAGATCAAGAAACATGGAGACCACTTTCATATTTTTCTAAAAAACTCTCACCTGCCCAAACCAGATACAGCACTTACGATCGCGAATTATTAGGAATCTATGAAGCTGTAAAGCATTTTCGACATATGCTAGAAGGACGCATTTTCATGATCTTCACTGATCACAAACCATTAACCTATGCTTTTCAACAGCGTTCGGATAAAGCCTCCCCTCGTCAAATGAGACACCTTGGCTTCATAAGCCAGTTTTCAACAGATATCCGTTATGTGGAGGGTTCACAGAATATCGTAGCAGACACCTTGTCTCGTATCGAAGAATTAGCCATTCCGTCGCCAATTGGCCTAGTATGCAAAAGGACATAGCTAGCTGGACTCGTTCATGCTTAGAGTGCCAACGATCTAAAATTGTCAGGCACACCATCAGCCCACTTAAAAATTTTAATTTGCCATCATCTCGGTTCAATCACGTGCATCTCGACTTGGTCGGACCATTGCCGCCTTCAAATGGATATTCATATCTCCTTACTTGCATTGACCGATTTACTCGCTGGCCTGAAGCCGTTCCTTTAGTGGATATTTCAGCTAGTACTGTAGCGAATGCATTTTACACTGTTTGGATTTCCCCATTTGGAGTTCCGGAACAGATTTCTACTGACCAGGGGCGTCAGTTCGAATCCCAACTCTTCACGTCGCTAGCTAAGTATTTAGGCACTTACAAAGTGAGAACCAGTCCTTACCATCCAAGTTCCAATGGAATTGTCGAGAGATTTCATCGCTCTTTAAAACAATCAATTCGATGCCACACTGCAATACAGTGGACTGAGGTGTTACCTACCGTACTTCTAGGTCTTCGATCAGCGTTGAAAGAGAATCTGAATGCCTCTTCTGCCGAACTGGTATATGGTACTGCTCTCCGTTTGCCAGGGGATTTCGTACATTCAGTCAATCCACCTGACTGTAATGATCCTTCTACATTCGTGCATCAACTTAGAAACTGCATGTCAAAATTACGACCAGTTCCTACCAGCGCTCATTGCAAACAAACTGTCTTCGTACACAAAGAACTTAGAAACTCATCTCATGTTTTTCTCAGATGTGATGCTCCAAAGCCTTCTCTTGCACCAAAATTTTCAGGACCACATCAAGTACTAGCTCGATACGAAAAAACATTCAAAATTTTAGTAAACGCAAAAGAAATTAATGTTAATATCGACCGCCTTAAACCGGCATTCATCTGGAAACCTGAAGCCCCTGTACCACATGCGTCATCAACATCGACTGAAACCACGACGTCCGACAACAACACGCTCGGGACGTAGAGTACGCTTCAATCCGAAGTATTTGTAAGAAAGGTATCGTTAGCACTGGAGGGGGAGTGCTGTGGTGACCTGCCTACTACAACTCAACGCTGCCACTCCTGTATCCCCTAGCAACGAAGAACAGAAAAAACTAATGTTTTCTCTTCTCTTTCTTAATTCTTCTCCGTTTTCATATATTGCATATATTAACGTTCTGCTTTTGTTATTATCGTTGCTTGTTCGAATATATTTTAATTTATTATTATTCCAAACTATTTATTATATAAATTTTATTAAAAGTAATGTATCTACTCATTTCTCTCAAAAATCATACCTCCACATCCAGAAATCAGATCCAAAATTTCTCTTCTTGGTTGCCTATAGCAACAGAGACACACAATATTATGACGTCTCGTCATTCATTCAGTTTCTTTATGGTTGTTTTAAATTGTTTCAGTTTATATGTATAAAAAAGCGTCAGAGAGGTTAGGATTTATATTCTTTAATAACAACAAAACAAAAAGTAAACATTAGAATAGCCAAAACAAAAGAGTAGGCAACGCCATCTATTGATTCAAAACATAAATTTTCTACATCCAGCCCACTCCAATGCATTGGTTTAACGATGCATTCTATTACAAATAACCGTATAAATGTTATACACTTACACAAAAAAAAAAAAAAAACATTTAATGAATATTTCAAACAAAGAATAAACAAAGTAATCAATCACTTTCTAATAAGTAAAGTCTCTCAATGGGTCTATTTACAACACTGTTTTTTAATTGGATTTCACATGACCTTATTCTACCATCTCTGCCTGGAAAAATATCTTTTATTCGACCTAACTTCCACATTAATCTTTTAACATTATCTTCGCGTACAAGTACAACATCACCAATTTTAAAGCTTTCAATATTTTTGGGCATTTTATGCATCATAGCAGATCTTAATTCTAGCAAATATTCCTTTTGCCAGCGTTTCCAAAAATGTTCTATCATCATAAGCCTATGTTTCCATCTTTTTGTTAATTCTGCTTTTGAAGACTCTAATTTAGAACTGGAGGATGGTAAAACGGTTAATTGATTACCTATCATAAAATGCGAAGGACTTAAAGGATCTGGTTCATTAATATCGTTATACATATAAGTTATTGGTCGAGAGTTAATAACAGCTTCAATCTCTACAAGTACAGTAAGTAATTGCTCAAAAGTTAATAAAGATTTATGTAATATTCGTTTTAATGCAATTTTAACTGATCTTACTAAACGCTCCCAAAAACCACCCCACCATGGACAACCTTCGACAATAAACTTCCACTCAATTCCTTGCCTTTCTAAGTATTGTAGAGGTTCGTCATTTTTACACAATTTGAATAAATATTTAATTTCACGATCAGCAGCTTTAAAAGTTTTGGCATTATCTGAATATATCATTTTACTAATGCTCCTGCGTCCAAAAAACCTTCTTAGAGCCTGAATAAAACTTTCAACTTTTAAACTAGACACTAACTCTAAGTGAACCCCACGAGTTACAGCACATGTAAACAATGCAATATAACACTTAGAACCATCCCTTACATAAAGGGGTCCTGCAAAATCGATGCCTGTTATATTAAACGGTGGAGATTTTTCGATTCTGTCAACAGGTAGATTACCTGTTACTTGCTTACCAGAAGTAACACTAAATCTTCTACAAATTTTACATCGATATATAACAGATTTCACGAATTGTCTACCTTTCACTATCCAAAATTTACTTCTTATCAGCAATAAAGTGTCATTTACACCAGCATGCAAAACCCTTTCATGACAATCCTTAATAATTAAAACAACAAAATAATCATTATTAGGTAATATTATTGGACACTTTTCACTAACATCTAATGAGGAATTAACTAAACGACTTTTAATTCTCAGAATCTTATTTTCATCAAGTTTGGGATTCAACTGAAATAGTTTAGAATTAGAATTGATTTTTAAATTATTTTTTAAACAATTAATTTCATTTGCATAGTATTTACGTTGAACAGTTCTTATCCAATAATTATTTGATTCACTTACATGAATCTGAAAATATAAGATGTTACATGCAATAATTTACGTAAAGTACTAAAGTTCTCAACTTTGAGCACAGGCTCTGGATCAGCACTTGCAATAAAAGAAACAGTCATTATTTCAGTTTGGACATCGTCAGTCATTGAAAGCTGACTATCATCAGCAGTCGGCCATTTATTACTGGAACAGATAAGCCATGGAGGCCCATGCCACCATACATCGTCCTGCACAAGGGCACTGGCATCGATTCCTTCTCTCGTCAACTTATCAGCAGGATTATCAGAGCCAGGACAGTGATTCCATTGATTGGGATCACTTCTTTGTTGAATTTCGGTGACTCGGTTTGAGACAAAACGTTTCCATTTCCGGGGAGATCCACGAATCCAATGCAAAGTGATAGTTGAATCAGTCCACATAAAGATCCTTGTTTCAGGAAATTGGTCACGGATTGATGCAATCATTCTGGTTCCGACAACAGCAGCCATCAATTCTAGTTTAGGAAGAGACAATTGTTTTAATGGAGAAACGCGACTTTTAGCTATCACTAACTGGGATGATCTAGATGTTGAACTGGCAGATATCAAATAAATTGTAGCTCCATAAGCACTTTTGCTTGCATCACAAAAGCAGTGTAATTCATCACGAGATGGATCCAAAACTCTATTTAGCCACCTAGGAACCACAATTTGTTCTAAAAAATGAAGTTGCTTGTACCATTCTTGCCAATTTTTATCGATTTCAGGAGGTAGAGTATCGTCCCAATCAATTTTCAATAGCCAAAGTTTTTGGAACATGATTTTGACTTGGATCGTGAATGAGGACAGCCATCCGAAAGGATAGAAAATTCTTGAAGTAGCTTGGAATAAAGTTCGATTTGTACGAGGGTTAGAAATTATAAAATTAAAAACTTCTCCAGTTTTAAAATTAAAACAGTCATTCGACAAGTCCCACTTCAATCCAAGAACTTTTACTTCTTCGGTTCTATCAGCTTGAACTTCTGAGCTATATATTTTGTTGTTCAAAATTCTTGAGTTGGATTTCCACTTCACGAGGTTCATGGAGGCCTGCTTAAATATTAGGGTTGCTTCTTCCTGTACCTGCGATGCTTCCTCTACAGAATTCGTTGAATACACAAGATCATCATACATACAAGAATTTAACAGCTTAGTTGTCATGGGATAAATATTTTGAAATTTCTTCAAGTGATGACGTATAGTTGCTGCTAGTAAAAAAGGGCTTGATGTTGCTCCAAACATCACACGAGTCATTCTGTAAATTTCAAATTTTGTATTGGGAGACTTAGCGTCTTCTGAAATCCATAAAAATCTTAAGGCATCACGATCTTCTGGTGCAATTGAAATTTGTAAAAAAGCCTTTTGAATGTCGGCAATTGCAGCAATTTCACCTTTACGAAAATTCAATAAAACTATCAGTAAATCAGGAACTAAGTTAGGTCCTTGTAATAAACAATCATTCAAAGAATGATGACCTTTTTCTCTAGATGAAGCATCATAGACTACACGCAGTTTTGTTGTGGAATGATCTTCTCTAATTACAGCCCGATGAGGAACGTAATAAGTTTTCTTTGAGTTAAAGGCATTCTTTTCTGTTTTTTCTATTATTCCTTCCTTCAGTTGTTCATTTATTACGTTTTTATACTGTTCGAAAAAATAAGGATTGGACGTAAATCTCTTGATCAATTTTTTCATTCGGTTTTCAGCATTATGAAAATTATCATGTAAATCAACTGTATCATTCTTCCATGGAAGGTTTACTTCATAACGGCCATCTCTTATGCGAATAGATTGTTCAAATGAAGAAAGTGCTTTTATATCTTCTTCTTTTTCATCCAAGACCGGTGCTATTCCTAACGATTCTATTTCCCAGAAAGATTTAATATTATTAGACAGCTCTTCATCTAAACATAAATTTGAACTAACAGTCATTGATCGTAAATCAGAACTCATTACGGAACCTTGAATACACCATCCTAATCTAGTCTCTACAGCAACTAATGCTTCATTAATTCGTTCGATTTTTTCAGTAACAATTTTCCAGTAAACATCACTTCCTAATAGCACTGAAATTTCATTGGCGTTATACAGTTGGTGATTAGTTGGCACATCATCTGAAAGTTTAATTCCCAAAGAATGCAAAGTTTCAGTTAAGTCATCGCCAGACATTTTAATTTCAGCAGCAGTAATCACGGGATATTCAATAGCTTCAATAATAACAAACTTATCAGGATTAATTAGATCAACAAGTTTCAATTTCACTTTCCTTCTACGACTATTTACACTCTTGCTAGATCCAAATGTATGAATATTAAGATCAATTTCTCCTGTAACAGGCAAATTTAACTTTTTTGATAACTTTTCACTTATAAAAGACGTTTGACTACCTCCGTCAAGCAAACATCTAACTAAACATTCAGCTTTGTTCACAGCAACAGCGGTAACAGTTTGTAAAATTACATCTGAATTCTGTTTCACAGAGTTTTGCACAACATGAGATTCATTATTTTTATTTACGAGTAGTTCTTTATCATTATTCGAAACGGGACTTTCGTTTTCAGGCTGTTTAATACAAACAGAATAATGGTGCTTTTGTTTACAGTGAAAACAAGCAAGATTTCTTTTCATGCAATCCGAAGATATAGATAAATGTCCTTTTTGAAAGCAACTGAAGCATCTACCACTTTTCATTAAAATTTGTCTTTTCTTATAAACTAACTTCATTACAATTAAATTTATCGTGATTCTTCGAACAAAAAATACATTTCAAATTCAATGTTGATAAAGCAAAGGAGCTTACCTTTGGTTTTCTTTTATTCCAAGGTTTTTCTTCTACTTTCGATTCTGGAGTGAATTTAAAATCTCTTGAATTTAAAATTTTCTTTTCTTGAATTTTCTGAGAGTAGAGCTGACCGTTCACGGCTATCAATTTCGTTTCTAATAAATTTTAACAATTCTTCCACATTCCAAGTAGAATCCTTCGTTCTTTGTCGGTTAAAATCCAAAATTATATCTTCGGGAATCAGCTTCATCAATATTGGACAGAGTAGATTTCCATAGGTTTCAGACATCACGTTTAAAGACTTTAAACTTCGTATTTCAATTTCAATGTTATCGTAAAGTTTCCTCATCGCATCAACATCGCTAGAAACCTTTACTGCAGTTAAATTTAACAGTTCGTTCATGTGAGCATTAATAATTAAGTCACTTCTTCCATAGCGATCTTGTAAAATATCAATGGCTGCAAGATAATTAGAATCACAAATCGAAAGTCCATTCACAGCTCTTGCCGCAGTTCCGCCAAGATATGACTTTAAATACACAAACTTATCGACAGTTTTCAAAGTCTTATTTTCGTGAATAGTCGATTTAAATTGTTCCCAGAAGTTATTCCATAGTTTAACATCACCGTAGAATTTTTCGATATTAATGTTCGGTAATTTTACGTGAACATTTTGAAATTCTTCAGAAATAATTTCGGTTGAAATACTTTCGTTATCGTTCTTACGGTTTTCCATATCCAACTTAGCATTCGACGAAGATAAAATTCTTGAAATTTTCGTTTTTAAAACAATAATCTTATCAGAATATTCTTCCGATTGTTCGTATTCCTTTTCAATTTCGTCAGCATCAATCAAATCTTCAATTTTCAAATCCAGTTCCTTCAATAAAGATTCCTTTTCAATAAGTTTAGCCAGTAATTCATCTAAAGTTTCAATGTTCGGAATTTCATTTTTTATTTCATTTTCGATTTCGCCGAACAATCTAGTCTTAGATGCTCTGACCGCACCTCTTTTCTGCTTCCGTTTTGAAAGTTCAGCAGACATTCTCGAATTCAGAATAAATTAATCGAATAAAGAAAAGAGAAATAATTTCAATATCAAGTTCAATTCAAAGGCACCCCTCTTCAGCAATAAATATTTTCAATCACGTTCTTGGGATTTTCGGCACCATATAAAAAAAGCGGCAGAGAGGTTAGGATTCATATTCTTTAATAACAACAAAACAAAAAGTAAACATTAGAATAGCCAAAACAAAAGAGTAGGCAACGCCATCTATTGATTCAAAACATAAATTTTCTACAATATGGCGAGGTAATTTGGCATTATTTTAAACTTTCGCCATATATATAAATCTTTATTGCGACCCAATTTACGACCAAATGTTTTCGAAATTTTGTCTACCCCCCCCCCCTATTTCAAGGCTCAGGATTCCAAATATGTAAAAAAATTTATGTTTATTCAGAGAAAGTACGTTTTTGTGTCTGATTTCGTAACTTAATTAATAGTTAGCACTAATTAATTAGCATATTTGAGGTCACCCCCAAGAACCATTAAGATTGACACTTAGTTCGTGAAAATCCGACCATTAGAACGAAAGTTATTCAGGGTGATTCGTTTTTTTTTTGCGGACTGTACATACATAATGCCCCATGTCTCCTCTTTATCTATAACATTAAAACTCAGTAACGTGAGCCGCAATGACTCAGGGTATAGAGCGTTCGCCTTCTAATGAGGTGATCCGGGTTCGAATCCCAGTCGATACGAATTTCGCATTCGGATTGCACCGACCACAGTGCTGACGTGAAATATCCTAATTGGCAGACGGATCATGGGTAAGAGTCCCCTTGCCGTTAGGATAACCGTGGGTGGTTCTCGTGGTCTCCCTCTCCATACGAGTTAGTTCCATCAAAAAGTCCTCCACGAAGGCAAATTTCTCCCAAAAAAAACTCAGTAATTTATTATATATAAAATATATTTTATAACACTATCAAAGGAAATCATTTTAGACAAATTAGGAGGCCCACAATATTTAAGTATATATTTCAAAATGCGTAAAATAGTGTTAAAAATTTTTTTTGCTCACATTATGTACATAAATATAGCCCCATATCCTCTTTATCTATATTCAAACTCAGTAAGGTATTGTATTATATTACATAACCTACCAAAGGAAGTAATTTGCTGTTTAAACGAGAATGGGCATAATCTAAGAAATTAGAAGTTGTATTCTTATTTTTTTTTGTCATTTGCTGTTTAATAGAGAATAATTACAAAATTAAACTTATTTATTATTTTTTTAATGAGGGTGTAAGAAACTTAGAATAGTATAGTGTAAAAGTTTTTATATCATTTTGAACCAAGAAATATTTGATGGCAAAATTCACAATTTGGAAAGAAATCCTTCCAATATTTTTTTAAAAATTAAGGTGCTTTTAAAATTTTCTATCTCAATTCGACTATCTTAATATTATTTGAAAATACTATCATTTGAATATATATATATATATTACCAACTCTCTTTTTTCAATGTTCTCTTTTGAACAACTTTTCTATTTATACTTGAATCCACTAATTTTTGCCGTCGCTATCATTTCTTTAGTACTGGATTCTACTATCATTTGATCATTACTTGAATCCACTGTCCTGTATCGGTACCACGGAGGAAGTGGCTTACCCTGGAGGTAGGTGCACGCAACTTCAAGGGAATGCCGCGTGGTGTATATGAAAAAAAAATATATATATATATAAAAATAAATAAATAAAAAATTTTTAAACGCCGAAATATTTTGAATGTTAGATTGTGAATTATTTCAAAGTATTTAATTTTTTAATGCTTTATTTCAATTTATATATATTTTTTAAGAAACAAAAACTAAAAAAATTAGCATGCTTTTTTTTCCAAAGGAAAGTAACTGTGCACGAGGTCCCAGTTAACAGGCAGAGCTGGATTAAGCGTACGCGGGGGGGCCCTAGGCCATTCAAAATTTTGGGGCCCTTAGATTAAATTTTTTTCTCGTATATTTTTTATTTATTCAAATGTAAAAGTATTTATAGATATTTTCATTTAAGAAAGCATATTTAAAATAAAAATAAATCAAATTTTAATAAGTAATAAATAAATATGATTAACATTATATAAAAAAATTATCGTATTTTATTAATACATATTTAAAATAGATATTTTTTTTAAAAATTATTATTTTTTTTAATTTTTTAAAATTTATTAAGGCCCCCCCCAGGCCATGGCCTAACGGGTAATCCGGCACTGTTAACAGAACACACTAGCAGCACCGTAGTTTCAATGTATGTTCGAGGGTTCGTATGTTCTGTTGTTGTCGTCGGCTATTAAAGTAGATGGGGTCCGATTGTTCTTTTTATCCAGTGGCGCCATCTATGGCCAAGAATTCGACTTCTGCCACACCTGTTTATAGAGCGAACACGTTTATTCATCCACAGATCGTAATTTTGACCTGAACAATAGAACGATCCATCTTCAATTCAGTACTCCCAGAGGTTTAATTTGCTATGGGAACATGGAGGACTTTATGATGACCAGACAGATTTAACCTGCACCAGTCACTACACGAGGAGTTTTCGGCCGGCTGGATGCGAACTCCCGCTCTCACGAACAAGAGTCCTGCCTATCTCAGCCATATCTCCTTCTAATATATATTCTAAACTACAAAAAACAGAATAATGAAAACTTTCTCATATTTACATCCTACCTACCGTACAATAGTTACATAATCAAGTAATATATGGGTGATTCTCACGAAACATGACAATTCGGACCAAAAAATTTCTTCAAATTTAAAGTCGCCAAAATAATCTAAATTTTTTTTGTATACTTCTTTAGTTACACTTATTAATATTTTACAGACAGCAGTGTAGTTGATTGACATTTGCTCGGGAAAAAAAATAAAATTGAAATTCATCAAATCTTGAATGCCAGGAAAATGACATATTAGTTTAGAAGTTTAAAAGACAGTTATTTTGAGTTAAAAATAAGTAACTCAACTTAAGCCTTTATGTTAGATGGACCATAAATTGCTTAAATTAATTCTTTTTATCCACTGTAGAAAGAATCAAAAAAATTTTTGTTGCTGATATGTACAGAATAAAATTGTGGATAATAATCAATCATTAAATAAATAAATAACTTTGATTACATCCAAGCATATTACAATCATACATAAACTTGGTATTAGGTTAATATTTGCTTTCCTTCCTTACAGTATTAGCAGTTTGGCATTCATAAGCCAGGAAAATGACAAATTCCCCATTTTATAGCATATAACTTTACTTTAATTAAATATTTTGGCCTAAGACGTTTATATTCTGTAGAAAACAACAGGATTTCTTAAAATAACTCAGATAAATCTATGTAGTTTATATTATTAATGGTTTCAAGAAGCCAGGAAAATGACAACACAAAAACCTACTCACCATGAAAAATTTTTTGAAATAGGCTTTGAACCAGAAAATCAGTTCTTTATTCATGCAACAAGACATGTTCATATAGGAGGGTATCTAATCAATCTATTAGCATAAGATATTGATTGCTGGCTCTATCTATTTTGGTTATATACACCACTAAATAAAAATAGCCAGGAAAATGACAGATTTTCTTGGGACAAACAAATTATTGACAGAAAAAATTAATTTAAACGAAGTTTTTGTAAATAATTCCCTCTGCGTATATTCTAGAAATGCTTACACCGGTTGATGTAAAAAAAATAAGACATTGAAAAATTTATAGGAAGTTTTGAAGCTAGTTATTATATGAAACATTGTTTGGGACATGCCAGGAAAAAAGCATTTTGAAGTTCAAACAAATTTGTTAACTATACGAAACAGTCAATGCTAGTGAAAAGTTATTTTAAAATGCTAACAGCAATGCTATTTATTAATTTTTTTTTTAAAAAAAAGTTCTTTTAGTGTTAGATCTTGGAGCAAGGGACAGTGAATTGTCATATTTCGTGAGAATCACCCATATATAATTTCCGAGGTGGTTTCTTCCCACGCCACTGGGATAGTCCATCTCTGCATGTTGTATTTGTCCAACAATGATGATTACCAGTAGATCAATGAAGTCGTCTAATTATGTAAAGATCTTCGCTCCAGCCAAAAGTTATAAATTGTAGTCTGTTGTTGGCAATGAAAGTTGCATTCTCTTCTGATACTTTCATTGAGGGTTGTCATTTCAAAACATATTCGCAAAGCCAGATTTACGTGTAAGCTAAATAAGGTGTAGATTTGGGATCCCACTTTTCCTCTTCTTTTTTTAAAAGTTTTATTCGGAGCTGGGGCCCTCT
This sequence comes from Parasteatoda lunata, assembly GCA_949128135.1. NCBI lineage: Eukaryota > Metazoa > Arthropoda > Arachnida > Araneae > Theridiidae > Parasteatoda > Parasteatoda lunata. The sequence goes on along the minus strand of OX421972.1, from coordinate 117,986,847 downwards.
GAAGCCCAAAATTACTATTTTTCTTCATTGGTGGACGATTTTCCAAAATTCAATCAAAGTGTTTACAAATATAAATTAAATTTTACTCTTTACTTTTCTATCCAAAAGAGCAATAAAACGCTCTCTATATATAGTGCGATTAAAAAGATAATAAAAAATTTCAAGGATAGAAAATAGTAGTTAATTTGTTTTTTTTTAATGGACCTGTTCAAACTAGTTCTCTCCCATCACATATTAAGAAAATGTCATAAGACATTATATTTATTGAAATAATAAATGCATTGAAAATATTAAAGCAGTCTTTTTGCAGCCATTAAAGTTGAGTTACGCAATGCTAAATTTTTTTAAAAACAGATTGAAATTGGTCCACCATATGATATCACATAAAAATATTATTAATAAAATAAAAAACTTTGGGAGGAAATTCAAAATGTGAAATTTCGTGTTATATAAATATTAAGATAGAAAAGCGGCTTGTTGTCGGTAAAATGTGGTACGATTGCTAACACTTTTCAGGTGATCGATCTGAAACAATATGGGATTTCAGCCACAACCGGACTCCAATTCTTTGCTATGGCAGCTCAGTACCTTAAACACTGAGCCACCACAACACTCTTCTGTTCTAAAATTTCGACGTTGGTAAAAATATTGATTTTTTTTCAGGTGGGGTTTTGCTCCTTTTCTTATTCAGTTTTGCTCTTACGTTTAAAAACTAATGATCAATTCAGTTATATTGTTTTCGACATGTTTGATATCTAATATTATGATGGCCATTTGGTTTGCACAAAGTAAAAACATTCAACACACGCAATGAAAGAATATATGTGTTATATAGCTTTTATCTTAATTAAATGTAAAATAAAAGATACAATTGAAATTTATGTTATTTAAAAATATTTGTTGTACTACTTTAACTAGCATCATTTAATGTTTTTCGTTGCTATGGAGATCGTTTTAAATTTTTACAAAGCAAATTAAACATTCCAGCAACATCCCGTTGTGGGTTATAGGGAGTCTAAGGTGGAAGCTTTAACACTCTTGAGACAAACGCCAAAATATTGGTAATGCGTCCAGCAATGACCGCCTTCACAGCCAAACTTGTACCCATCGTTTTAAAGCTGGGGGTAAATTTCAAAACGCTGCTGGAGATCGAACCCAGACTTTCATAATGGCAGCTTAGTGCTTTAACTACTCTACTATCGATTTTCAAAATTTTTTCTTAAAACTAAATGAATTAGTGAGTCAGTTTGTTTTGCAACACTGAATAAAAATAATGATAGATAAAATAAACTAATAAATAAAATAAACTTATAAAAGAACAAATTAATAAAATTATTTAAGATCAGTGATTATTTAGTGCAGTGACGAAGAGAAACCCATATTTGCCCTAAGTATATTATCTTGGAAGTATCTTGAGAAGGCTTAAATTTAAAGAGTCAATTTCCTATTAAATAAATTTTTTTTAAAAAATAAACTCCACCCTGTTTTAATACGTTGTACTTAAAGTTAAAATAATTTTTCTTTGTCAATTGTATCATTTGAATGAATAAAAATGTATGGAAGGAATCAGCTTTTTAAAACTTAATTCTTAAATCGATCATTATTAATATTATTTTTTCTTGCATTAGATTTAGAATAACCAAGTTTAAAATATATTTTCAACAATACTTACCATCGAAACTTTTACAACAATAAAGTAATATAAAAATTTTATGCAAGATATTATTTAAACAATGGTTCATTTCAAAACATTGTTGCAAAAGATGCATCTGTTAGTTCGATTAAAAATTTATTTTTACCCATTCTTGTTTGAGATTTCTCAAATGCTGGTAGTCTTTTGAGAAATTAAAAAGTGAGAATTACGAATAAAAAACGATTCATATCGCTTCGATCTTTTGAATCATTGGAGAAAGGAAAGGGAAAAATATCCCCGACCCAATCGTAAGTATAAAAACATACTTTTTTTTAATATTTTTGAGGTTTTTACTACTTAATGACATGGAACTAGAATATTGTTAAAACCATATAAAGCTTCTGTACAGTGATCAACATTAAAACTAAATTTAAAGAATATTGAGGAAATTTCATAAACATGAAAAAAAAAGAAAAACTTTTAGACATTTATTATAAATAATACGTTAGTCTTAAACTCAGGAAAAAAATTTATGGATAGTTTAATAAAACTTCTAAAAAAAAAAGAAAGTCAAAATAAGTGGGTCACCCAATTATAAACTTTTATCGAGAACTATAATGATATAGATTTTATGGGTAAAATATTAGAATAGACCACCTCTTGGAGAGTTTTTGAAATCTCGCCAAGTTGATGATTATTACTGGGATCAACGTTGCTTTTTGATTATTTAAAAAAAAAAAAATATTAACAATTTGTTTAAACAATTAACATTATTTTTAAATAAAATTTATTAAAATTCCCCGAAATATCTTCCGGAAATCTAGTTTGGCGAGATTTAAAAAGTCGCCACGGGGAGGGTTATTCTAGGATCCACCCAATTTTGTGTTCTATGAAAAATTGTGAGTCATTCATTTCAAGTCAATACCGTACGAGTGTTTGCAAACTCCTTAGAGCACGTAGCTGAACTCCAATAAATGATAAAGTTTACATCTATCTCAGATGCTCCATTTGTGAAACATTTTCCCCAAACTTTGCGTTTCACTTTGTTCCTTTTCAAAAATATATATCTTTTTCAAAGATTTTAAACCTTTTTAATTGAGTTTAAATATAAGTTGCGAAACGGGCGGTAGTATGTTGAATTTTCTTTTATTATTAAATGAAATAAACATTTATTTTAAAACTTAAATGATTTTGATGAGATTGACGTGAACGAAGAGTAAGTAGTTATCCTTTAAAATTTTCAAGCTTATGTCATTATTTTCTTTCTTTTTTCATAAAAGGGTACCCTTTTAGAGCATCTGAAATATTTACACAAAAAGCAAAGACACAATTAAAAACAATGAAATATGACTAAAGCACTAGAACCTACCTTAGGATTTATACACATGTCTGCGATTTTTTTAATAATTCGCAGTAATAATTCTAACGACAAAGCGAAATATGCAAAAAAATAGAATCGAGGGTCCAAACTTTTAACCGCCCTTTTGATTAAACTATTAGGACCACATTTTGCAGATTACTTTTCTAACTTTGAAGGTAAAAAACTCGAAACCATTGAAAAAAAAAAGACATATTCAGAGAATGTATGTTTTTGTGTCTGATTTTTTTTAACTTTAATTATAGTATGCATGAATTAAAAGGCTTTTTTAGGGTGAGCCATTAGTTTACATATTAGTAGGAGAAAATCCGATATTCAGATCAAAAGATTTTAAGAAGCTCATTTTCATTTTGCGCACTCTAAACCTAAAGAAACTCTAAAAAAAGTCACGAAGATCACTGGTTATCACACAAAGTTTTTTTTTAAAATAGAAATCTATTAGCATCTGAAATATTTAAGAAAATATATTCTTTATATAATTTTAGTGATGAAGAATATATGATGGAGATGAAAGCTGAGTTGCAAACTGAGGATGATGATGAACGTGATGATAACGGATTTAATGGAGCGGAGTTCTAGGAAAAAATTGTTAATTCTGCTGACCAAATAACTGAAATTGAGGATGAAACAAACAATGCACTTGTTTTTTTTTTTTAAACAGGGTTTGGTAAAATAAAAACTTTCAAATATTTACTACAAAGATGTAGCACGGGTTTCAATTATAGCAGTGCTGCCAACTCCAACTTTAAATATCTGAAGAGTCACTTTTAACACTGATATTTCCCTTTAACTTTTAACAATGCACTTGTTTTTTTTTTTTTTAAACAGGGTTTGGTAAAATAAAAACTTTCAAATATTTACTACAAAGATGTAGCACGGGTTTCAATTATAGCAGTGCTGCCAACTCCAACTTTAAATATCCGAAGAGTCACTTTTAACACTGATATTTCCCTTTAACTTTTTGTCAAATTCGTAAGACTCTGTTACATTCCATGTCCTCTCTGTTACGATGCATTATTTGGACTTAAGAAAAAGGGGTTGGAATTTTAAGCCTTATAATAATTTATTTTACCTTGAAATGTGATAATTTAAAAAAAAAAAAAAAATTACAGATGTTTAGGATGGTTCAAATCACAGAATTTAGCATAAATAACAGTGCATGTCAAAAATATGGGATCTGTTCCCTCTGTTATAAGTACATTTAATTAACTTAGAAATTAATTATGAGGCTCTTTTATTATTTAATGCCAATTAATTAAACATTGCACCCTAAAGTAGCATATTCTTGCAGAATTTTTGTTTTCAAAAATATTTAGGGTGACTCTGGGTAATTCATGATCACTCTGTTTCTGGGGTAAATAATGATCACCTTTGTTTTATTCAAAAAAAATTATTTTTTTTTTTAAATTTGAGACATGGACAAGAATGCTTGTACACTTTACTAAAGTATAACTACATTTACTTAATAATAGTTTTTTATTTAATCTAACAAAATAAGTATCTTTTAAATTGCTTTCTGTATTTTCCATTTCAAAGATGGGTTTTAAATTTGCACATTTCTGCAGCCTTCTTCTCCTTCTCTTAATAATAAATATTTTGAGTTATTTTCTTTGATATAAAAATAGTGTAAGCTTTTGTTTAATTGTTTCACATCTACTGTAAACATTATAATTGACTATAGGAAACTATATCAAATGTTGCCCCCTACAGATGGGGTAATTATTGACCACTGGGGTAACTCCTGATCATTGTCATTTCTTCTTATAAATAGTATAAAAAATAGCTAACTGTCTTGTCTTAAATAACAGTTCATATTTATTAAGTGGAACAACTATAAAATATATTTTAACTGTAATCACAAAATTTGTTTTCAACTGTATACAAGACAAATGTGTTCTGATTTGCACTATTTCTGGTTTGTCTTACCTTGCTTCTATCTTAATTTTATGTGTGTACATTGTTAGAATAATTTTTAAGTTTATAAATTAGCCTAATATAAATATGGTGAGAAATTATAAGCCTAAAAAGGATGCTAAGCTTCTAGAAAGCAAAATTAGTGATTGAAAATGAAAATTTCAGTGTGAGAGCTACTGCCAGAGCTGCTGACATACCTTACTTAACTTTACACTCTCACTTAATGAAGTTAGAAAATCCAGCAAAAGTAACCCATGTGGGAACTCTTTCTTTTATTCCAGCAGAACATGAGAATGGGTTGGCTGCTTGCCTAAAATGTATGGCACGATGCAAAGATTTTTGGAAAATTTAATGTGTTAATCTTTATTCTTGCTTTTGAATAAATCATTGTATTAGCTGCTTAAACATATCTTTTCGGTTTATTTGTTTGATCTTGTTGTCTTATTTGCTAATTACTAGAGCCCGGATTTTGATGACCTAAAAAATCTCAACTAATGCCCTTAAAAAGTGCTAAAAATGCCCTTAAATAATGCTGAATGCTCTAAAAAGGCGAAAATTGCGCTAAAAATGCCTTATGACATGACTTAAATAAAGTAAAAATATTGAACTAAAACAATATTTTACTCTTTAAAATTATTATGAGTCATTTCAAAAAATATAAAGCAATGCAATACTCGTTCTACGTTTATTAAAGTTTGAAAAATATTTTTTATATCCTAATATAACAAAAAAAAAAAAAAAAAAAAAAGGAAAATATATTGATTCCAAAACATTTTCATTTTGTATAGAAACTTAAATGACTATAACAACTTCCATCTCATAATACTACTAAATATCAGAATTACATTGGATTACTAAATGCTTTTCGATATTTTGAATTGTGAACGAGCGTCTCTTGTCTGAAAGTAAATTTTTATACCTGGAGAAGCTTCTTTCAACGTCTACTGATGTTATTGGTGCGTACTTGAAAAAGACGGTCTCACTTACTGACAATTCTTCTTCAGTTTGAAAAGATAATGCTTCACCTGTTAATATCCTAGAGATTTTCTTCATTGTTTGGAAACCAATGTTCTTCTCCAAAACTTTGTCCTATCTTTCCCCTTGCTTCTTGCAGCACTTGACTCACTACGGTAATATAATTTATCGCATCACAAAGTTCCAATTCTTGTAATTGTCGAGGACACAATAGCAAAGCTAGACTTGATAAATGCTAAGTTTCCTTCGATTTTATCAGAGGCCTATTTTAATTGATGCAGCATCTTCTGAATCAAAACTACTGACTTCACTGCAAGCTTCTTCTTAATAAAATTTTAGAATTAGATTTTTACAGATGAGCAAGTAAGATGCTTGAAATCCTGTTAATATCTGCCCTGACTGATAAAAGCAACCGGTTTTAAACATTCATTTGTGCTGTTACAATTGAGAAGCACATTTGAATATACAGGTCTTCAATCATTTGGCTTTCAGGAAGTTTTCAGATTTTATTTCTTATGCCTCCTCACTAGAAAATTGTAATGTTCTAAACTATACAAATCAGAGAAAATGGGAAAGCTGTAACAAAGAATTACTTCTGAAGATTTGATATCAATCAATAACATAATGGAAAAACATTATGGTACGCAGGTGGTCTTGAGAGTTACAATATGAAATGTAAAATTATAAGACAAATCTTGCATTTCATGTAATAAAAATGTCCCAAAAAATAATAAAAATTTGAAAAAATTAAAAAGAAACTTAAAAAATGCTTTAAAATGCAAAATACGCCCCAAAATTTAGAAAAAATGCCCTATAAAGCTAAAAAAATGCTCTATAGGACAAAAAATGTCCAAAAATGAAAAATGTCTTCAAAATCTGGGATTTTCAAACAAAAGAAGGTAACATAGGACTCATCTCATATAGCCTCAAACTTCCAGTAAATATTAAAATTCTATCTTGAATAGTTTTTTTACAAAATAGATGTTTGCATTTTTTGATCAGGAATTACCCCAGGTCACCCTAGAATAAAATACATGTGTGATTTCCCCTCTGATGATTGGGAACGAATTGTAATGTCAATACTCCCTTTAAAATAGAAGGATATAGCTCAGTATACATAATGGCTTATCTTCGCTTAATATTAACCTATAATTTTTAAACTTGGTCGGACACTTACTAGTCCGTCAGTGAACAGCCGATCCCAATTTTTGGGTTTACGACTACCAATGCTTAACTCCGTAGCTTTGCAATTTTGAGCCCAATCCAGAAGACAAAGGAACTCTGAGAGAAATTTGCCTTTATGGAGGAATTAATTAATTATTAAATTTAATCACAGTAAAATTTAAAACTTTCCTTTTTACCACATGCAACATGGTAATTTTAATAAATTATTTTAAATCATTACTCTCAACATTCCTCTTTTAAATAAAGCATCCGGACCCACTGAAAAATTTTTTCATTTCCTGTGTTCTCTGCATATACATAAAGGACAATATATTGTTTTATGTTAACATGTAATTTTTAAACTTTGCCTAACCAAACCTCAAAAGTATATTCTTTTTTATAACCCCCGACAACACAATTTTCAGAGATGTCAACTGCACCAGATTCGACAAAATATTAAAAAGAAGATTTTTTTTGGCCATGTTTTTAGAAGGCTCAACATAAAATTGCTGTTACAAAGTGGGGTATCGCATAAGCCTTTGAATTAAGAAGTAGTAGTGAGTAAAAATCATATAAATCGTATATATATATTTATTTAACCAAAATACATACTTTAAAAGACTATCACTCTAAAATATTTTTCTGCTGTCCACAGCAATTTGGTAATCGCGAATTTTAATTTTTGGACTACAAATGTTCAACTCCGTAGCCTTGTGATTTTGAACCCAATCTAGAAAACAAAGGAACTCCTGGATCAAGTATTGGGGGAAAGTTTCCTTTGGGGAAAACTTCTTGATGAAACTAACCCACATGGGGTTTGCGTTACATGGAGTTTAAGAGAAAATGAATAAATAAAATATGAAAACCTCCTGTGGTTAGCTAGACGGAAAGTACTAACATTAGAACTCGTCCTGACTCTAGCTGCTCGTTAAATCAAGCTATATGGTATTTTCTGCATAAAATTTTAACAGTTGATAATTCTCAAAAAGTAATCAAATCATTTTTTTTTTACTCCATCCTGCTTCTTGTACATTTTTGTCACACTTTCATAATTTCTAGCTAAAAAACTAAATGTAACACAAATCATTAAAAAAATTGTTAAAAAATTCGCAAAAAAAAGTAGATAAATAATCTGTTTAAAAATGCAAATAGTCACAAGCAAATAGAAATTTCAAAAAACAAATTTTGAAAATTAAAATTTGGTTTAAAAAGAAAAATGCCCTTTCAGCACTCTTCAGTTGAATTGTAGCAGATAAACCACGTTTGATTTTTTTTCTCTAGAAATTTAATAGTTAATAATTCCCTATTATCAAAAATTAATAATTTTCTTTACTTCATCATATTTCTGGTGCGTCTTTCTACACAATTTCAAGTTTATAATTCTTACAGTTTTGTGCAATTAAAACAAAATATACAGTGAAGTTGAACATCGAAAACAGAGGTACTCACGGTTTCTTAATACAGTTGGTTATATACTTACATTTTCACTGATGTAAGAAATACATAGTGAAAATTTAGGTATACCGAAATTTCCACTAATATTTTGCATTTTCAACTTAACAACAGCTTCTTAAAAATGTTTCATTTGGTACTCAAAAGCAATACTTTGAATAGTAACTGTTCTGTAACACCAAGTTTGTGAATACGCAAGACTGCATTTGATATATGTAAGAATAAAATAAATTTTGAGAAAATGTAGTTTATATTGAGGTAAATGTTAAATAAGAACTCTATGGCAGAATTGTGGTGACATTGTATCAGAATGTCACAGAGGTCATGCAGAAAGATTTAATCTTTTTCAAAAGATAGCTTTTTAATGCAATATTATTTATTACAACTCAAAACACGCACTTAGTAACCCCTTTTTGAATTCTGTAGCTGCAGATTTTTTCCCCTCTTTAATGTGACTTTCTACAAAAGGCAAGAATATCGTCCATATTAGAATTACTTATCTGATTTTTTTTTAAAAATCTTTTTTTGAAGTTAACTTTAAATTAGTAACATGTATAATTGCTATTTTTAAGTATCTGCAGAAAGCCCGAAAAAAATCTGCCACAGCGAATATAGTGAAACAAATACACTTAAACATATACTAACTAGTTTCTATGAAATAATGCTAGAAAGACACCTCATTTTGATAAATACAAATCTGATTTGATTTAAAAGGTCAAATACGAATTTTATTTGGTAAAAAACAAAAAATAAACTGTTTAGTCAAATCAAAACAAGGGCCCTACTGTGTGTAAACAAATGTCCCAGCATACTGTGTATAAGAACTTTCCCGTTTTACACAGTGTAAAGGAACAAACACTTCGATTTTTATTTGAATAATATGGTATTTCAATTTCTATACACATATCAGGGTGCGTAGCCAGATCCTCCGACAAAAAATAAGCACATTTGAAGCACTTAAAAATTTATTTTAAGCACATCATCAGTACACCCGCAAAATAATTTTCAAAGACTTACATGATCATGATAAAATAAAAATTTTCTGACAAAGAACTCTTTTTTTTATTACATTAGCCATCATAAGAAGATAGACATTTTTCGGTTCGATTTCAGAGGAAGGAAAATGAAGCCTGAAATTAAGAATCTTTTGCAAAATGCAGCTGAGTTGCACATAATAGTGCACGAATAATTCCCACTGAATCACAAGCATTTCATCAAATATGTCAAATGATTGGGGTTTCCATACCCTATGAAACGCATTGAGTTTGAATGATTTGTGAAAACGTTTAATAGAACAATGTGAAAACCACCCTTCTGCATGGCAAAAATAGACATGGAAAAGGAGAAAAAGATATCACTTTCGAAACAGGAAAATTAAGCACTTTTTAAAAACACTCAATAAAAAAGCACCTTTAAGTGCTTTTACAGAAAATCGTAAACAAGCACCTTTAAGCACTTTTTAAAAAACGCTATGCACCTTAGCATATATATCGTTTATTTTTTCTAAAAGAAAACGGCAATACTTCATAGTGCTTGGCAATCTGTAATACAGAAATTATATTAGTACTTTTTTATGGTAATAAATCAAAGTAATTGTGATGAAAATATAATTTAATCCTAAATAATCATATAAATAAGTTGTTCAATAATATTATTTTAAGAAAATTTCATTTTCTGAAGAAAAAAAACTACACAAAACAAGTTCAAATTAATTATTAAAAAATGTGCTATTCAAAGTTATGATGTATTGCACCAAATCCATCTTATCCTAAACAAAAACAGGAAAAAAAATTTAATAAATGAAATTTAATTTATTCTTTTTATTGGAATTATGAGTTATACACATAAGTAAAATTTAAAAGTACTTTCCTTTCCAAGCATCTCATTGAGATTATGTTTATGTTCTTGCACGTAAAAGATGGTTTCAGATCACGCTTAAAATCACATTAATCAAACATGATTTTAGATAATTTTAAAACAATAAATGCATTAAAATTAAGTTTAGTTATTAAAATTATATTTATTTTTAGTACTTAAATGAGAATTAGTTCATAATTAATGAATTGCTCATTTTATCTGATAATTAAAAGTCATTAAACAAGTAAAAGCTTGAGGAAAAAAATATATAAAGTATTTATGATTAAGTATGAAAACTAAGCATGTAACTAAGAAAAAAAAAAACAAAAATGCCCTTTTTTTAAGCAATAATTATTATTAAAAATGTTTTGAAACTAATGATAAAGGTCAATGATATTATTTATCAATGATTAGAATAAAAAAAGTCCACCTTCATGACAGTTTTACACTTCAGGGGTTTTTAGTATATTTTCAAACCGGGGACGTCCCTGGTTTGCAGTATGTGCGCGTCTTATGGTGAAAATATGTGTGTGTGTGTACCTGGTTTACATGTTTCAAACACACATATATATAAACATAAATAATAGAATTAGGAAAATAATAAAAAAATGATGGGAAAACATAAAGGTTCTCGTCAGGGCTCATTCCTTTACAGTAGCGACATTTCAAAATAAAGAATAATTATCTTAGAAGATAAAAATCATTATTTATAATACGTCTATGTCTGTAAAAAATAATGTAATTATAAATAAGTTTAAGACGAAAAAAGAAAGCAGAAAACAAATATATCGATAAAAAATAAAACTAGATTCACTTATCTAACAGGCAAATAAAATTTCTAAAAAGAAAATATTCAGAACAAAAAAAATCTTAAAAAATTTAAAGTTGTTTTTGAAATGAAACACTATTTACTAAATTGAAACAATAGTCAACAAGAATATTTAATGTTTTTTTTTTTTTTTTTTTTTTTAATATTTTTCCAGTAATACTGGACATAATAAACATTTGACGTTTGCATTACAAATTTAGAGGTAAAATAAATAAATTACAGTTAATAAAAAACAATAGAACTTTAGAAAAAAAAATACTCAAATAACTCACAACATTCTACTTTTTGCCAATAGGCAGTTTTGAATGTTTATTACATTTGGAGGAACAAAAAGCTTCATGGATTTTCTTCGTCTTTTTCTACAAGATCTGCAATTTTTTGAAGGAGAAACTGCCTGTCTTCAGCAAGTAAAATCAATTCTTGAGTCAATGTGTTTACAGAAACTTTAAGAATAGAGCATCGTCGCCAATTGTAGTGAATTAAGAAACTAAAATATAGGATATGAATAGGAGTTACAAATTCTTGAGCAAAAATTATAAAGACAAAGTCATACCTATGATATCATCATCATTATTATTCACAAAAAACTTTATTCACTAATAATAAAAATTAATTTCTGCACATTTTGGAGATGTGATTCTTTTCAATCCTTTAACTGATTTCCGTAATGTAATATTCAATAGGAAGAAATATTTTTCTTCATAAAAATCTGAATTGAAGAGGTTCTTAGGGACAAACCCTTTATGGCAAATTCTCTTTCACCTATATTAGTAATTTAAAGAAAAGAAATGAGTTAAGGGAAACCTAGAGTAAACCATTCAAATTCAGAAATTTTTTCAAAGTACCAAAATGCAAACAAATTATTGCAAAATTACTTCCCCATTGCACAATCTTGCAATAATTTATTTGCATTTTGATTTTGGGATTTTTTTTTTTCAGAATTAGAAATATCATGCTTTACCTGAACTTACTTTAAATTACTAATGTTGGTGAAAGTGAATTTGCATGCTTTTTATAGTGACCTTTTAAAGTAATTTGCATTACTTATTGCTGTTTTAGTTCATTATATAATAGTTATCTTTAACCAATACAGCTAAGTCAAACATTTTAAGTAACTAACAAAAACGTCTTTAAAGAAAGAAAAACTCTATTGAAAAATTCCCAACATTGAGATAATTACTTTTCCTTAGTAACAATGCTTTACTAGTACAGGGGCTCTAAAAAAGCTATGTTATGCAATTTCATTTATGTTATGTACAGAATTCTTGCTCAATATATATATTAGTAAAACAGAAATTTAAATCTCAATAAACCACACCTCATAAGATTTTATTAGAAACAAAATTTTGCATCAAAATCTGAGAATTCTTTGAGTTATTTATGGCATGATAGATTAAGTATTGGCTTAAAAAAAATGAATCTTATGATAATTGTTTTTTTTTTTTAAATAAATTTATCAGTGGAACAATTTACTGTCAACTAAAAATGCATTTGGATCAGGTAAATTTTCACTTTATTTGAGTGCATACATTTTAGAAGGGGAAAATGAACCAAAAATCATTTACCGTATATTCCGGCGTATAACGCGCACTTTTAATACAAAAAATGATATTGGAATTTACGGGTGCGCGGTATACACCGAATATAAAAAATTATTGATTAAAAAAATTTTAATATATAAAAAAATTTTATTTGAAAGAAATAACATACCTTTACCTATATACTTTATTCATTTTCGTTATTACATAAATAGTTCATTATATTCGTCTTCCGTTATTTCTTCAGGCACGTCATCACAATCTGTTTCGTCTTCATCATCTGTGTTACCCTCATCCATAAATAAACAGTCATCTTCTGATCCGTCCAGATTATTTGAAATGCTGCATTTTTTGAATGATTTTCTAACCATCTCAGGCTTAATTTCATCCCATGCTTTTAATATTCATTCGCACACTGTTTCCAAACTTGCATGACGCATATGTCCTCCTTTCGTAAAGGTTTTCTCGCCCTCCAACATCCAAGTGTTCCACTGTTTTTTTAAATTGGCTTTAAATGGTTTGTTTAAGCAGACGTCTAATGGCTGAACTAATGGTGTCAATCCACCCGGAATAACTGCCATATCGGTGTTACATTCTTTCAACAATTTTTTTGTATTATCTGTAAGGTGGGACCTAAACATGTCCCACACTAAAAGGCTTTCTGGTTTTCTTACGCAACCAGGACGGATTTGCCAGACATTTTTTACCCACAATTTAACACCATTTTCGTCCATCCAGCCTTTTTCGTGCACATGAACAAAAATACCGTTTGGAAAATTACATTTGGGAAAAGTTTTTCTCTTAAAAATAACCATTGGTTTTAGTTTCGTTCCATCCGCTAAGCAAGAAAGGGCTACGGTGAAATGAGATTTCTCATGTCCCGTTGTTGTTACGTTGACAGATTTTACTCCCTTTAAATCAATTGTTTTATTACCGATCATGTCAAACATGACTGGGGTCTCATCCATATTTCCTATTTGCGAAAGTAAATATTCCTTTTTTTTTCGCAGTTCTATAATATATTTTTGAAAACTTAACAATTTACTATCCAAGTCTTTTGGTAGTTTTTGTGATACTTTGGTTTTTTCACGTAGAACTAAATTTTTTCGAGCCATAAATCGGCTACACCAACTCACAGTAGCCTTGAAATTTTCACTCTCGTGTGGATTAATCTTTGCCCATTTTAGAGCAAACAAGCGAACACAGTTTCTTGTTACAATCAAGCCATTTTGCCGATTTTCCAAAATCCAGTTTTCTACATTTTCCTCTAACACCGGCCATTTTGCTAGTCCTGTACGCAATGCACACTTATCCTTAGGCATATCCATTATTTTTTGTTCATTTTTCTTCCATTCACGCACCGAGCTTTCCCCAATACCAAAATGTCTCGCCGCAGCCCGATTTCCACTTTCTTTCGCAAACTGAATTACTTTGCATTTAAATCCAGCGCTGTGTTTGCTTCGTTTGATAGGAGCCATGTCTACTACTATAAACTACACTGAATTCTTGAAGCTTACAATGTTTACTTTTCAAAGGCAGGACATCAAATGGTGCGATTGGCCGAAGAGGAATTACGTTTTGTCTCCTGATTCGTGGTATGCTTTTGAGACATACACAATAGACAGCATTCCAGATACCCCTCCCCCCCTTACTTCTAGAATGTGGGGAACAACATTCTTCCACACACCTGCACTGCTGAATACAACTACATCTCTTTTCTCAGAATCACATTATTACTCTTTCAACTCTACCCTCACATACATGTCAAATTCAGTTCTTTTATTTTTGCAAACGATAGGGAAAAAAACTTTTTATTTACGATCTTGAAAGACAAAATATTGCACATGTACAATCCTAATTTTTGTGAGCGTTATACGAAGAGTATATCTTAAAATTTAAAAAAAGTATTAGAAATTACGGGTGCGCGTTATACGCCGGGGCGCGTTATGCGCCGGAATATACGGTATATATTTTATTTTACATAACCGTTGTTGAACAGCCGACCCAATTTTATGGGTTTACGACTACTAATGTTCAACTCCGTAGCCTTGTAATTTTGAAACCAATCCAGAACACAAGGGAACTCCTGAACCAATCCAATACACAAGGGAGTATTGGGAGAGAAAGACCACAAGAACTTCCCACGGTTAGCCTGACGGCAAGGGGACTCAAACCCATGATGCGTCTATCACTGAGGATATTTTATGTCAGCACTGTGGTTGGTGCAAGCCGGATGCAGAATTCGCATCGACAGGGAATCGAACCCGGTTTGCCTGATTGGAAGGCGAATGCTCTATACCCTGAGCCATCGTGCAAAAATCATTAACTTAACAAAAACCAAAGAGAAGATCTTAAAAGAATGTTTTCTCTTTAAGAAAAGGAAAAATAGAATAAAAAGTAAATACTTAGACGGAAAGATCCAATTTACCACACTAACATGCTAAGCAATCTATGTAAAAAACAGACTGGTTTTCACGGTAAAAATCTTAAAATTGTCATAGTGTTTTTTTCCTCATAACGTGTAAAATGTGCACAAGAAAAGCGTAAAAATCATTAAGTATTTTATTTAAAATATCAAATTTTTTAACATATTGCGAAAAAATAATTAGACTTAATTTATTTTAACAACTTAGAAAGATTTTGCTTTTTATTTTTTAAATTATGTTTTGGTACAACATTAATTTTAAAAAAAGATAGATGTGGAGAAAATAATATGTTTAGCTTGAAGAATATATTGTTTTTATTGAAATAAAAAATGTTTTTGTGTGTTACTAAGTAGTTTTTACAAAAAGTGTACCAAAAGGCAAATACAGAGTGACCCAAAAAACCTTGGTAAGTATTGTTTAATGTTTATTTACATTTAAAAATTAAGCCATTTTACACTGTATTGTATCCAAATAGTGCTGTTAATAAAACTAATTGATCATATTTTTATAAAACAAATATCTACAGTCAAATCTTTAAATAATGTTATTTGTTTTGAATTAGATTTGTTATTTTAAGAAATATTCAGTATTCAAAAATTCGCAAATGCCATACATGTTTCATGTTTAACATAACTTTATGAACTAACATTTATAATTAAATTACTTATAAACCGCATTTATATGATAATATAATATGACAGCTTTAGAGCAACTAATTCAAGAAAAAACTTACTTCTTACAATAATTAAAAAAAGAAATTAAATACGATTCTCAAGGGCTGCAAGAAATGAGGGAGTTTTTCCATATTGGATTTTAAAATTGCATGAATATTGAATTTTTAAATCATGCAAATACGAATATGAATAATTATTAAATGTGAATAATGATTAAATTGCGTGAATATGAATCGCAAAGCGTAGCTTTTAAACCAGGTAGATACGAAAATGGATGTTTGATATTAAAATCGTGTGAATAAGAATCCAAATATGTATTCGTGAATTTCAGCGCAGGCTCCAAATGTTTAAAAAGGCGAACATCCGCCTAACCAAAAGAATCAAATTGGCAAAAGAATCACGTACGACGTAATTAGCGAAAGAATGTATGTAAACGTCTCGCTGACGGAATATAGAAAAAGCTACAAAATTTTGTCGGATTAATAAGTTTACGGTTCGTGGAAGTCGCAACCAATGATATCAATTCACGCGGTGCTGAATACCAATTCTGTGATATTTGCGCAAAAATCTTATACCCTGCTCCTTGTTTTTGGACCCGGAAGAATGATACAGAAAACCGGCAATTCTGGGGTACCCCCGGAATACAATTACCCCTGTTTTATAAACAGAAGCAAGTATCCTAACCTCTTCTTCCACCTCAACCACAATCTTTGCCTTTCCGAAGTTGCATTGTCCCATTATCTCCAAAGAGATCAAAGGTTACTCCATTCATTTATCAACCATGGCAGAGTTTTAAGTGGGATTCTAGTACCCTATTAAGCGTTATAATGGAGCAAATTTTCATGCAAGTAGAGCCCTGCTAAGTATATAAGATATTTCAACTGTTTGGTGCTGAATTTTTGTCTAAAAAATTGTGTATAATGAATGGTAAAATAATTTAAATTAAGGAACTTAGTAAATAACTTATAACAGTAAAATTAAGAAAGTTGATGAAATTTAAATTAAGGAGTTTGGTAAATGACTTATAACAGTAAAATGAAGAAAATTGATGAAAAAATTCCAGCTTTTCATTAAAATTCCCTGATTTTTCCTGGTTTTTATCCAAATTTTCCCAACTTTTCTAGAACAAAAAAAAAAACCTCTGATAATTCCAGGTGGGTAGCCAAACAGAAAAAAAAAAAAAAAAAAAGAGATCAAAATTCAGAAGGACAAGAGATTTAAGTGAGTTGAAAAACTCTCTTGTGACAAGAATCTTTTTATGATTATGACATCACATAATCACAAAATTTAAATCAATTCACGAAAAGATGGGTACCAGACGGGCTATTTTTCTTTCCAAATAAATGTTTTGGTTTTTATTTATTGACTTCGGAATCACTATACACTTAATCATGTCAAGGACATACTCAAAAGATAGTCAATTACCATAAGAGTATGTAGGCAGGCACAAAAAACCATCCAGTTAGAAAGTATCTCAAGGGCTGCAAGAAATGAGGGAGTTTTTCCATTTGTTCAGTTAAGACTGCACTCATAGAATCGTAATATCGGAAAGGACTGCACCCATAGGATGGAGTGATTCTAATGGAAGAAATTTCTTCTTTAGTATTTGTTTCAACAAAGGCAGACATTAATATAAAAACACTTCTTTTTATTAAAATATTAGGAACATAAATAAAAAGAAAAATTTATGTCCCCCCCTCCATCTACAGTCTCCGTTCATATTATTAGACGCACTCTAAGATTCTATATAAAATCTTAATTATCAGGTGATACTATACAGCTTTATTGTTTTTACGAGACTGTTTGCATTTGTTTACGTTTGTGTATCAATTCGTAAACATTGTCATGCAATACGTTAAAAATAAATACAAATAGGAAGTATCTAAAAAATCTCCCGAATAAAAACCCATTACATGTATGTTTAAATATAAAAAAGCATTGCCTATATAACTCATGAAAACATGCAATTATTAAAACACTACAGTGCGTCTAATAATTTCATCTAATTATTATAATATACTAATATAATACCCGATATTATAAATATTCTATATTTACATAATATAGCGTCTTATTTACCCTATCCTCGAATTTATATTATATATTGTCTAATTTAACCAATGGATACACTAACGTAAACAAGTGCAAACAGCATGAAAACAATAAAGCTGTATAGTATCACCTGATAATTAAGATTTTACATAGAATTTTAGAGTGTGTCTAATAATTTGCCAGGGGACTGTAGCTAGGCGTGGTGTTAGTGACAGTTTGTTTTGATTGTGTCATACCCATTTATGTGTTTGAAAATGCAATTCATGTGACAAGGGGGGAATAAAAACCCTTTTTCAGCATTAGACACTTTCACAGAGTTGAATTATTCTGTTTTTAGATTTAGATAGTTTGAAATAAAATGTTATTTTAGCAGGGATGAGAGTAGTCAGTAAGCAAACAAGAGGAAATCCGAGAATAAATAAATTATATACATATATAATTTGACAAAAAAGTGTGATTTTCAAACATTTAAACCATGCGACTACAAATCCTGATGATTAATTTAAAAATTATATTAATATGAATCTCACATACGATTTTAAAATCGTGTGAATAAGTATCGCAATATTGGAGTTTAAATTGAGAGAATATGAATCCTGATATGTGGCTTTTAAATCACGTAACTATGAAACTCGATATTGAATTTAAAAAATGTGAAAATACAAATCATGATGCATAATTTTAAAATCGTGTAAATACGAACCATAATGCCTAGTTTTTAAATCACGTATAAATACGAAAATCGATGTTTGATAGTACAACCGCATAAACGAGTCAAGACATTGATTTTAAACTCACATGAATACAAATCAATACATAGGATTATCAAATGTACAAATACAAATCGCGATATTGGTTTTTCAAATCTTGTAAATAAGAACTGCAATGTACAATATTTAAATTGTGTGAATAAGAAACACAACTTTTAAATCAGGTTAATGAGAAAATCGATGTTTGATATTAAAATTACGGGTATGAGAATTGAGAAGAGAATCAGCTAAGTTTGAACTACGAAAATGCGAGCTATCCGGCGGGCAGGCTAAAATGCACAAAATCTTTTTTCAGAGCGTAAAAGTGGAGAAACAAGCTAAAATAAGTAAAAATGTGGAACAGTTGGCAGGTACGTTGCATGAATTTTCTGTTTATCTTTGAAATAAATATATAATTATTTTATTTCGATGATTGAATTTTCAGAAAAAGCGAAATATTAATAAAAAAAATTTAAACTTTTAGAGAATCTGAGTTTTTGATAAAAAGGGTGAAATTAGAGAGGTAAAAAAAAAAAAAAAACCAAAATCCACTAAAAAGCTGAAAAATCTCACCCCAGTTTCAGGTCATTTTTTTCAATGCTAATCAAATATCAAAAATGAACATCACATATAAAATAATACTGATGTATTTTATAAGAGAAAGATGAGTCCCTAAGCAACATATCACACAGGCTTTTCATTTGAATATTTTATCAAAGAAAGATCAACTTACTTCCTACAAGTGTAAAACTGAACAGTCACAACTATGAGAAATGTTATCATTAATATAAATATGTACATGGAATTGAATCGAGAAGCTTTGTAGATAGTAGTTGCAGGAGAAGAATACTTCATGACAGTGGCCTAAAAATATATTGACAATTAGTTGGAGGAATATAGACAGCTTATTTGGCATATTAAAGAAAAGTAATGAAAACTTATAGCATTCTATAGTATGCCTGCCGCCTGGTAAAACTTAGGGGGGTAATGCCTGCCGCCTCCACGTGGTGCCCCCTGGATACCCCTCACTGGGTAAGTAAATGGCAGGCAAACAAAACACGATGAGTGAAAAATCAGCACTTGATACGGCATCATCCTTCGCGCCGGTTAACAAGGGATGCGTTCAGGAATTAGGCAGAGGTTCCTGTTCGAAAAATTCTTTACAGTCTCCAGGAGCACATGGTAAGCCCTCGGGTGAGCCCAGTGCTATAACCGCTGCTTTGCAGCCAACTTCTAAATCCGGTGAGGCGTCCAAAAGCGTGGGCCCTTCCTCTTGTTAGACAAATAAAGGTATGAGGTTCGATCTCATGCATTCAACTTGTGTCGGTGAGGTCATGGTCTGCGGGGATCGGCTAGTTTATTTTCATTTGCTGTTGGTCGTTCTTGCGTGGATCATGACGTCACCCGTTGTTAGTATTTAAGCTTCTGTTGAAGCAGATCATTTGTGTATTCTTTCTTTTCGTCACTCTGTTTGTGACAATTTTTTTTATGTTTTTAAATAAACTTGTTTCTTCAGAAACTTCGTTTTTCTCTTATTTGTCTTATTAACATACAAAGACGATATTCCAATCTCGGATGTCATGGTTATGGGCCAAGTTTTAGGCATAACCGGGATTTATTTTCTATCGTCTTGAATTTTCCTTAGCCTGGACTCAGCAAAGTCATTGTCAACTTCAAATTGAGAATCTTTAAGATGGGGGCCGTTACCACACGCCATTTTTGCAAAGTGAATCATCAGTAAAATCTCAAGTTGGTTATGGTGTACTTAAAGATGCTGAGGATTCGAAGAAGAAAAAAAACAATAGAACATTATCAAAATATGACTCTTCTAAAGAATTTTTCTCCAGTTGACAAAACTAGTAGTAAGAGTTTTTAAAAGAACTTTTGTTCGGTGTATAAGTCTGCACATCCGAATTTGATGGCTACTTCTAAGGATTACGAAGTTTGGTATCTAGTCTAGAACGATATTCCCTTTAAGAATCTTTGAATTTTAACTGTTTCATCATGGAATCAAATTTGCATATAGATTTCCTGAATTCGTCAAATTGGAGTACATGGAAAGAAAATATCAAAGTAATCCTCATGGACCGAGGAGTGTGGAGTTTTATCTCCAAAACTGAGCCTGCCCTACCTACAGAAGCAAGTCGAAAAGAAAGTCAAGAATACCTCTGGAGACGTGACAAAGCGTACACGTCGATATTTCTTAGTATTGAACCCGAATACCGAAGTCTGATCTCAGCGACAACTGATGGTGCTGAAGCCTGGGAAATCCTAAAACAACATTTTGAGCCAACTACGAGAGCGAGAGTTGTTCAACTCCTAGACCAATTCTTCGACCTGAAATACACTCCAGGAGAAGAAGTTGGAATATTTGCAGCGAGATTGAAAAACCTGGTTTCTCAGCTGAAAGAAGCAGGACATCCGGTGGACGACCTATACCAAGGATTCCAACTTATAAGATATTTACCCAAGGACTTTCAAGGTATTGTTCAAATTATTTATAGATGGGAGGACACTAAATTTAAATTTAAGAACATTTTAGACGAATTACTTTTGGAGGAAAGTAGACTTAAGCAACTAAATTTTGGTTTAAATAATGTTAGTGATATTGCTTATAATGTTAATTCAAGTTTTAATGAAAAGTTAAGTGTAACTAATAAGTTTAAATCTGGTTCTTCTAATAGTAAGGGAAATTTAGAATCTGCTAATATTAAGTCTAAATTCAAAACTAGTTATGATAAATCTAAGATAGGACCTTGTTATCGTTGTAATAAATATGGTCATTTAATATCCGATTGTAAGCAAAAATTAAAGTATAATTCAAAGAATATAAAGAGTAAATTTAAACAAAATGCAAGTGATAATTCTTACTGTAATGTAACTACAAATGTTGGCAATGTGTGTCATGAAATTAAGAAAGAAAGTTGGCTTTTTGACACTGCCGCTTCAACACATTTTTGTAATAATTTGGATTTATTCTTTGAATATGAAACTGTAGAAAATGCTTCTATGTCGTTAGCTATAGGTGACATTGAAAGCCCAATCTTAGGTATTGGAAAAGTGCAATTTTTTAATAAGTTAAATGGTAAAATGCACAGAGTAACTTTACAAAATGTCATGTATTCTCCTAAACTTAGAAGAAATCTTATTTCTGGTTCTGTAATAGAGAAAGCTGGAGGATATTTTGTAGGTGCTAAAAATTGTATTTCTGTGTATAATCGAGTAAATGAGAAGATTTTCTATTGTAAAAGAATTAATGGCTTGTATTATTTTAAACCTAATGCTTATACTAAGCCTGATAAAGATTTAATTATTGATAAAAATGTTAATGACTCGAATGAGCAATTGTTTAATGTATCTGTTCAGATAAATGATCTAGATGTCTGGCATTTAAGATACTGCCACATAAATTGTGATTATATAATTCAAACTAGTAAAAATTCTAGCGTGAAAGGATTACCTAATCTCAATTTTTCAGATAGTAATTGTATAGAATGTAAATTAGCTAAATCTAAAAGAATTTCGTTTAAACCAAATTTAAGTATAAGGTCTAAGAAACCTTTGGAACTTTTACATATGGACGTATGTGGTCCAATGCCTGTCGTTTCACATGGTGGAAGTCGGTACTTTCTTTCTATTACTGACGATTTTTCAAGGAAAGTTACTACTTTTCCCATTAAAAGAAAATCGGATGTTTTTAATAGTTTCATAAAATATCAAAAGCGAGCTGAGAGGTTTTTAAACTGTAAAATTGTAAATGTTAGAACTGATAATGGCATGGAATTTTGCCATAAAGAGTTTAGTGATTTTCTTGAAAATGAAGGCATAAAAGCTGAACGTACTAATGCTTATACGCCAGAGCAAAACGGTGTTAGTGAACGCTATAATTTAACTGCCTTAGACAATATTAAAGCAATGTTAAAATCTAGTAAATTAGGAAATGCTTTTTGGGCTGAAGCTTTACTTACACTTTTAATAGAGTTTGTCACAAAAACCAAATTAAAACTCCCTTTGAACTGTATAGTGGTAGAAAACCATCAGTCACTCATTTGAAAGTATTTGGTTGTTTAGCATTTGTGGGTCAACCAAAACAGTTACGCAATAAACTTCAAATGAGAGCTAAAGAAGGTATTATGTTAGGATATGCAATGCAAACGAAAGGTTATAGAATTTGGCTTAAAAACGAAAGGAAACTTGTTGAAACAATAAATGTTCGTTTTGACGAAAATGTAATTGGGGTGGAAGCCGTACTGGGCACCAAACCCATTAAACGTAATTTTGCTAGTTTTGAACCGGAACGTCCCGATTTGGACGAAAGTTCTTCAGATGAAGATACAGGTAGTTCAAGCGTAAAACCCGATTTAATTCCGTGTAAAAACATTTCGTGGATTAGAAAAGCTGTACCCCGTCCAGATAATAGTCGAACTGATATTTATTATAATATTGAAGGGATAAATATGAGATTAAGATCCTATAACGATGTAGAAAATTACTGCAATAGTAACAAGATAAAGTATGATAGGGATTTATTTGATTTCAGTGGGAAAAATGCTTTTTCTGGTAAAGTTTCAAATTTTCAGGTTAATCATAACATAAAACACGAAGTTAATCATATTGAAATAAAAATTCCTAGAAATTATAAAGACTGTTTAAGATCTCCCCAAGTTAAAAATTGGGAATTAGCCATGTCAGATGAGATAAAAACTATGAGAGAAAGAAAAGTTTGGGATTTGGTTCCAACTCCTAAAAATAAAAGAATTTTGGGAAGCCGTTGGGTTTATACAACTAAAGTAAATGAAAAGGAGGAAATTGTAAGATACAAAGCACGTTTAGTTGCTCAGGGATTTAAACAAATACGAGGTGAAAGTTATGATGAAGTATTTAGTCCTGTGGTTAATTTTGTTCTTGTAAGAATGTTTTTCACAATCTTAGTTTGTATGCTAGGGTGGTATCATACCCAATTAGATATTAAGTGTGCTTACCTTTACGCAAATTTGAATGATGATGTATTTATGTATCAACCTCAAGGTTTTGTTGATTTAAATAAGCAAGACCACGTTTGTCATTTAAAGAAAGCTATTTATGGACTCAAACAAAGTGGTCGAGAGTGGTTTTTTGAACTAGATAATACACTTGAAGATTTAAAGTTTGTAAGATTGAAATGGTGTAATTGTACATATGTATATAAAAATGTAATTCTTATAATTTATGTAGATGATAATTATTTTTGCTAAAACAAAATATGAAGTAGACAGTGTTATTAAACTTTTAAGTGATAATTTTGATTTAAAAATTTTGGGTAAAACGCGTAAGTTGTTAGGTGTTGAATTTGTTCAAAAAGATGGTGAGATGTTTATACATCAAAAGAGTTACATCCAAAAAGTTTGTAGTATGTTTTCTAGCTTTAAATATCCTTTGTCATCGTTGCCGATTACTAAGGGTAACTTATTATCAAAAGCTGATTGTCCATCTTCTAAAAGCGAAGTGGATGAAATGGCGAAATTGCCGTTTCGGAACATTTTGGGTTGTTTGGCTTATATAGCTAATCGCACAAGACCGGATATTTCCTATGCGGTAAATATATTATCACAATTTCAAGAAAATCCAGGTTTAAAGCACTGGAATACTTTATTAAGATTATTAGGTTATGTTCAAAATACTTAAGATTATTTCTTAAAATTGTCAAATATTGGAGAATTAAATGTTAATTGTTACTGTGACTCAGACTTTGCTGCTAACAGGGATGACAGAATATCAGTAGGTGGTATAATATTGTTTTTAGATAAAACTCCGATATTCTGGAAAACCTTCAAACAAAGATGTGTGAGTCTATCTACAATGGAATCAGAGTATGTGACTTTAACTGACGCTGCCAAACAGGTAATGTGGATTAAGCGTATAATAGATGAGTGTGGAGAATTAAATTTAAAAGACATAAATTTAAGTGATTGTATTATATTTAGTGACAATCAATCTGCAATTGATTTTTCTCATTCACCTATTGAAAATAGTCGAACGAAACACATCGACGTAAGGTATCATTTATGATAAATTTTTTGCTGTTAAACACGTTAGGAGTAAGTTTAACTTAGCGGACATTTTTGCAAAACCTTTAACTAAGTTAGAAGTTGAAAATTTTTGTTCAAAAGTATTTGTGAAAGTTTAATCTTTTGGATGGTTACAGGAATGAAAGAACTTAAGTGTTAGTTTAAAGGAAATTAAATATTTCTTTAGTTTATTGAAGATTTTGATAAACTGTATTTTTTTTGTAAAAGTTGAAGGCATGAGAGGGGGCCGCATGTTAGACAAATAAAGGTATGAGGTTCGATCTCATGCATTCAACTTGTGTCGGTGAGGTCATGGTCTGCGGGGATCGGCTAGTTTATTTTCATTTGCTGTTGGTCGTTCTTGCGTGGATCATGACGTCACCCGTTGTTAGTATTTAAGCTTCTGTTGAAGCAGATCATTTGTGTATTCTTTCTTTTCGTCACTCTGTTTGTGACAATTTTTTTTATGTTTTTAAATAAACTTGTTTCTTCAGAAACTTCGTTTTTCTCTTATTTGTCTTATTAACATACAAAGACGATATTCCAATCTCGGATGTCACCTCTGATGGAGTCTCTGGCCCCCAGAGGCACACGGAGGACAGTGTGTCTTATGCCGATGGAATGTCCAAGAGCCGGAGAAGAAAGCTAAGAAAAATGAGGGCCATGGCGGCGAGTGGAGGAGCTAAGAGACCTATGGTCTTCTGGCGCAACTCCCTCTCCTAGTGTGCCAACCCAAAAATGAAAGAAGCCCAGGGAGGATGTTGTTCCTGGGAGGAAAACCCAATCAAGCGGAGTGGTTCCCCCCAGTGGGGATAGCCGAGCTCAAAAGGGAGATCCAACCGGGAGCCTCCAAACTGGTGTCTCTTTTGCCTGTGCAGCCAAGTCAAGATCGCTATAGTCCTGGAGGACTTTCCTCCGGACAAGCTTTCTCAGACGGACTCTAACAACATTCTTAAAGAGATCTTAGAGCAGACTGACGCCATCCCAGGTGGCGAAAGAATGCCTGAAATCTATAGCAACCACCTCCAAAGAGGAGCGTTGGTATTACAGTGCAATGAGTTCACTGTAGAGTGGATTAAAAGTCACTTCAACAACAAAGCCTTGGGAAACCTTTTGCTCAAAGTCGTTAGTGCCTCGTTTGCATAGTCGTTAGTCGGAGCAATTCTTGGATCAGAGCACCTTTTTATGGCGTCTTCAGAGACTAAACCCAGGGTTGAAATCTTTGGGGTGGAGGGTTCTGCAAAATGCTGCGGGATCGGGCACCTCTAGATGGATCTTTGAGGTGGAGCCTGAAGACGCGGAAGCAATTGCTAGAGCAAACTTTTGTTCACTGACTGGAGTGGATCGTGGTGTCTTTAAGATTATCCACGATCCTAACAGGAAAAAAACAGTTGAGGCTCCAACAACATTGGAGCCCTCTGTAGTACCTGATGTTCAAGAGGACATGGAACAGGAGAATGAACCTTGGCCGGCTAATTCCCCTGATTCTAAGTTAAGTTCAATTGGGGCTCTTGATTTTTCAGAGCTTGGGTTGGACTCGGGGTCAGACGTTACCTTACAACCTGACTCGCCAGCTTCTATGCTTGGCATTGATGAGGCAATAGAGCTGTTAAAGGAAGATTTTTCTTCTAAAAATAACCAGGATAGATAGGAGCCATCCTGGTTTCACTTATACTGCTAACCAATGGCTTCAATCAAGGTTGGTCAGATTAATCTCCATCATAGCATTGCTGCCTCAAGCCTTATGGCTAAAAGGTTGAATGATGGAGAAATAGATGTTGCTCTTATACAAGAGCCTTGGACCCGCAAGGGTAGAATAATGGGTCTCAATGTTAAAGGTTTTAATATTTTTTATGATACCTGTTGTGACCTCCCCAGGACCTGCATTGTGGCTAGGTCTAATCTAAATGCCCTTAATCTTGTTAACTTTCTTAACAGGGATTTAGTTGCTGTAAAACTGAAATTCTATGACAATAAGACACTCTCTGACTTTGTCATAGTTTCAGCCTATCTCCCGTATGAGGAGAAGGACCCACTAGCTGACACTACTAGGGCCCTAATTGCCCACTGTGGTTCAAGCTGTAGATTCATTTTCGGCTGTGATGCAAATGCTCACCACACAGTGTGGGGTAGCAGCAATTGTAACCAGCGGGGGGATGCACTAATGGAACACATTTTAAATCTTAATTTGTATGTCCTTAATAAAGGCAATGAACCCACCTTTGTTACTTGTAACAGAAGGGAAGTCATTGACCTTACTTTATGTAACTCTAGTTCAGTAGATTACGTCACTGATTGGAAGGTATCTGGAGCAGTTACTGCTTTAGATCGCCAACTAATTACTTTTTCTATTAAAGGCCTCTCAGGACTGAAGGTCGTAAGGAGGAACCCCAGAACAGCTGATTGGGGTTCCTTTAGAGCAGCTCTGGAGAGGAAGATGAGGAGCTTCTCTGGTAAGTACAATAATGTTAATGATGTGGAGTGGACTGTTGACCAAGTGCAACAGATAATACTCGATTCATATCATACTTCTTGTCAGGTCACGTCTACTAGCTCCCCAAGGCGAGTTCCTTGGTGGTCTTCTGAGCTTAGTAAATTACGTAAGAAATGTAGGAAGTTATTTAACAGAGCAAAGAAATCTGGAGAATGGCAGACCTACGGAAACGCTCTAACTGCCTATAACAAGGCGATCAGAGCATCCAAACGTCTCTCATGGCAGACTTTCTGCGATGGCATTAACACTACTTCTGCCACCGCAAAGATTGCATAAATTCTTACTAAAGACTTTAATTGCAGTTTAAATGCCACCCGTCTTACAAACGGAGGATACAGTGAATCAGGGGAAGAGGCTCTTGGAGAACTACTTGCAGCACACTTCCCTGGATCTCATCCTGTGGAGAATGATAATCTACATACTATTACCACAACTACTTGTAATAGGAATGACTGGGAGGCGGCCAAGATGGTGGTCTCCTATGAAAAGGTTGTATGGGCCATAAAGTCGTTTAAGCCCTACAAATCACCACGAATGGATGACATCATACCAATGATGCTTATTCAGGGGGTGAATACATTGGCCCCTACTCTATGTAGGATTTTTTGATCCCGTATAGCATATGGGTATATACCTCTCTCCTGGAGGAATACCAGGGTGATTTTCATACCAAAACCAGATAAGGAGAATTATTTTGAGGCTAAATCATTCATACCAATCAGCCTTACTTCCTGTCTGTTGAATGCGATCGAAAAGCTAATTGACAGATACTTCAGAGACACTGTGCTCATGGAAAGGCCACTGTCCTCCACACAGCATGCCTATCAACCAGGCAAATCCACAGACACCGCTCTGTATGAGCTCTCCTACCTGCTTGAGAAATCTATAACAGATAAGGAGTTGGCTCTTGCGGTATTCATTGATATTGAAGGTGCTTTTGATAAAGTCCCTCTCGAGACTGTCATCAATGCACTTAGGAACAGAGGCATAAACACAATTATTACCAGGTGGATAGCAAATTTGCTATCCTCTAGGTATGTTTGTTCCTCTCTATTGGGTGCAAGCATGAAAATGCATGCAACCGTTGGATGCCCCCAGTGAGGGGTTCTGTCCGCTATCCTATGGTGTATGGTAATGGACTCCTTGTTAGTTCGGTTAACTGCTCTTGGCATTCCCTGTATTGGGTACGCTGATGACGGTGTCATTGTTGTCAGAGGCAAACATGGAAGAACAGTCTCTGACATCATGAATAATGCACTTCTAGAAGTAGCTAGATGGTGCTCTGAATCAGGCTTATCTGTCAATCCATCTAAGATAAGCTATGTAGCCTTCACACGAAAAAGGCAACTTGATCTAGGTAATGTTTACTACCTGGACCATAAATTGGAGCTCAAGGAGAAAGTCAAGTTTCTCGGGGTTTACTTTGACTCCAAATTAAATTGGGGTCTTCAACTTGAATACTGTACCAACAGGGCCAGGAAGATTTTCTGGTCCTGTAGAAATGCTATTGGTAGAACCTGGGGATTGTCACCCAAAATAGTTTACTGGATATACTCAATGATTATTAGTCCCATCATCACTTATGGCGCAGTCGTCTGGTGGTCTAGGACTAGATTGAGTTCCGCAAGGTCTGATCTTAACAGACTTCAGAGAATGGTCTGTGTAGCCCTGTCAGGTTGTCTCAGGAGCACTCCTACAGCTGCTCTAGAGAGCTTACTTGGGCTTCTTCCATTGAACTTACGAATTGAGGTTGAAGCTCAGACAGGCGTAAAGCGTCTTATGTAACAGTTGGGCTGAAAAGTTCGTAGGCTAACATAGAAATTTGTTTTTTTCTCCATAAGATTTTATTTTATTATTCAATATAGTTGCCTTCAAGGGCGATACAACGGTTATAGCGGTCATGTAGTTTTTCGATACCATTTTTATAGTACGATTTGCCTTTCGCCTCAAAATGGGCCTTACTTTCTGCGATTACTTCTTCATCGGCTCTAAATTTCTTTCCAGCGAGCATTCTTTTGAGGTTTGAGAACAGGAAAAAGTCGCTGGGGGCTAGATCTGAAGAATACGGTGGATGCGGAAGCAATTCGAAGCCCAATTCATAAAATTTTGCCATCGTTTTCATTGACTTGTGACAAGGTGCATTGTCTTGATAAAACAGCACTTTCTTCTTCTTCAATTGGGGTCGTTTTTCTGAGATTTCGTCCTTCAAACGCTCCAATAACGCTATGTAATAGTCGCTGTTGATGGTTTTTCCCTTTTCAAGATAGTCTATGAATATTATACCATGCTCATCCCAAAATACTGATGCCATAACTTTGCCAGCTGACTGTTGCGTCTTTCCACACTTTGGAGTTCGTTCATCTCGTGCAGTCCACTCAGCTGACTGTCGATTGGACTCTGGTGTGAAATGATGGAGCCATGTTTCATCCATTGTCACATATCGACGCATAAATTCGGGTTTATTACGATTAAACAGTTTCAAACACAGCTCAGAATCATCATTTCGTTGTTGTTTTTGGTCGATTGTGAGCTCGCGCGGCACCCACTTTGCATAGAGCTTTCGCATACCCCAATATTCATTCACGATATGTCCAACACGTTCCTTTGATAACTTTAAAGTCTCAGATATCTCTATCAACTTCACTTTACGGTTATCTAAAATTATTTTGTGGACTTTTTTGATGTTTCGTCTTTGGGGCGTCCACTGCGTGCATCGTCGTCGGTGCTCATTTCGCCTCGTTTAAACTTAGCAAACCACTTCTCAACTGTTGTTTTTCCCGGTGCAGAGTCCAAATAATGTTTATCAAGCTAAGTCTTGGCTTCAGCAGTATTTTTTTTCGCTAAAAAGCAATGCTTTATTAACACACGAAATTCCTTTTTATCCATTGTTTTTAAACTAACAAAAGTTGCTTCACTAAAAATACTATATCTCACAAACTAATAGTCCGACAGCTGTCAAATTTATACACGTGTCTTTCGAAGGTTAGAACTAACTAAAAATCCTATGGATTTAAAAATAGTAGCGCCATCTATGTGGCAGTCTACCAACTTTTCAGCCCACCTGTTACCTTGGCCTATGGAAAGAGTATTCCAAGCACTTGTCATGGGGACATCTTGTTTCACAAGTGATGGATTTACCCTCTTTTATTATGCCTAGTGACTATATGTCACTAAGATACGCTTTTCACTAGCCCTTCAAGATCCATTTTCCTACTAGAGATGAATGGTTTAATTCTCCACGATAGCTTAAAGGCAAATGCCTAATATGGTACACCGATGGCTGAAAGATTGGTGCCAAATCAGGAGCAGGAATTTATTGCTCCAATGATGGTACCAAACTTCACTTTCCACTGGGAAACTATGTCACCGTTTTTCAGGCTGAGGTCTATGCCATTATCTTGTGCTGCAAGTTATGCATAGACATGGGATATCAAAATAAGACTATCCGCATCTGTTCTGACAGTCAGGCTGCTCTCCTATCACTGTCAAGGTGTAAATTCACCTCTTTGTTAGTGTGGGAATGCTTTTCGGTCCTCTGTGACCTGTCCGCTCATAACAAGGTATCCCTGCATTGGGTACCTGGACATATGGGTATTGGTGGAAATGAGTTAGCTGATGAAGCAGCACGGGCTGGCTCTAATGCAATTTTCTGGGGTCCTGAACCTGCGCTGGGAATTTCTCCCTCCTCATTTAGGGCAATCATTTTCAAGCTCTATGGCAAGATTGCACATGAACAATGGCGCGCTGCTGATGGTCAGAGACAAGCTAAGGAGCTGAATCGAGACTGTCCTAGTGTACGTCAAAAGCTCTTAAAGCTAAATAGAAACAGTTTAAGGAAGGCCATAGGTCTTCTTACTGGTCACTGTATCCTCAGGAGACACCTACACATTATGGGAATTGAATCCAATCCTCTTTGTCGGGGTTGTCATCTAGAAGAGGAGACATCACGACACATACTTTGTGATTGTAATGTCTATTCTGCTCAAAGATTTGAGCATTTAGGGCAGCACTGCGTCAATGCCTGGGAACTGCAAGATGTTTCTGTAAGGTGTCTGCTGAACTTTATTTCAGCCATAGGGATTTCTTGCTAATCATGACTAGGGTTTGGATACAATAGACCTCTGGTCGATGTGCCCTGCTCGTCAGAGCTGCCCAACCTCTAAGTCTAAGTCTATCGTATGCCAGTTTTAGAATTTTCTCCAATTCATATTTCCTAGAGCCCATGAGGTCGACTCGTTTGCCATTTCGGAGCAAAAACTTATCCATAATGCAGAAGAGTTAGAAGATTTGGCAACTTATCGCCGCAAACCACATTAACCTTGACTAGGATAATCAATGAAGAAAAGTAAGTTATTGACAAGTTATGTAAAACTTTTTTTATACATGAATAAATTCACTACAAAATTTATTATTATTGTTATTTAAGATAAAAATATTATTCATTACTAGAAAGAAACAGTTTATACAAATTTTTGGTTCTTAATATTAATAAAATAAAAAATTAAGCAAATGGAGAAGAATTAGTAAATTTATAATTGCATTAAATTTAAGATTATCTAAAACTGATCCTGCTTTTGGCAACTTATTCCTGATAGTCTTTTTTGGAAGAATAAAGGGATTTGGAACATTGAAAATTGTTGGAATACCATCAGGCCTTAATTTGTTACCATCTTTCCTATCTAGTTCACATTAAGATTCTTCAATATGAACCTGTAAAAATATTTTAAATATATTTTTTTTAAAATTCATACTCAAATCAAATTAAAAGATTTGGAATGAATTTTTCAAGCATACTCTCATGAACTTCTCTACAATAGAAACAAATTATATCAGCAACTTAACACAAGAATTTGAAGAAGAAAAAACAGATAAATCCAAAAATATAGGATAGATTGCTCACTACACAGATTAATTATTAGGAACGCAAACAAATCATTTGAACTTTAAGAGCCATTTTAGTGCAAAAGAAGCTCTGAGCAACTTTTAATTTACTTATAAAGGAAGGAAAAAGTTAGAAAATGGACACAAAAAATATCCTTTTGCAAACAATTTAGCATGAACAGAAATAACTTTATGCAGATATATCATTTTTCCTTTGATGTTGATTATAAATCAAAAAAAATTTTTTAAAGCTTTTCTGTCACTGATATTTGAATAAAAAAATCAAGAATATCAGAACAAAAATTACAAATCAGGACAAGAAGTTTTATCAGGAAATTCAGGAATATCAAGAACAACTACTACTCGTGTTATATACATCACATTAATGTGTTGAAGTACCATCTTAGTAGACATTATTTACAAAATCTTCATTTTTGTCCTTTCTAGTTGTGAATTGTCAGTGTTATTCACATATATTAAAAGTTGGTGCATGTATCTCTTTTTAAAAAAATATATTCATTATTCAATAAAAAAAAAAAAACAAAAAAAAAAAAAACATATAATTTGTTACAAAATAGATCAGTTTTCTGTAGTAAAAGTGAGTATCAATTAAAAGATTAGTAAAATAAAATAGCAAATATCTCATAGCGTGGATGCCCCTCAGTGAGCGCTGTGTTAAGGTAGTGTTGAGACTTTTTATACGATGTGTAAAAACTTCTTTAAATATCGAGTACATATTTTATTTTGTATTAAACACATTCTAATACAACCCTACATAAATTACATGCTATTATAGTAGCATTTTAACCAATATACATAATAATAATTCTAACTAACATACATAATAATAATTATTAACTAAGTTTATAGTGACTTTGCTTATCTTTCTAAGCGAAAAAAAATTCTAGGAAGTTAAATATGGCAATTTTTTTTATTTGAATTTTTACAATTCAAACTATTCTTTTTTTTTTTTTTTTAACAGATTATTTTGAAATTTTTTTTATTCATCATATTATTACAGAAGTTCAGGATTTTTTAAAAGCTATTTTATAATTAATTAGAAGTTTACCATGAACATTTTTATGAAAGGGCTACTTGTATATAAAAGAAAATTGCTAAAAAGGGTTGAAATATAAAATCACTGCTCAGTAGGAGTTTTTAATAAATTAAGACGATTAAAAGTCTTATCGAAAGTCCCTCTACAACACTATATTTATTTGATACCAAAAATATTATTGTATCGAGGCTTTACTGTACTTAAGTTATTATAAAAACTCTCCTATTTTTATCTAACAATGCAACTAAATTTTTTTAATAAAGAAGAGTAGCAAACCTTTTTGGTATAGAACAAAATAATAAATTTCAATATTAACATAAGAGGAAGCAAAGGAGAATATAATACACCAAGCCTGTAAATAAACAAATACATATAAAACATTATTTTATACTTAATGTAGGATTAAGACTTACAGTTTCAATATAGCATTCAGATATAAATTTAATTTTTATTGCCCTTCTCAGAATGCATAGCCAAATCTTTCAACAAAAAATAAGCACCCTTTGAGTACTTATTAAGCACTCAAATATTTTTAAGCACTAAAGGCTAAATAATTTTCAAAGACTTCACACGATCATGATAAAATAACTAGTTTCTGACAAAGAAGTCTTTTCTTGATTACATTAGCCATTATAAAATGATCCAGAAATTTTTCGGTTGGATTTCAGAGGGTGGAAAATGAAGCCTGAAATTGAGAGTATCTTGCAACATGCAGCAGAGTTGCACATGAGAGTGCGCTAGAATCTCACCGAACTCAGCTCAGTAGACGCACATAAGTACTCACAAGTATTTCATCAAACATGTAAAATGATTGGCAATTTCATGGTCCGACGATACGCCAAAATAGATTATGGTTCAATGAATTGTGCAAATATTGAAAAGAACAAAGTGATAAGCACGCTTTTGCATAATACGTGACAAAAATTGATATGGCAAAGAAAAAATCTCATTTTTCAAAAGGGAAAATTAAGCTCTTTTTAAAAACACCCACTGAAAAAAGCCCCTTTAAGGGCTTTTAAATAATGCTACACACCCTGCTAATAGATGAAACGTTATTTTATACTTAATAGAGGGTTCAATCTTATAGTTTCAATATATCATTCATATTTAAATTTAATTGTCTTTCTCAGAATTATTATTATTATTTTTGTTTTTTACAAACTTTTCCCTTTTAAAGGAAGAAAAAATATCTTGAAGTACAACTGCCAACTTTTCTGCCTTCATACCAGATATTTTTCACAACTGTTTAAAAGGAAGCAAAATTTATGCTCTCGCATTTGATTTTAACCACCAATATTCAAATATTGAAAGATTTATACAAAAAACCTGATTAGCATGTTTGTGTGTTTTTTTTAAATTTTAAAGCCTTGAAAAATGTTAGAAATACTTTTATACTTCACTTCCATAATGAATATCATGAAGAGATAGTTAGTACTCTTAAGCTCTGCAGAAGGAGTAAATTGAAAAAAAAAACATGCCAATGAAGTTTAATTTAAATTATTATTCTAGACAATCAAAGGAGGAATATCCATCACTTAACACCATTAGACTTATAATAACATTAAATCAAAATAAGATATTGCAATTATCTTTGATTGTGGTGTTAGTTAATAATTTTATTTATCTCTTCTATATGAGTAAATAAATATAATTTGAATTTTTCTCTCATTTCCTTCTATTTCACATGGATGAGTAAAAAAGTAAAAAAGAGGAAATCAAAGAATGAGAATATATGTAGAAGCTATGATATCAAAATTTGACAAAAAAAAGTGAGATTTCTAAACTTTTAAATCATGTGAGTATAAATCCCGATGATTAATTTTAAAATTGTATGAATATGAATCACACGAACGATTTTAAAATCGTGTTAATAAATATTGCAATATTTGATTTTGAATTTAGAGAATATGAATGCTGATATGTGGCTTTCAAATCATGGGAATATGAAACTCACACGAATTGGATTTAAAAAATGCGAAAATACAAATCATAATGCTTAATTCTTAGATAGCGTGAATACGAACCCCAACGTCTAATTTTTAAATCACGTATAAATACGAAAATCCATGTTTGATATTACAACCACATAAATGAATCACGACAGTGGATTTTAAACTCACGCGAATACGAACCATTACATAAGGCTTTAAAAATGTGTAAATACAAACTGCGATATTGGATTTTTTAATCTTTTAAACAAGAATAGCAATATATGATATTTAAATCATGTGAATAAGAATCGTAATGCGTAACTTTTAATTCAGGTAAATACGAAAATCGATATTTGATATTAAAATCGCACGAATAAGAATCGAGATATTAGCATATTCTGGGCTTGGGATTTCTTAAAGGCTTTTTAGTATTATTTTTGCTTAGCCATAATAAATTAAAATTTACAAGATTTATTGAATGAGCATATAAATATTTTCCCTGCAAATCCTCCGTTATTTTTTATTATTATTTCGTTTGCTTTTGTGCCATTAAACAGAGACGTCTGAATTATGAATATACGAGATAAATGCGTAAAATTTTATTTACTGTGTGTAAAAGTGGAGAAAATAGCTAAAAAAAGTCAAAATGCGGAAGGGTTGGCAGCCGTGTAGTTTGAATTTTCTGTTTATCTTTGAAAATTGAAAAATAAATATAATTTTATTTCAACGATCGAATTCTAAGAAAAAGTGGAATATTTATAAAAAAACGAAACTTTTAGAGAATCAGAGTTTTTGATAAAAAAGGCTGAAATTCAAGAGACAAAAGATGAAATCCGCTAAATAGCGGAAAAATCTCATCCCTGATTTCAAATCATCCAAGTAGCTCTGCAATATAAAAACCCAAGGCCATCGTCAGACATAGCCGATTAGAAAACATTTAACTACTGATTTACTATCAATGAAAATATAATAGGAAAACATTAAACAGCCAATGAAAAGCAATAATCAGGGTGGAGCTGAAAATGCCAAAGGGATCCATTCGATAAAAAATATTTGGATAATTTAAGTTCAGCTGACATTGAATATTGAGATTCATCGACTGCAGATATAATTAAAAAAAAAAAAAAGTAATAGATAAAAGAATACCAAGTAATTGTTTGCAGATAAATAAGAGCCAAAATTTCTTGAGGTAGAACAAATTGAGCACTGCCGATCCATCTCGTAAATCTATTATCAAACTTCTTTCTTGTATAACTGCAAAAGAAAGAAAAAAAATTTTTCACACAAGTTTCTAAAATATTTTAGTAATAGTTATCTAGTTTTATGAATAATTTCTAAATATATAATGTACGAAAAATCTATATTAATTTATGTACTATACATGTTTCATATGTAACATTTGTAATTAAATTACCCATTAATACAGAATAAAATGGGCAGGCCACGTTATCAGATTTGACAAGGACCATACCACAAAAAGAGTTTTCAATGCCAGACCAGTTGGCACACGAAAAAGAGGCAGGCCGAATTTGAGATGGATAGATGGCCTTGAAAAAGACCTTTTGGACTTAAAAACTAAACACTGGAAAACACTAGCAGTAAAAAGATAAGCCTGGAAAAACCTTCTTGAGAAGGCCAAGGCTCACCCTGGTCTGTCGAGCCATTGACGATGAAGATGATTAATGCAAAATATCACACCTGCAGAATCGCAACACATAGATTTTATATCAGGTAAATACGAAAATTGATGTTTGCTATTAAAATTGTGGGAACAAGAATCGCAATATTAGCAGATTACAGGGCAGCTACAAGTATTCACAATGAAGAAAACCCGCAAAAGCAAAAGAATCATGTACAACATAATTCTCTACATAATTAGTGAAAGAATGTATGTAAATGCCTCGTTAACAGGATTTAGAAAAAGCTTAAAAATTTTGTTGATTACAAGTTTTAGATTCGTTGGAATTCCCCAAACCAATGGTCTTGAGATACCTGGAATTCTGCCATATACACATAATAAATCACAGGCCCTGCTTCTAGTTTTTAGATCGGGAAGATTGATGTGAAAAACCCAGAATTCTGAAGCACTCTTGGAATAGAATCACTTCTGTATAATTCAAAGATATTCAAAATGAAAGTGAAAGATTTACACCTATTAAAATGATTTCAAAATAGCTAATTATATTACACTAGGTATTTTGCATTTCAGAAAACACATTTTTCAGCTATTGAATGAAGAGATTTGATAACATTAAAAAAGTTTGAACTTTATAATTTTTTTTTTTCCGAATTCCAATCAGATGTGATTGAAGAGATAAGTGAAAAAATATAACATTTCAGCGAGGAAAGCTATTTTGAAATGCATAAAAATATTAAGAAGCTGTTCTCACAGGGTGGCCACTCAAATTAGGTTTCAAATTTCTCTGATTTTTCCAGAGAAAAATCTTAAAATATTCAGGTCAGCGAGTTTTTTTTGGCAAAAAGTTTAGAATGGATAAAAGAAAAGAGAGAATATTATAAAATATTTAATTTAAATTTTTTTTTTTTTTTAACAGGGTGGCCACTCAAATCAGTTTTCAAATTTGTGAATTTTAGAATGATATAAAAAAATTAATTTTAAGAGTATATTATTATTTTTTTGCTTTTAAAAATTATAAATCTTTAAAATATTTGGAAAAAAATGTGTTCTAAAATTTGCTAATTTCAGATTTTTTTCGTACAGAGGCAGAATGTTATTAATTATTAAGTATTACAATTGATAAAAATCATATAAAAAAAGAACAAAATAAATACCGCTGCTCTAAAAAAACAACTTCAATGAAAATACTCACTAGAGGGTGTGGATATAGAGTAGAACTAGTTATAGACCAGTGAAAGTTCACTGTGACGTTCGCTTGGTCGGGTAATTGATCTTTCTGCCTTTATATCTATGGTCAAAAGAAAAAAAAAATACCCCAAAGCATCGGAACAAACTTGAATGATAAATGGATTTAGCACAGACTAGAAGAAAAAATAACCTACTTTCATAAACAGAAGCAAATATCCTAACCCCTTCTTCCACCTTCACCTCAATCTTTGCCTCTTCTAAATTGCATAGTTCCATTATCTCCAAAATAGTCAAAGGTTTCTCCATTCATTTAGCAACAATGGTAGAGTGAGTATTTAGCAATAATGATATGTGGCATTTATGTTGCAACATTACTAACAGGGTAATAACAGAGCAAATTTTCATGTATAGTATTGCAAAGTTGATGATATTTTAACAGTATGGCGATAAATTTCCGTCTAAAAAAATATAATGGAGAGTAAAAATATTAAAATTCAGAAAATCGAAGAAAAAAAATTCTAGCTTCCCCCCCCCCTGACTTTTCTAATATAAAAAAAAAAAAAATTCCTGATAATTCCAGGTGGGTGTGGCCACCCTGTTCTAAAAGACTTGGCATAATGTCAAACCCATTATACAGTGAACCCTCGGTTTTAGTAAACTTTCTCAGTGGTCCCCTTTGACTAACATTATTTCATACGCTCATAGTGGACAGCTGAAAAATTGATATTCTGTTTATAGTAGATTAAGTTTTTCTTTTAAACCATTTCTCTAAATTTAAACTGGCATGAGTTGTGATTGCAATGTGTCAAATCCTGCATTATATTTGCTTTTAAACTAGAGCAAACAAGTCATTAAGCAGCACAACCTTCTTTCCTTAGGTTGTAGAAGAACAATAAATTTTGGTAATCTTGGAAATTAAATCGGCGTCTAACTCTACTTAAATTTCAGTACATTGAATAACATTAATTCCTTCCATAGAATGTAAAACTTAATTTTTTTAAATATTTTATTTATTAGTGATTTAATCAGCTGATAATTTATAAACCAATTATGTATAACCATAATCACTATTTTACAATTGTTGTTGAACAGCTGACCCAATTTTGGGTTTACGACTACTACTGTAGAACTCTGTAGCCTTGTAATTTTTAGCCCAATCCAGAAGACAAAGGTTGGGAGAAATTTGCCTTTGCGGTTAAATTTTTGATGAAACTAACTGGCATTTGCCTTACATGGAGAGGAAGACCACGAGAATCTCCCACAGTTAGTCTGATGGCAAGGGGACTCTAACCCACTCAGGATATTTCACGTCAGGATATAATTCTTATCAACAGGGCTGCCACTGGATGAAAACAAGAAAAATAGTTGCTTTAGTTGCATTATTTATGAAAAAAAGTCTCCTAAATAGTCTCCAAGATATATAAAATAGTTGCCAACATAGTATCCTCCTCTAACATAATTTTAATTATTTGTACTGCAATAGTATAAAATTAAAATAATAAGCAGTTAGATAATCACATTTTATAAAAAATGTACAATTATGGATTTGCAAACAACATATAGATAGAGCTATGCTGAAGGAACTGCTGTAGAAAACTTCCAAAACTTTTAAACATTTAAAAAAAAACCTATTTTTTGTTTTATTCTTGATGAGGCTAAAAGCTTCAGATATCATATAATAAACAATAGCTGTAATTAAAAAAAAACATTGAAAAAAAGGCTAGGAACTAAAAATTTTAGGCATTATAAAAAAAATGAATTCAAAATGACATTTATTTTCACGCATAATTTTTTTTTAAACCTTACTATAAAATAAAAATTTACCATACAATAAACAAAATCTGCATTTTAAAGGAAAATTATTTTATAGGCACAAGTAAATTAAAATTAAGAATTTTATGATAGAAAATGATGTGGGAAAAAAACACACAAGGTTGTATAAAATGTGAAATTTAATACTTTTTTAACATTTTCTTGGGGCTTTTAGTATAGAAATCAATTAAATTTGTTTTCTTTTTATGAACAAGTTTATTAATTTTAACCTATTCAATTTCATGTTCTCTCTCTGTTACTCGTAATTTTTTAGCAGTTTCCAATAATCCTTGAGCAATTCTTATTTGAACACTATCATTTTTTTAATAGCATCTTTTAAACGCTCATTTCCTTCTTTAAGTAGAGTAAGCTGACGACTGCATCTCTTGATGTTTCTCCATTAAAACTTGAGCCTTTTTTTCAAGATTGTTAATTCCTTCTTTTTTTCTCTCTACTTCTTCCTTCAATATTTCGGATTTTTTCTTTTCTTCTTTTTCTGTAGCCTCTTTCAGCTCTCTTTCCTTAGCCTTTTTCTGTTCTTCTAAATAGAGTTTATACTTACAAACTTTAAAGATGTTGTAGTGTATGATGAGCAGGGTTGGAGTTTTTGCCGGCAAAAAGGGTTTTTTGCCAGGACAGTGGCAAGAACTTGGTAAAAACCGGCAAAAAACAAATTATCCAATTTGCTGATTAAATATTATTACAAAATACTTGAAGCAAATTTAAATTAATCATAAGGAATAAAAATTTTGATACATGACATAAGAAAATTATTTTAAAATATTATAATTAATATAAGGTTACTAATTTTTAAAAGATTGAAAGTTTTGGACCTCTTTTCTTTTTAGATTCCTTAAATAAATGTCTAATTTACACTCATGTCCTTCTAGTAGTGCTGCACTTGAAAGTGTTTTTGAATTTTTCATTTGTACATTCTAAAATTCGGAATAGGTTGACTGTAAATAATGTTTCAAGACTAGTGTTCTGTTATGCTATGTTGAGACAGCACAAATTGTATTGTAATGATGATTAAAGTATTGAATTTGCGCAAATTTAAA
Organism: Parasteatoda lunata; assembly: GCA_949128135.1. Lineage (NCBI taxonomy): Eukaryota > Metazoa > Arthropoda > Arachnida > Araneae > Theridiidae > Parasteatoda > Parasteatoda lunata. Next base: position 117,946,099 of record OX421972.1, on the reverse strand, counting down.
AAATTGCATTGTTACTTGTATATTTTAATTAACTACACATGTTGATAGATATTTTATGCTTTAAATTATAGTTATATTAATTTAAAATAAGTTCATTTCACTGGAAAAAAAGAGAATAATAACTAATATTTTGATCAACAATGTTTTAAACTACTAAAATGATATATTAATACATTATGATTTAATTATGGAATAATAATTTTGTTAATTTTTTTAATTATATATATTTATAGTATATATTTCAATTTTAGGAATAATTTTGTTTCAAAAATGTGTTTTTGTTCCCTCATCTTGGTAAATATAGGTTTTTGCCATTTTGCTTGGCAAAAATCTGTTTTTGCCAGGACAGTTTTTTCCACCTGCGGTAACCTCTTGCCAACCCTGATGATGAGATCGTTGGCTGATGTGATGGTGAAAAATCCTTTGAGATAATACTGCAGCAGGAGGAGTATTCCCGCAGTGCGAATTCCAATTCCATTAGTTTGATTGGCTAAACATGTCGGTCTTGCTCATGACATCAAACAGTGAGGACGAATGAAATTAGGATAAAATGAAAGCGCGGCAAAAAAAGTGGGGGAAGGGGGAATTTCATGAAACTATTTTTCATTTTAGTTGCTAATTGGCTTAAAAAAGTCGCCGATTTTCCTAAACTCTTTGCAAATTAGTTGTTTTTACTCATATTTCTGCAAAAATAGTTGCCATAGTCATATTGCCTTAAAATAGTCGCTTTAGTCGCCAATGGCAGCCCTGTATCAACCAGCTATCGCTAGGATTCGAATACTTTTCACATAATTGGAAGACAAATGCTCTATCCCCTGAGCCAACATGACCCTGTAATCACTAGTCTTACAAATTGTTTTATGCTAAAAAACAATTTTTCTAAGAATTTAGACATACCATTTATAACTTAATATTGCGTCTGTAGATAGCGCCGAGCATTATAACTGTGTTCGACTGTATTTACTAATGTTCTGTAATTACAGACATGCCCCTCCTCATAATAATTTAAGACTTTATTTTTAATAGAAATTACTTAACTCATTTATGAAAAAACAGCAACTTACTTTCTACCAACGTTTAAGAAGAAAAAGAAGAGAGAAACTAAGAACTCAGAGACATTTAGCTTATACAACTCTTGGCCAACATATGTTTCCCAACACTAGAAAAGATCATCAAAAATTACAATATTTACTGGAATTATACAAATAGTAAAATGTGAGTATGAAGTTTTAAAAACACAAAGATACACATTTAATGACAATGCTTGAATAGCTGAATTCGTGACTTACTGAATTTTTTGGTAATAGACATCAGCTAAAAGTCAAATCAATAAGTTTATTATAAATTAAATAAAATTTATTATCCATTTATTATTTTTTTTATAAAAAAACAACTAAGTGATTAAAAAACAAATAAAAATGATAAAAAAATGATACCCGAAAATATGATTTACCAACATAAATAATTTATGTTTCAAAATGTTTGTCTCTCCATGCTAGTATATAGATATAATCTTCACAAATAAATAGCTTATGTTAACATAACTGAAACGTGCAATGCAAAAAAATATTTTCTTGCTGAAAATTTCTCTGTTACCCTATTTATTTTATATTTTTTATCAAAAGAAACAAATCTAATTAAGTTTTAAAAAGTTAAATTAAAAAAAAATTCTATTATATATATTACTATAACCACTCTCCGTTGCACAGTAAAATGGTCAGTGATAGAGGTTGGTCGTTTTTAGGGGTTACCTCCATCGACTTGATAATTGTTATAGAATGATTTCTTGCTAACTATTTTAATTTTAATCACCCTCGTTTTCATGGTGCGGAAATGCCACTTTTGTCGGAGTTACAAAAAGGCGGAGCAATGAATAAAATTTAGCGTCTGTAAAAATGATTCCAACTGATACAATTATGTTTTTTGTTTAAGTTTGCACTTAATTTTATACCATAAAAATTAGTTAGCTTTAAAAGTTGAGAAGAGATTTGTTTGTTTGAGATGCTTGTTTTTTCTAAAATAACTTTTTTTTCTAACTTAGCTTTCAACTCTAGAAGTAAATCGTTGACAGCATCGTCTTTAGTATCAAATTGTAACTCATTGATATCTTCTGACAGCAACATGCGGTTGTATCCTCAAAAAGTCTTTCTCTCTTAATAAGAGGCTTACACAAATATTCTTAATACAGTTTAATCTTTTTTGTTTTGATATTTTTTCACGTTTCCTTATTTGACCTTTTCTGCATTTGGTGTAGATGTTTCTGCGGTCACTGGGAGAGGTTTTAATGGTCTCTCCTAAAGGTTTTCTTCAACACAATCTCTCAGATAAAAAAAAAAATCAATAACTTAAGTTTACCTACATTTTTAAAATCAAAAGGTAAAAAAAAATTGATTTCTACATGTCTTTCACCTAACATAATAATAAATCTCCTAAATAAATTTGAAATATACTTTAAAATTAAGATTAACATAATTAAAAAGAATGAAAGAATTTTTTGCATTTATAAATCAGCATTTTAATAAATAATACCAGGCATACATAAATCATTCTATCACCTTTTTTACTGAACTAAAAAATCTTAAATATTCAGGAAGTAGAAATTTTCTACTTCCTGAACTATTTTCACATACAAAATTTTCACTTACTATAAACTATGTCCATCAAAAAAATATTAATGCTGATGTCTGGGTCCCAATTCTAGCTACATCACTGATAAATTTTCTTTACAGAAAAAATGTACATTTAGTTTACATAGCAAAGGCTTACTATGCATCGTATGAGACAATACAATGAAAAACCCAGGGCTCGAAAAACCGCCTGTCATCGGCGGTTAAAAATTCCCCGCAGACAACAAATTTCTCGAATCCGACGTCCACGCGGACGGCCATTTTCCCGTTAATGTTCCTGATACATTTTCAATTTTTGTTATCTTGCAAGAGTCTAGCGCCTCACTTCTAAAATGACCCTCTAATCTAGAAATACAGCAACATACTGCGCATGGTGGAATTGATGTTTTCTCTGTCTGGGAGTACTGCAGCGGTTGAAAGAGGCTTTTCAGCAATGAACTTACAAAAACACATTACGTACTGGTCTTAAAAAAGAAGCGTTAAACGCAATTATGAACATCTACCTAAATGGAAAACCCCTTTCAGATTTCTGTGCAGAAACCTCTGCAAATCATTGGCTTGATTGTGGAACTAGCAAACGTCATATTTGATTCATTTAAAAAACCGCAGTACCCTCGGATAAATTGACATTCCAGATAACTTGACCTTTGTTATTTAAATTATTTCATAAAATAAATACTAGGTTTTACGATTAGTAATCTAGTATTTCATTTATTGCTGTATAATGTAAACCCAGTCCTCGGGGACGGGTAAAATATCTGAGTTTTTTCGAGCCCTGGAAAAACCTTAAATTTTTTTTGGGGGGGGGGGGGGATGAAACTAATTGGGGGCGTAGGTTGTGCATCCCTAAGCAAGCACAAAAATCTGCTATTACTTTAAGAACTGCAATTTGTCTAATTCTGATTATATGGCTAGACAACAATATTAAAAGAGCTCACCATGGGTGCATGACAGTGAGATTTACCTTTGCCACAAATATCTACAGGTTGGCAAAATATTTGATGTTGAAAAGAAGCAACTAAAACAACTACAGACGAGAGTCCGATAAAAGCACTCCTAAAACACAAATATCAGCATTTTAAAAAAAACACAAAACTTCTTTATATCATAGTTTGTGGGGGGAAGAAGAGATATGTGAATGTGATATGCATGGAACATAAATTTTTTTTAGCATAAACAATATAGTATATGATGAACAGAACGTGAAAAAATACTCTGATTGCGCACCTTGAATGAAGATTGATCTAGTGATCGGATTTTCACATATCAGAACTTAATGGTTTAGGGAAGGTGCTATTTAATCAGAACATAATATCCTAATTAATTAGAACACACAATATTTTAAATTACAAAATGAGACATAAAGGGCACTTTCTCTGAATGAACATACCTTCTTTTTTGGCAGATTTAGATTCCTGTCCCACAAAATAGGAAGGTAAATTGCTGTCATCTGGGAAATATGGTTCCAATTGTATGGTCTAGAGAGTAGTTGAATGTGTGAACCTCTTAATGTGGATTTTAAAAAATTTGTATATTTAAAATTCGATTTCTCCATAACTATTTGATCGATATTCTACTTTGCTACATAAAATTAAAGTATTTAAAATTTGTAAACTTTACAATTCAAAATTTTTAGACTATAATTAAACAAAACATTAAAAAACAATAATTAATAAAAAAAATTTCATCATAAAATTACCTTAAGATAAAAAAAAAATTATAATTGAGTGCAAAATTTTTTCGATTTACTTAAAAATATCTCCAGATATGGCAAAATGTAAAATTAATATGCAATTTAGGCTGCTTTTCTTATTAGGACCAAATTTTGTTGAAAATACCATGGAGTTCAGCAGGATTTCACACTCAGTGGTTTGTTCATTTATATTTAATCGATATTTATAAGATTAATCCATGATGCATCGGTTAGCATGCCAGAAGGCATCACAACTATACTTTTCATGCATCTAAATAAAACCCTCATAAGCATTGTGTTTGTTGGTAATTTATGTAAACAAACTTATCTTTATTTATTCAGTTTCAACAACCTTATCAAATCCTGCAATAGTTTTCTTGCAATAGTCTGTGCTGTGGTCACTTATGTCTTAATGTTTGCTTAACGATGCATTTAATCTACTGTCAAATTTAAGTTTAATTAACACATTGTCTTTATTTACTTCAGTCATCGATGTGCCCTTGCTATGTTATAACGTAACAACCAAACTGCGGTAAAAGGGTTTAATGATAAAATTCCCTGTTTTTTTCTAAAATTGCCACTACCCTTTTTTTGAGGGTAAGAAATTCCTCCAAAAAAAGTTACATTAATTCAAAGAAAGTAAGTTTTTGTGTGTGATTTCGTAAATAAAATATCATTTGCACTAACTAATTAGTATACTTGAGGTCACCACTTTAAACCATCGAGTCCTATTATGTGAAGATCCGATCACTAAATCAAGTTATTCAGAGAACTGCACTTTGTTTTAAAATTTTATAAATGAGACCAACAATTGTGAAACTACAAGAATTGTTTCTGGATTTGCTGAAAATAGTAAATAAGCATCTTTATTAAGATCTTTTTAAAGATCTGTAATAAGATCTTTATTGATTAATGATAAATCCATAGTAAAATATTTTATTTTATTTTACAACCGTCATTGAACAGCCAACAAAACCTTTGGGTTTACGACTTCAGATGTTCAACTTCCGTAGCCTTGTAATTTTGAGCCCAACCCAGAAGACAAAGGAGTTCCTAGATCCAGCACAGGGAGAAATTTGCCTTCGTGTAGGTCTTTCTGATGGAACTAACCTGCATTTGCGTTACATAGAGTGGAAAACCATGAAAATCTTTAACAATTAATTTGGCGGCAAGGCAACTCTAACCCATGATCTGTCTACTGTTGAGGATATTTTATGCCAGCACTGTGGCTGGTGCAAGCGGGATGCAGAATTTGTATCGACCAGCCATTGCTGGGATTCAAACCTGGTTCGCCTACCGTATATTCCGGCGCATAACGCGCCCCGGTGTATATCGCGCACCCGTAATTTCTAATACTTTTTTAAAATTTTAAGATATACTCTTCATATAACACGCACGAAAATTTGGATTGTACATGTGCAATATCTCATCTTTCAAGATCGTAAATAAAAAGTTTTTTTCCCCTATCTTTTGCAAAAATAAAAGAACTGAATTTCACATGTATGTGAGGGTAGAGTTGAAAAAGAAATAATGTGATTCTGAGAATAGAGATTGTTGTATTCAGCAGTGCAGGTGTGTGCAGGAATGTTGTTCCCCACATTCCAGAAGTAAGAGGGGGGAGGGGTATTTGGAATGCTGTCTATTGTGTATGTCTCAAAAGCATACCACAAATCAGGAGACAAAACGTAATTCCTCTTCTGCCAATCGCACCATTTGATGCCCTGCCTTGAAAAGTAAACATTGTAAGCTTTAAGAATTCAGTGTAGGTCTTAGTACTAGACATGGCTCCTATCAAACAAAGTAAACACAGCGCTGGATTAAAAATTAATTAAAAATTAAATCAAGCGCTGGATTAAAGGCAAAGTAATTCAATTTGCGAAAGAAAATGGACATCGGGCTGCGGCGAGACGTTTTTGTTGGAAATGTAAATAAATAGATGGGCAGTGTTTTCCTCTTTGCTGTGTCACTTCCTGTGGGAAGTTGGGTCACTTCCTGTTATCTCAGCTAGAAGGAAGTGGATGTTTTTTGTGTGTTTCAGTTAGTTGGTGTTTTGCATTAGTATAGAGTATGTTCCTTCTCTTGTGTTATGTTTAGTTTAATTAAGAGTAGTTTTTCTTTCTATATATTTAAAGTTTTGTCTTCAATAAATATAGTTTTCTATGAAGTGAATTCTTTATTTATAATAGATTATTTTCAATATCAGAAACTTAAATAATAATGGCTCCTATTTTTCAACACTGGTTATGGGCCAGGACATTTTAGAAGGGGGCTGTGAGTATTGATAATTTGAAATATACTTTGAAAAACTTTGATAGAGAATGGCTTTGCTATCAGAAGGCTTTAACTTATTAAGTCGTGATAACTGGGACAGGTGGAAAACAGACATTAAAGTTTTTTTATTAGATAAAGGCTGTTGGAAATTTATTGAAGGAAAAGAAGAAGAGTTAGAAGTTTCAGCTAAAAGAAGGGAAAAACAAGAATTTAAATTAAGAAAAGATAGATCATTTTCAACATTGTATTATGCAATTCAACCAGAATTCAGAGCGCGTCGCCAAGATTGTTTAGATGGGAAAAGGGCTTGGGAGAAATTGGTTCAGCAATTTGGGCCAAAAACAAGAGCTAGACTCATTCAGATACTTGATGAGTTTTTTAGCATAAAGTATCAAGCTAATGAAAGTATAGGCATTTTTATTGCTAGACTTAAAACAGCAGTGAAAAAGCTTAGTGAAGCAGGTCATGAATTAAATCAGTTGTTTCAAGGCTTTCAAGCAATAAGGCATCTACCACCGGAATTCTCCAGTATAGTTCAGTTAATATATCGTTAGAAAGATGAAGACTTCATGATTGATAAAATTGCTGAGGAACTGATAAGAGAAGAAAACAGACTTACACAAGTGAAAGCTGATATTTGTCCAGAGGTTAGTGCTTTTAACATTTCTTCTATAAGTAAAGATGAAGAAAGATATGGAGATAGAAGAAAATCTCAAAGTAAACTAGCAGAAAATAATAGACAAGTCATTGGCTCATGTTATCACTGCCACAAGTATGGACATTTAATTGCAAATTGTAGAGATAGATATGCCAGAAATATAAGGTCAAAGTGGAGTAAACAGAAAAGAAATTTCAATGACCAGTGAGCTGCTTTAGTTGAGACTTATACAACACACTCCGTGGAAGTTGGTGAAACCATGATTAGAAATGATGATAAAATTTGGGTTTTGGATTCTGTTGCAACTACACACTTCCGTAAAAACAAAATGTTAATGTCAAGTTATGAAGAAACAAATAATGTAAACATGGCTTTGGCTGTTGGGGATACTTCCAGTAAGATACTAGGAAAAGGAACTGTTGAATTTTCAGTTAAAGTAGAAGAAATGAGTAATAAAACTTTAACAAATGTCTTGTACAACCCAAGTATACGCAGAAACCTAATATGTCTTTTACACTTAGAAGCTGCAGGAGCTAATTTTGTTGGAACCAAGGGAAAATTGTGGGCATATTCAAATAATTGGTTAAAATTATTTTATGCCACTAGAAGAGATGGATTATACTACCTGAAGCCATACAAATATAAGACTAGAACTCCAATTGCTGAAGATAGAGGATTTAATGTTGGCACTTGTAAATCAGGAACAGATATAGCTACACTGTGGGATAGGAGATATTGTCATATTAATTTTGACTACCTTAGAGAAACAAGCGAGAACAAGCAAGTGTAAGGGGATTACCTAATATACCAGATGAAAATTGTGACACTTGCCTCCTTGCCAAATCCAATCGAATCTCATTTAAGTCAATTCCAAGTCGTACTTCTCAGCCACTAGAAGTAGTATGTATGGATATCTGTGGTCCAATGCCGAAAACTTCGAAAGAAGGAAATAGGTATTTTTTGGCAATTATAGATGATTACAGCCATGCAGTAGTTTTATACCTTATGAGGAATAAAAGTGAAGCATTTAGGAAAGTTAAAAATTATCATGCAAAGATGGAACGCTTGACTAGAAGAAAATTAAAGTGTATCAGGACAGTATTCTGCAATAACCAATTTGAACAATACTTAGAGCATGGAATTTCTGCTGAGCGAACTATTTACCATACGCCAGAAGAAAATGGTGTATGTGAAAGATTTAATAGAACTACTCTGAATGAAGAATATGAATGAAGAATGGTGGGATGAAGCAGTATGTTGTTTTGTTCATACATGGAACAGAATTTCAAGAAAAGGAAAGAAAACACCGTATGAGATGTTGTATGGAAAGAAACCACCAGTAATGTATTTGAAAGTGTTTGGATGTAAGGCTTATGTTGGTGTACTTAAACAAAAGAGAAATAAATTCCAAATGCCTGCCAAAGAAGGTATAATGCTAGGTTATGCTTTTTCAACCAAGGGCTATCGTATCTACTTACCTGAAGATCGTAAAGTTATAGAAACAAAAAATGTAAAATTCAATGAAAATGAATTTGCAGTGGAAGTCATCCTGGACCCAAGTAGAAAACCACCTTGAAGAACAAAATGGAATGAAAGAGAAGAATCAGATGATGAAGACATTGTTCCTAGGCCAGAATTTGACTCAAGTTGTCCGCACTAAAATGAACTCTGCGTTCAAGGAGGTGGAGCCAAGTGCCAACTCCTGGTGAATGAATTATAAGCTAAGAATCGTGCCTTTTTTGGAAAGCATGAAGTCTGGTCAATTTTAACATATGCTTGTGAAATCTCAACCATATATTGCACGGATAAGGCTATGTTGGGTACCTTTGAGAAAAAGGTCTGGAGAAGTATTTTTCGAGGAATTTAAAAAAAATGGTGTGTGGATTAGAAGATCAAATCTAGAGCTTTATAACTCATATAATGTACAGTCAGCAAAAAAAAAAAAGATATCACCCTGAATAATTTTCGTTCTAATGATCGGATTTTCACGAACTAAGTGTCAATCTTAATGGTTCCTGGGGGTGACCTCAAATATGCTAATTAGTTAGTGCTAACTATTAATTAAGTTATGAAATCAGACACAAAAACGCACTTTCTCTGAATAAACATATATATTTTTTTACATATTTGGAATCCAGATACTTGAATTAGGGGGGGTAGACAAAATTTTGAAAAAAATGGGTGGTAAATAGGGTCGCAACAAAGGTTTATGTATTTGGCGATAGTCCAGAAAACCGCCAAAAAAAGTCGCCAGTGCAAATGAATATTTTAAGATAACCCATTGACTAATTCAAAAGAAGAATGCTTAATTTTACTAGGTTGTTAAGCAACCAAGCTCTGACTGGAAAAAAAAATTTAAATAATGTTCTGTGATTACTCAGAGAGGTTTAATTAATAGTTAATAGAAAATATCTCGAAGTTTCTAGGCAATAGACAATTTTTAAGCTGATTTCTGTCCAAAAAGCAAAGTTTTTTTTATTTTAATCTCCCTTGAAAGATACTGAAAGGGGGGCACGAAAACTTAAAAGATAAAATATTTAATTTCATTAAATCAAAATATCTGGTCTCAAAATTTTAATTTTAAACCAAGTTAAATATAACTTTTACAATATTGATGCTTTTATGTTTTTAAAGACCACATAATTCCTGTTGAAATATGAAAATGCATATTTTTACTTTAACGAGTGTAAAATCCTTATCAAAATAATGATCAAGACCCAAATGTAAAACAGTATAATTGATGATAAAAACTCAACTGGCTTCAAAAAATATGAAGAGGGAAGCAAAAGTCGACATGTTTCGAGCGTTCAAATATATTCACCCATTCTCAAAACTTGTCAAGCTTGAATAACTTGTGACTTTTATTATTGTGCTCAAAACATGTCTATTTTTATCATCATCTATTAATTTTTAAATCAATGAAGTTTTTATATTTTCAATTCAATTTCTTGGGATTATCTATTTAGTTACACAATATATGAAATTATTTCACTCGATATTAAAATAAGTTTTACTTAAGTTATAGGCACAGATTCTTAGATTAAGAAAATAATAATTCGCTATTTTGTAAAAAAATCAATGCAGTACAATTTTTTTGCTGCAAGCCTTAACATTTTAATTTAAGGACATAAAAAAATTCCATTTACAATTGAAATTTCAAAAGTCGAATGTGAAAATGGAATGTCCCCTAGCTCAAAATTAAATAGTTACAAGGACAACTATTTTAAACAAGTTAACGTTTCCGTCCTACTCGAAGTTGTTTGAAAAGGTATTTTGTATATATAGATTCCAAAGTTTATTTTTACACCCTTATTTGCTTAAAATTATTAAATAATAAGCTTAAAATGAATTATTCAAGTAACATGATTTAACGCATTTATAGTATAAAAGTAAACGGGACTTCCATCGCATATCCTTAACCTTGATACCGCTATCATTAAATGAATGGAATAAGCTTAGATAAATAATAAAAGTTAATTTTTCCCCCGTTTTAATTTTCAAGGAAATATGTTTCGATCAAACAGATTTCATTCTGGAAATAGCGAAATTATTGAGTAGGTCCCTTGGAGCAATATCATTCTTATCCTCTTTTGACAAAATATAGGAAAAACTGGTTTTCACAGTTCTGTAAAAAGTATGTTAGCCTTCTTGCCACGTTTTTTATTATTTTTTTATTTTATTGCATTTTTATTGCATTTTTTAAAATCAGATGATTCTAAAATTCGCACGGCTTTGGAAACTTTTTACAAATTTCAATTTTTAGTGTTTCCTGCTAAACAAAATAAGGCATTGTTCCTGATAACAAATTATACTACAATAATATCTTGGGAATCGTGCTAAAGTAAAAAATTAAACAAAATAGTTTAGTATATTATCCGGAAAAAAAACTACATGGAATCATAAAGAAAGAATCATTTAAGATACTGAGATATTTTAAGACGCTTAAAAGTTTTGGCTACATATTTGACAGCTTTTTATGTTCGGTATCATTATACTCTTTGTAGTGACTTATAAAACATGGACACTATTTTAGATAATCTATGTTGAAGTCACAAGAAACAAAACAAAAAAGACAATCAATGATTTATATTCTTTTTTCGAAAAAAAAAAAATAGTATGCTTAGTAAATAATCAGCTGTTTTGCATTAAATAATTTTAAACAGAATGTTTTTAATTTCTTAACAAGGCTTTATTCTTAGCTAGCAGACAATAATTCTTTAAAAAAAAAAAAAACTTGACTATAATGTAAAAAGGAACTTTACTTTAAAGAAAATCTAAATTAAAGTACTAAAAAAATTGATTAGTATATTAATGAAGAAATAATAAATGTAGTAGGGTAAAGAATAAAAATTTTAAAAATGCTACAATTTAATTAAATAGTTGGTAAAACAGTTCTGCGAAACACCTCCGGACAGGTGATTAAAAAATTACTTTTAAGATTAACACGATATATAAGATGTTGAGAAATTTGCGATGATGTGAGATATGCTTAAATATGTTTACTACGTATTTTTATTAATATTCATAAAAAATATATACAAGAAACTGATAAATATTTTATTCCAAATCTATTCATACGTATGTATATTATTGTAATTGTATCAGTTATTGAGAAAAAAAAAACTAAAATATAATCACATTAAATAAGCACAATCTGGTGTATAATCATATTCTATCAAAAGCATGCTTTTATAAAACTCGACATTCGTTGAATAAAATGTTTTTTATTCAATAAAATGTTTTATTCAAATTTCTTTACTTAATTTCAAATAGATTTTTAGAGGACTAAAAAAGAAACATTGTATTTTATAGTTTTAAAAAAATAAAAAGATTAGCAAACGATTATTAGCGAAAAAAATATGAATGAAATTTTACGCCACGCGCGCTAAATCAATTTCTTCGTAAGTTTATCACATTTTAATATTAATCGCCCCATTTAATCATTTTTTCATTGTCGCCGAATTATTTTTTTTAAAATAATTAATTTTAATTTTTCTCATCTTCTAATAAATAAAAACAGTTGAAACTTTAGATTTTTCAATTGAAAAGCATGTAGATTAATATGGTATAAAAATATCCGTACCTTATAATTCAAAATTTTTTCATCCTCTCTTCAATTAAATAATAAAAAATAATTAATAATTATTAAAAATTATTTTTTTCATGAAATTATCTTTGGGTAAATGCGTTTTATGAGTTGGTGCAATATTTTTTTGAATTGCTTCATTAGTTTTTAAAATATGACTGAAAACGAAAAGTGAAATTAACATTAAGAGGTTCAAACTTTGAATCGCTCTTCTGACCAAACTATGGGTACCACATTTCCCAGATTGCGGCTACCCCCTATATTTTGAAGATAAGGAATTCAAATATGTAAAAAAAAATATATGTTTATTAAGAGAAAGTACGTTTTTGTGTCTGGTTTCGCAACTTAATTAATAGTTAGCACTAACTAATTAACATATTTGAGGTCACCCCCAGGAACCATTAAGATTGACACTTAGTTCGTGAAAATCGACCGAATTCATTAGAACGAAAATTATTCAGGGTGATATCTTTTTTTTTGTTGCTGACTGTACCTGACATTATTATTAAACAACAAAGAATAAAATGGGCAGGCCACGTTATGAGAATGGGCAAAGACTGTAGCACAACAAGAGTTTTCAACGCCAGATCAGTTGACACACGAATAAGAGACAGGCTGAATTTGAGATGGATAGATGGCCTAGAAAAAGACATTTCGGTCTTAAAAACTAAAAGCTGGAAAACAGTAGCAGGAAAAAGGATAGCCTGGAAAAATCTTCCTGAGAAGGTCAAGGCCCACCCTGGGCTGTCGAGCCATTGATGATGATGAAGACTGATAATGCAAATTGAGTTAGAAAATTATGTTATTAGGTATATAGTACCATTTAATGTGTTTTTCTAACTACAAAACCCAATGACATATTTATAGACATTTTCACTATTAAATAGTTGTCAAATGAAGTTACCTTGTAAGAGATAAATTCACAGTTGTTCTGGCATGAAACTTTTCAAATTGTGTCACAAATGCGAAAAATAAAGGAGAAGCTGTTCTGATTGCTGTCACCGATAAAGCAGGCAAATATTGCAACATTAAAGTTTTAATTCCTGGTTGATAAGGATAATTTTCTTCCTGCCAATAGAAATATGTATAAGCAAAATAAATGATAAATAAATAAAAAAAAAAAAAATAAGAAAAGAATTAAACAATGAAATGCTTACAATAAATAGGATAAAAAAAATAGTTAAAAAATAAATTATCTAACTAAAATAAGAGTTTTATTTTATTTTATAACTGCCGTTGAACAGCTGACCAAATTTTTTTGGTTTAAGACTACTAATTTTCAACTCCGTAGCTTTGTAATTTTGAACTCAATCCTGAAGACAAGGGAACTCCTGAATTGAGTATTGGGAGAAATTTGCCTTCGAGGAGGACTTTTGATGGAACTGACGTGCAATTGTGTTACATGGAGAGGAAAACCACAAAAAACTCCCATGGTTAGCCAAGTGGCAAGGGGATTCTAACCCATGATCCGTCTACCACTGAGGATATTTTACAGCAGCACTGTGGCAAGTGCAAGCGGGATGAAGAATTTTTATTGACCAACCATGGCTGGGATTGGAACCCGGTTCGCGCCATTGGAAGGCAAACCGTTTATCCCTTGAGTCATCACATCACAGCTCAAAATAAAGAGATTGTGAGTGTGTCTGTATCTCTTGTAACTCCAGAGCGTTTGTGCTAGCCCTTTGAAATTTAGATAGTGGGTGAAAGGGTTAATTTCAGCCCCTGATAAAAAAGTCATTCAAACATTTCAATTATATTGTTCGAAAGACATGTTAAAAAAATTTCATTTTCTCATTGGTTGTCATTGTTTCCATGCTAACTATAGATTATTCTAATTTATCAAATATTTTAAAAAGTAAAATATCATTAATATTGTCAGTTTAAAACTCTCATTAATAAAAAAAAAAGTTTATTGAACAATCTGAAATAAAAAATATTTTATTTGTTATGTTATTATATAGTATATCTCAGATCAACTTAAGTAACAATATAATTAGACTACATCAATAAATTGCTATTTCTAAATACTAACCATATGTTTATTGAAGTGTGTTTAAAACATGATTCTATAAAACTAAATTATTAAAAAGCAGCGGTAAATAAAAATAAAGTATGTGTAGAATAGCAAGATTAATGGAGAAATAGTACGAATATGTTTATTATACAGTCGAACCCCGCTATAGTGAACCGTCTGCGGACTCAGTAATGTGTCCACTATAACCGATGGTTCACTATATCCAAATTTTTTGAAGAATATTTTTTGCATAAGACAGTTGAATGATTGAAAATTGGGTTTGCTATTTTTTTGAATTTTTTTTAACTAATTAACAAATAATAAAGCAAAAATTAATGAAAAAAGTACTTACGTCGTTAAGTATTAGTTTTAATTTCACTTTTTATGAAAAAAAAATTTGTGATTTTTGATTGAACACAATTTGATTTTAAATAGAGTTCATCAATTTTCTTATCCATTTTAACAAAGCTTCTTCTACGTTTTCTCTTTCAGCTCCACACAGTTTTTTCGACGAAACCATATTTTTGTCGTATGCGGCAAGAATTACACTTCGATTTTTCCAAATATTTGAAACTGTAGATTTAGACAAGGAAAATTCCTTACACAGTGCCGATTGATTGGTTTCATCTTCAATACGCTTTACAATTCTAACTTTGTCCTCAATCGAAAACGCTTTTCTCTTTAGAGAATTTGCCATTTTCACTGCTTTTGAAATAAAAATCTTGTCTCAAATAGAGAATGTAAGAATATGAAGGGAGCAGCTGTAGAATGAGTTAAATTGTTCCCCTTCTTGATTGTCAAGGGGTGATTTGTAAAGAATATGGTTTGAACAGATAAGAAAATTCCAAAAATTCAGCAGGTGGCCAAGTTAACTAATTGTAGAGCAAGCTTGGGGAAAAGAGACAAAGCGAAGCTTGTCAGGGAGGGGGGAGTATAAGATAAATGATCTGTTTGACATTTATTACAGTATAGTTAAAAGTGATAAGCATAAAGCAGTGAAATATGACACATTTTATAGGAATGCATTCATTTTCAGTCCCAACACCTACAAGTGTAAAGATGGAGGACTGAAAAAGATATTTAAAGAAATGAAATTTGAGTCCACTATAACCGAGTTTCCAAGTTCTAAGCTGTTCACTATAAGCGTTAAAAATAACATTATTTAAATAGGAGTACGGACGGGACCGCTAAAAAAGTTCACTACCTCCGAGTGTTCACTATATCCCAGGTTCACTATAGCGGGGTTCGACTGTAGTACGAATATGTAAGTAGAAATAGTACGAATATGTTATGCAAGAATTCCGTATTGTTCTGCTATGTCGTCACGATTATACCACAAGGGATGCAACTATATTTTAGGCATTGATGAAATTTAAAAAAGCTTTGTGTACTATTAACAATGCATTTGTTATTTTACCACCATTATGAAAAAGTTCCTCAAAAACAGAAAATACTAGCAGATTTGAAAATATTTTACTTTTGACTGTCACAATTACGTTAAATTGATTTGAATACAGCAATCGATAAATATTTTTACATGCATGATTTTTTTTTCTTGGTTTTAATTGCTCATTGTGAAATAAGCATAGACTTCATACCACAATAAATGCATGGATAAAAAAGAAATTGTACCCGCAGCTGCAAGTGAACAAGAGTGAATATCATATAATAACTTCCAGAAATCAATGCAATAACTGACAAATTCACAAGAAATCTTATGCAATACAATTTTATCCATACGCTCCGTGATCTTGCTTCAGCTTTTTTTTTGTACACAATTTCTGACAAAGTCGTCTAAGAAAAAAAATGATTCATTATTTTTTATCAAATTAAAATTGATATTTTAAAAAATGCTTTGTAAAGGGCACTTACTCTTATATTGTTAGTAAAACTTCTGCGATGAATTTCTGCATTTTTGCTACCTTGAATGCAATAATCCCAAGCAGAAAAAACCTCATTGGCAAATCGAGGTGCAGAATATTCTTGAGACATTATGGCTTCATAAACTCCAAACGAGGAACTGAAATATGAGATGCCTGGCTTCAAAACTCAATAAACATTATCTTCTTTTTCCTTCGTTAATTAATATAATACTTTTTGCTGTTCATTAAAAGATAAGGAGAAAAGTTTTCCATAATATTTTTGCTTTTAAAATTGTTCATTAAGATATGTCTCTTACCAAAATATTAAAAGCTAGCTAACTATTCACCTTAATTTGATTTTTTTGTGGCTAATACTTAAACAATAGAGTTTAATGAATGATAGCTATTTTCTTATTCAGTCTCATAGCTTAATTTTTTCTACAGAGATGAAGGAAGGCAACTTTTTTCCTTTCTTTTTGTACTGGAATCCAGAAACTTTTTTTTTGCAATATTTTTTTATTCTTTTGTTAATTTTAAATTCACTTTTTCAAAATTTGTTTTAAAAATTATTTGTTTTTACAATTTTTAAAAAATTTGGACAAACTATCAATGTCAAACAAATGCCCCTATCTGCTCTTGAAAGCAGACATTTTTGTATCACAAATGTGTCAAGATGTAATCGCCACACAGGAAAATGAAAAAGAAACAGGGTGTACAGCTGTGTTTTTAGGGAAGTGCAAATGGCTTGTTTCAGTCCTGGTAAGAGACATAAATATCGCAAAACAGGAAACCAAGAATCCTAATGATGAGTGTAAAGACATTAATTATTTTTATAATGAACCTGATTTTACTTTTGATGGTTCTGAAAATTGGGATTACAGTTCTTTGTAAAAAGTATGTTTAATTTCATATTTAATTCTTCCTAATTTTATTTACTTTTTCTTCAATGATTACGCATGATGACATTTTTCATAAAAACAAACATTTAATGAAATTCGGTTATTAACAGTTATCTAATGTAAAATATATTTCAAAAATCTATTTTTGCAATAATATTTCTAAAAATTATTTCCTTGAATTGTTTGGTTTAATTTATCGTTCACATTCCCAAAATTAACGATTATTAATATTTTCGACACATATCACTTGAAACATGTTGATCTTGCAATTCGACCGTCTGTAATCAGTATTATTAAAACAGTACAGTTCTAACTGTTGCCCACAAAAGCGTATGTTTTTGTCAAAATTTGAGAGAGAGCTTAATCAGTGTTTACAGTAATAACAAGTGGTAAAATTAAAAGCACAAAACATTGTAATGCATAAACTAAAGCATATTTTGTACTGAATGAATTGTTAAAACAAAAATAAACTTACTATGCCATCAGCATAATGAAGCAGAATAAATAGATTGTGATGTATACAAATACAAATGCTAAAGGGACATTATAAACGAATCCTTCAGAAACAGAAGCTATGGGATAATTGCCTAAAAACATAATTGTTGGCTCCATCCATCCCTACAAGTATTGAAACATCCATAAGACTTATTCTTTAACACTAAACAAATCAACACTTATTATATACCTATTTCTACCTTTGCCGGTCAAATGACCAGACTTTTATGTTTCTTGATTGAATGTATGAAATATGAATGTTAGGAAGGAAATAAACTAAAAAAACCTTATTATAATTAAGCAAAATTGTATATTGCTAATTTTTATGTATTACAAACACAAACAACAAGAATATTTAATTCATTGCTCTTGACGCATTTTTCACATATACAGGGTGCTTCCATTGCACATTTTCCACAAACATATTTCTTCTAATTATTATTTCTATAATTCTTATAAGAATATATAATTCTTATAATTAATATTATTTCTTCTAAGAATTAGTGCTGTCATGATTGTTTTGAAATTTTTCTGGATAAAAACTAATAGTTAGTTAGAAATGAAGTAAAGCTATCAAAATAAAATATAAGCTACTTACCAAAACATTCAGTTTTTGTGACTTTTTCTTACACAAAAATGCCAATCTAAAATTTTAATTACTTTCTTGAAATTTGAATTCACAGTTATTCTGATTGAACTAACTATGTAACAGTCTTTGCAAAAATGTGCAACTAATTGAATGCAATACGTTGAACATGCATTACATTGTCAATTCTGATTCGATAACCTTATAAAGCAATAAATTGTTCTCCCGGTCAAATGACCGGTTGTGGTAGAAATAGGTATACAACTAGTATTATTCGAAATAAACAAAATACTAAAAAAAAGCAATAATAAAAAGTAACTGTATATAAAGGTTAGAAAAAGTTATGCAGTCAAATGTGCAAAAACAACAAGATATGTGCATTTTTGATGCAATAGTTCTTAAACGGTCATTTGCCTACTTTTATAACTTCTAACCGTTTTGAAGTAATTGATATTACTATAGCAACACCGGCTATTAGTCAAAACATCACAAAATGGAAAGTAGATGGGAGACCATCAGGTTCCGACCATCAGAACATCCATTTTGAAATAAACTCCAATATAAACCTTGACCGCTGCTTCAGAGACCCCATGAGAACAAACTGGAAGAAATTCCAGGACGATATCATGGGGCTGACTGAACTGGGTGAAAACTATATTAGAGATAATTATGATCTAGAAATTACAGCAGAAACTCTGCAGAACAAAATTCTAGGTTCATATAATAAAAATTGCCCAATACGTACCAGAAGGGCAAAGCCCCAATGTCCTTGGTGGAATAACTCTTTGGAAACTGAAAGGGCAAACGTCAGAAAACTTTTCAATAAAGCAAAGAAACATGGTGAGTGGGACAACTATAAAAGAGCCCTCACCAACTACAACAAAAATGTTAGAAAAAGCAAGCAAGAATCCTGGAGAAAGATCTGTGAAGAGGTAAACTCTATCTCTGAAGGAGCTAGACTCCAAAGAATTCTTAGAAGGGATGAACCCATAATGGTTGGCACCTTAAAGGATGAGGATGGCAATTTTGCTACTACTGGAAAAGAGATAATGGAAGTTATGGCCAAAACTCACTTTCCAGGAGCAATTGCTATGGATAGCAATGAAGGACAGCATTTCATTGGCTCTGTAAAAAGAATACAAAGAAATCATTATTGACCTATGCTAAGAATATTATCAATCAAAACAATGTCAGATGGGCTATCTCCACCTTCAAACCACTTAAGAGCCCTGGACCTGATGGAATCATGCCTGTAATGATCTAAAAGGCAGGAGATCCTATCATCCCTGTGTTAACCAGAATTTACAGAGCAAGTCTGGCACTGGGACATATTCCAAAGCTATGGCAGAAGACTAGGATTGTTTACATTCCTAAACCTGGCAAAAGTAACTATGACCAGGCTAAGTCTTTCAGACCAATCAGCTTATCTTCATTCTTTCTCAAAATTATGGAGAAAATTATTGATAGGCATATTAGGGATTACCTGGGTAGCAATAACCTCTTGCATAATCTACAGTTTGCCTACCAACCTGGAAAATCCACAGAGACAGCCTTACACAAGCTAGTATCTAAGATTGAAGACAC
Organism: Parasteatoda lunata; assembly: GCA_949128135.1. Taxonomy (NCBI): domain Eukaryota; kingdom Metazoa; phylum Arthropoda; class Arachnida; order Araneae; family Theridiidae; genus Parasteatoda; species Parasteatoda lunata. The sequence continues at coordinate 117,926,324 of OX421972.1, read as the reverse complement.
CCTGGAGAGAAAGGAAATTGCATTGGCCACTTTCCTAGATATTCAGGGTGCTTTTGATAATACCTTTCACCTATCTATCCTTAACGCCCTAAGGGATACAGGGATAGACCAAACTTTATGTTTATGGATTAGGGCTCTACTTTTGGATAGAGTCATTCAAATGAATATCTTCAACGAGACATTAGAAAAGAAAACAACCAGAGGCTGTCCACAAGGAGGTGTTCTATCACCATTACTTTGGAATCTGGTTGTAAATAGCCTAATAAAACATCTAAATAATATGGGCTACTATACCCAGGGATATGCGGATGACATTGTCATACTCATCCTTGGTAAAGATTTTTACACAACTTGCCAACTAATGCAAAATGCTCTAAGTTATGTAAGCAAATGGTGCAGGGAGAGGAATCTGGACATAAATCCACAGAAGACCAATCGAGTACCATTTACTCGTAAAATAAAAAGGGATGGCTTTTTTATTCCAAAACTTTTTGACGTTCAAATCAATGTTGCTTCCGAGGTGAAATTTTTAGGCTTAATCCTTGACCAAAAACTCACCTGGAACAAACATGTTGACTACAAAATCAATCAAGCAAAAAAATGATGATGTGCAGACGCATGCTTGGCAAAAACTGGGGTCTGCAACCAAAAATGATGTTTTGGATGTACACAGCAATTGTCAGGCCCGCTTTCTCTTATGCTTCAGTGATATGGTGGTGCATAGTGGAACAGAAAACTGTGAAGGACAAGCTGGGGAGTATGCAAAGACTGGCCTGCTTGTGAATCACAGGCGCAATGTCCACAGCCCCTACCAGAGCACTTGAGGCAATTCTGGACCTGACTCCTTTAGATATCTTCATGTGCAGCCCCTACCAGAGCACTTGAGGCAATTCTGGACCTGACTCCTTTAGATATCTTCATGTGCAGCGCTGCCAGAATGACTGCATATAGAATGAAACTGCAATATCAGTGGCATGACAAGCCCTCATCTGGAGGTCATACTAGTATTACTAAGAAAATCCAACATCCAACTCTCCTTATGCCTTCTGACTGCATGGAGAGAAGGTACGTGTTTGAAAGACCATTTAAGGTAGTTTTTCCTACCAGAGAAGAATGGGATAACAACACGATTGATACAAAAAATGATGATCTAATCTGGTTCACCGATGGATCAAAGAAAGGTAACCTCTCAGGACTGGGGGTCTGTGGCGTGTCACCAAGATTCAATCTTTTTGAAGGTCTTGGGGAATATGCTACTGTCTTTCAGGCGGAGGTACTTGCTATCGCCAACTGTCTGCAGATAAATATTAAGAAAGGCTACCATGGTAAGCGGATTCTTATTTTCAGCGACAGTCAAGCAGCCTTGATGGCTATTTACTCATTCCAAGTTAAATCAAAAATTGTTCTGGAATGCAAGAATCTCCTAATAGAACTGGCAAAAAGAAATAAAATTATTCTTATTTGGGTACCAGGACACATAGGAATTGAAGGAAATGAAAGAGCCGATGAACTTGCAAAACAGGGATCCTCTTTCAACCCAATAGGAACGGAACCTTTCTGTAGAATCAACATGAAGACTACAAAGAAGGCCATCCTAGAATGGGAAAAACAGGAGATGAACAAAGTTTGGCGCAATTCTCCTGGACAAAAACATGCTAAAAGCATGATCAGCAGTTCATCTGCAAAAATTGCTTCTGAAATCCTTAGGTTCCCAAGATTGAAGATTCAAACAATTGTAGGCTTCATCACTGGGCACTATCATTTTAGGAAACATCTACGGGACTTTTCGAACAAGAACCAATATGTTGAAAGTGCTGTGAAGCGGTAGAATCAGCACATCACATCCTATACGAGTGTGATGCCCTCGCTCATACGCGCCTCACTACTTTAGGCAATCCATATCCTAAAGAGCTTCACCTTAACTCCATTAAGGGACTGTCAGACTATATAAACAAAGTAGGCGACCCAAGACAATGGAATTAGGAAAAAATTGAGCTTGGAGCATGGTACAAAATGCAGTGGTGCTACATATCTGACAAGCTCAAGAAGAAGAAGAACGGTCATTTGATCGGTTATGGTATGTTTAGTGTCAAAATAATCCTATAAGTTCATTACTATTTTTTTTCTTTTAATTAGTAAGCAGCTAACAAGGTTAGTCTGAAACATGCAAACATAAAATGGTTAAACAAATGGTTAAAATTATAAAAAAAAATAATAACAGTAGTTAAGGTTAAAAAAAAAAAAAACTTATTGGCAATACATTCCAAGAAAGTTCAAAGCCTACTGTACCCATCTTGACGTTTCAATATGATACATCATTTAGGGGTTAAGTGTTTAACTTAATAATGTAAGTGTTTAAAATATAAAATTTGCTAACTTTGACTTTTTAAAAAAATTTATTTTTCCCAACGATGTGTCTAAAAAAATTAAACATGAATCGAACGCTTTCTATTGATTAAGTTAGTGGCTTTAGAAACAACTAATTTCATTCATTGGTGAATCATTGTTTACATATTACAGTGAATCAGAAAATGATATTTTCTAGTTGGGTCGCATAAATATGAAATTATTTCTATTCTTTCCTTTAATGCTTTAAAATTGCATTTATAATTTGTTAGTGATACATTTTTATTGTCAAGATGAAATTTTTATATATAAAAAGAGAAATTTTGTCAAAATGTACATCTCCTTTAGCACACCACTGCTTAAATTAGTGGATTCACTTTCAGATTATATGTAAGAAAGAATTTACCGTTCCTTGAAGTAGATTCTGTAAGTTATCAAAGAAACTTTTGGTCTTTGCTTCTTTAATCTCTTTAAAGTACTTCTTGTGACAATATTTTACAATATCTTTTTCACTCATTTTAGAATGATTTGTGACAAGAGCTAAGGAAGAAGTTTGCTCTTTTTCAAATACCTATAAAGTTTCATAATATTAGTAAATTTTTAATGATTAATTTTTTAAAAATATAAAATACTGATTAAAAAAGAAGGGAAGCTTTTAACCTAACATAGTTGTGAGATGCACCCTATAATAAAACTGAAAATAGAAATTTTGGGAAATTGAAATACTAATTGGTCAAATAGGTACTAATTATTTGGTATTTGGACACCAAATGGTTTATTTTAACAGTAAGATTTTCTATAAAACGTTACTTTTTAAGAACAATAAATTTAAAGCGTTGTTGTCCAGATATGATGATAAATGAACAGACCAAAAAATATTTCTTAATACATCTTTTAAAAAATATAACTTATGTTAAATAATTAAAAGCAACATATTTGAGACTTTGAATAAAACTTTATTTAAAACGTTACAGCTGTCTAACTTCATGCACAGTCTTAAATTATACTGCAACGATTTAGGAGCAACATATTAACAACTGATTAGATTGTTTTTCAAGACTTATAAACTGCAGCACAGTTAAAAAATATCTTTCATACGCTACGGACCGACGGTATGCCTATATGTATAGTGTTTGAACGAATTGTGAAGACATTTAACAGAACAATGCGAAAATCACGCTTTTGCATAATACGTGGTGAAAATCGAATTCGTAAAGAAAGAAATCTCATTTTCTAAAAGTGAAAATTAAGCATTTTTTAAAAACTTCTAATAAAAAAAAAGGGCTTTTAAAGAACAAAAATCGAAAATAAGCACCTTAAAACACATTTTAAAAACGCCTTACACCATGACATTTTTTATTAAACAATTGCTACTGTCAGTCATTCATTCAATTTTAATATTTTTAAGGTTGGTAAAAATTAGGCTTCCAATTTCCTAAATCACACCACTTCCACAATAAAAATTTTTAGCACTTACTTCTCAATTATTATTACCAAAAAAGAATACTAATTTAAGTAGCTGGATGACTGTATTTTATTAAAATATTTCAAATATAATTGTCAGAGATTTGTGTCCAATGAAATAGTAAAATTTGGTATGATTTAGGCAACTTTCCTTCCTCTCTACACAATAAAAATGAAAGATAAGATTAAGGCATTCAAAAGTAAATAATAAGTTCAAAAAGGACAAATAATCGATTATTAGAAGTAAAAAAGAAAGTAAGCTTACTTCGTACAAAGGCTTTGTGTCATTAATAGGAAGAGTAAAATTTGGAGGAAGTGAATATACAAATGGCGTGAGTAGAGTGCAAGGCAAAACGATGAAGAAAATTATCAAAGCCAGCATAAAACAATTCATTAAGAGAAGCCACCTCAGAAACACAAAATACGATACAGTTCCAGCACCAAAATAACCTAAATAAAATTATTTTATTTTTTGAGTAAAATGCTTTACAAGTAGATATTTCTCCATATTTTAGGTCTGGTTACATTTATATAAAATAAAATTGAGTTAATTTATTTTTGGAGGAATGCAGCCATTTAAATAAGTGAACAAAGGATGCATATGAATATGGCGACTGACATTATTTACAAGATTTCAAAAGTTAAATTTTTATTAAATACAGCAAAAAGTTAATATAATGAGCCCTGTGGCAGTATTGCGGCAACATTGTCGCAGAACGTTACAGAGTTCTTGCAGAAAGAATTTTTTAGAAAGTAAAACATTTTAGTTTTCTTTCTGCAAAAATTGTCTTTTCTTTAAAATTATATTTAAAAGATGCCTTTTTCGTGCATCAAAGGGGAAAGAAATAATTGTAATTTTTCGATTCTTATTCAAGAAAAATGAAAAATAAAGGATATTGAAGCAAAAAATTTCCTCTTTGTAGAAATATTAAAATTTTTTTTTTTTTTTTACCCTTCCCAGAGGGGAAGAAATGTTCACGATTTTTTAATATTGGTGTTCGTTTCTTTCACGGATTTTACGATTTTTAATTATTTTTTATATGGTGATGATTTACAAAATGCAAAGAAAGAAATAATTAGTGTGTTTTCCTTTTACAAAATGTTACAATAGCGCCCGAGATATTAGAATAAAAAAATATTACATATTCATTTTAAAATTAATACATACAATTTTATTATACCCAAATAGGATTTTCTTTGTGATACAATATTTTTATAACTTTAAATTTAATTAATAACATATATATTAAAAGTATCTTGGCCTTCTGCTTCAAATGGAAGACATTTTTATTTTTTCCTGTATCTACACAAAAAGAGCTTTCTCCCTTCTTACCATTTAAACCCCTTAAATTTAGGAAGCACTTGTGTGGGTGACCACCAGCCAAGTTATCTCATAAAAAAAGTTGTTCTGCTATTTGTAGAAATCCTGACAGGCACTTTAAAAAGAGTGCTCCCACAACTTACTATTAACATTCATTGATCGCCATTTCATTTTCTTCTTGCAAAAATTTGTAGTTCCAACATTTCTGTTGTAGACATTAATGCCTTTTACAAAGTACAGAACAATATATTTCATCCTACAATCAGCACATAAAAACAATCTAATTCTAGATATGTTTTTAATTTAAAATAGTGTCTCAAAATAAAAGACCTATTTCATTTTCTGCTATTTTAACAATGTTGCTTAGAATGACCAGATTGCTATAACGACATTTTCACATGATATTAGGAATTTTAATAATGGACAGCTGTAAAACATTATGCAAGTATTAGGTAATATGCAACTCTTGTGATATATTGCATCATATAAAGCAAAAAAAAAAAATTTGATTTTTTTAATGAAGCAAATCATTTTTAATACACAATAGAATTTTTAATGTACAACACACTGTTATTACCAATCAAAAATATTAATGAACAACCATTAAATACAAATCAATTTCTTCCCTTCAAACCTAAAACTTAAAATAGTTTAATTATTTTTTTAAAAATTCTTTATAATATTTTTGTTTTGAAAGATTTCTATGAATTTTCATTATGGGAAATGGAGACTCTAGAAGTTGCTAGAAAGAAAGAATAAGAATATTTAAAGAATTTATTCAGGAAAATTTTATGAAAAGGATTATCATTACCAATAAAATATTACTTTTTTATTAGTAGTGCCCCTTAAGATAAAATGATTATTTTGAAAATCACATAAACTAACTAATTATTTTACAATTATATTTTATTTAAGCTATATGACGCTTTTTTTGAAAATGTCATTATTCATTTTACTCTCCATTGGAATTAGTTCTTACTAAAAGCTGATTTTAAGATTTAATATTTTATTTGATAATTATTTTAATTAGTACTTATTAACTGTTATATCTGAAACTAAATAAAAAAAATTTTAAAAAAGAATTATATACTTACCAACTACTACACAATTTCCAAAATTTTAGAAAATAATTTTTCTAGAGGCGGCAAATTTAATATAGTGATATTTAATTAAATCAAAATTAAAATAATTATGTCCACATTTATATATAAATAGTTGAAACAAACATATAAAATGTCATATTCAGTTTTCTAAAAAATATTTATAAAAAATTCAATATGATTTAAAAATTTAGATTTCAGCTACCCTTATCTGAAAAAATTATTTTGCAAAGGCCTCAAATGTTGGTGTATAAGTAATTATAAACCACCCCTAAGTTGGTCATTTTAAAAAGAACAACCAATCTTCATCATACAAGATTTAATTCCCTTTTCTAAAAGTAATAAAATAGTATTTGAACTCCTATACCTATTTCCTCCCTATGAAGTTTCAAAATTTAATTAATGAGATTTTTTCCTTCATAATACCATTCAAGAATCCTAAAAATTTTGGAATAAAAAAACTGAAAAGAATAGATAAGATTCTTTTTATCAATTTCGTACAGTTTGTGGATGGTCCCTCAGTTTAACATAGCAAATTTTGAAATTTTAGAATTGTTAATTAAGTTTTATAAACCAGGCATGCCTGTAGAAAAATGGCATGCCTGTAATAGGAGAATATCTATGTTTTCAAACAATGAAAAGAGTACCAAATAAAAGTTTTTTTAATTTAATATTACAGTAGAGAACCAATTATTCGGAACCATCACCGCTATTCCGGATGTCTATATTTCTTGTTTTTTTTAGATTAGCTAAAAAGTGTCGTTTATCAATGTTTCATCAAACCCATATCACAATGAACTTAGTAACACAGTTTATAAAGAGAAAAAAAAGCTCTCTTAATTTTTTTTTAAGAAAGTAGAAAAATAACATTAAAAAAAAAACATTTTTAAACTTAGACAAGAAAAACAAGTTTAAAAAATACAAAATTCACATATTTTTTATGAAGATTAATTAAAATCACTAAATTAACCAATAAAATACAGAACCAATGAATAAAAATATGCGAAGTATTTCATACCTAATTAAATGGAAAAAATAAAAAGATAAAATACAAGAAAAAAATTATTTGTCATATGAAATAAAATCAACAATTGAAAATTACCAAATAGAAACTATAGTTAAAAATATAAAGGCTCAAACATAATTATTAAAATCCTGGACAAGGCAGGATATTATAAGATCAACAGAATAAAAAAAAGAACTTTATTTTGAAAAATTTATTGTTAAAGAAAAAAAAAAAAACTCAAAACATAGTGGAATCAGAAATTTATCACTTTTAAAAAGAGAAAGCTTCATAAAATAATAATTTGCCATTAATAATAAATAATTGTATGCTTAGATTAATAAAATTCTTTTTCTTTCACTTTTATATAAAAGCAGACTATTTTTAAAATTTGCAAATGATACCACACTTCTGAAGAACCAGAATTCATTAAATTAAAAAATATTGTTTCGTTAATATATGTCAAATAAATATAACAGACCATAAAAAAAACTACTTCAGTAATGAAGAACCGGACTTTATGCAGGTATTTAAATTTTTCACCTCATTATCCATATATAACAAGAAAATTAACTAGAACCTAAAGTAGCTATAAAGTGCTCCCCTCCCTTGATCCTAATGGTCAGACGAAATATCGTTCTGTTCATTTTATCTATTTTCTGATTGTTAACTTTGTCATCTAGCTGTGAAAGATTTATGTCCTTCCTGACATTAGTGCCGAATTCAGCTAAATTTTTGCACTTACAATGGCTCACTTAAGCCAATCAGAAGCCGGTATTTTTGAAAACATAATGCATTTTGTGATGTATAAAAATACAGGACTTTGATTGCCAAATTTGTCCATCTTAATTGCAAAAATTTAGCTGCATTCTGCCCCTAGAAAGCCATGGATTTACGAAATATAGATTAATGAAGAAGCAAACATAAAACTGGCATATTTTTCACAGTACTGATATTTTGTTTTAAAAAAAATTTTATTAAGGAAGGAAATGTAAAATTAAATTTCTATTCGATTTGAGGCCTCCCTCTGCTGTGGGGCTCTGGGGCAACAGCCCAGACTCTGATGCCACTACTTTGTGTTTGATTGACAGCAGCTTATGAGAAAACCACAGATTTTTTTCAGACACACAGAAAATACAATTTGAAAGGAAGAAAGTTGAAGTTTACTCTTGACAATATCCCTCCCACATGGGTGTAGCTAAATCTTTCAACAAGAAATAAACACCTTTTAAGTACTTTTTAAGCACCATATACAATAACAAATAGCAAAATAATATTTTAAGACTTATTTAATATTTAAGACTAAAAGGATGGAGAGATTTTTCGGTTCGATTTCAGAGGGTGGAAAATGAAGCTTGAAATTCAGATTATCTTTCAAAATGCAGCAAAGTTGCACATGACAGTGCAACAATCTCACCTAACCCAGCTCATTAGACGCACATGCAGACTTACGAAAATCTCATTTTTGAAAAGGTAAAATTAAGCACTTTTTAAAGACCCCCACTAAAAAAAGCATTGAATATTTATAATCAAACATAAAAGAAAAATATTTTATGGTTTTAAATCATAATTTAGCATGTTAGGTGTGCTATGAATAAGAAGTGTGCTTAGATTAAATTAATGTAAATAACTTGTCACATGAACCGTTTATTTTAGGTAATGTAAAAAAAAAAAAAAAAAAAAAAAAAAAAAAAAAAAAAATTTCAAAAAATTCAAGAGAAAAAAAGTTTTTTTTTGGTAAAGGAATTATTAATGAATTCAAATAGATTAGTAATGTTACATCATCCATTCGTATAAATCACTCAGATTTTTTTTCTCAGTATTTCTGTTTAAAAAAAACAAACAAGTCAACAGCTTTTTTTCTTTCTTTTACATGGTCACAATAGGTTCTATATATTTTTAATAGAGGTAATAAATTTACAATGCAGGGATTTCAATTTGCAAAGATCACTTTATTGTGTATACATTTGAATATGAAGAGTTTCAACTGTAATTTACCCGTCTCCTAAGTCACAGACTTTGCTCGGTAATGATTATACTTTGTGTTTAAAAAAATAAGGTAAATTCTTAGTTTAGTAATTAAAATTTGGTTCAAACATTGAAATGGCATGTTTTCTGTCATGTCTATGAAACATTTAATTTGAAGTGAACCAAAATAAAAAAATAAATCGTTGATGCCAGCCATGTCACAGATATTTTATGATTTTTTTTTTTTTTTAAAAAAGGACTAAATAAATTTTTAAAAAATATTTTAGAAAATTTTTTATTGTGCTATAAAAAAAAATCTTGAAATATTATGACCACTTATGAAAAACCACTTATTTTTTAAATATGCAAAAACAAAATAAGGCCATTTTGTGTTGAAAAGTAAATTAAACATGAGTTATTTTTAAAGATACAAAAATATACATAAAAAATACTATACATTATCACTTTATTTTTTTTTGTACTTCTAAAATTGGAAAACATAAGGTTTTTAAAAGGTAATATCAGAAGTGCAAGAATTGATTGCTTGCAAAAAACATTGAATAATGTAAATTTGCTAATTAAAACTAATTAACACCAGAGTATATTTCAATAAAAGCATTTAAGCAGTTTCATAATGGAATAATTGAATTTAAATCACCTTCTATCTCTTTTAAAGAATCATTCCATACTTTAAAATGGTAAGAAATATCACTGTAGTTGAACTTGATACCTTGCATGAGCTATTGGAGAGAAAGAATATTAGATTGAATAAAAAAAGGATTGTCATTTAACAAGATTTTGATAGGAAAAAAAAGTACAATTTCATTCTAATGAAGGAATTATACATTGCATGAAGGAATTATACATATACATTGTTAATCTTTTTGGTTGCATAAAGGCCCACAACAGGCAAAAATCCCCATTTAATTGCAAATCAGGTAATCACTTATAATATAAAATTTAATAGAACAAAACTATTTTATATGAAACCAAGTTTTACATGAAATTTCCTCGTTTAAACAATTAACACTGGTTGCCTTAGTTGCATAAAGGAGAGAGAGGGAAAAAGAATTATTATTTTTCTCAGCTGAAATGAAATTTCTGTTAAGAAGAAAAGAATAAAATAAATAGCAACCATTTCTTGCTCCAAACGGATGTTTTGTTAGTAATTTATAGAAAACAAGGGGGTTATGAATTCTTAAAGCACTTTACTCACAGATCATTTAGACAGTGATTCCCAAAGTGGTCTATATCGACCCCAGGGGTCGACGACAACTTGAAAGGGATCCATGCCAAGTGAAAAAAAATTGGAGGTTTATAAAATGTAAATGATGGTCAACGATAGTGGATCTCATACAAGCAGGTCGTGACTTTAATTTTGGCATTTCATGAATGGAACAATCAACATACACTGATAGTACCGATTTACTTACATTATACTACCTAATAATATAAAGACATATATCTATCTACATTCCACATAATCTATTAAAGTAGCTATGAAGTAAAAATTATGGAACATCGTGAGAAAGTTCTTAATTGCTTTTCCATCTTCATACCTAGTGGAAAGGGGTTTCAGTGCAGTTGCCAATCTCCTAACAAAAAAAAAAGAAAAAAAAAAAGACTGGACACCATTAACCGAAGAGATTTGAGATTAAACTTAACTAAATTGATGACAAATGTTGATAATTTATTATTAAAGCATCAGGTTCATCCCTCCTACTAAAAGCATATATTTATTGCTTAGTTATTTTATATAACATACTAAATTTTAATTTGGTTTGTTTTAATTAGCGAAATTTTCCATTTTATAACATATTTACGTATTAAGATTAAACAAGTATTTATAATTAAACAATCACAAAAATTTCAGATAATAATTAACACAATCTGTCCTTATTATATATACAATTCACTTAATTTTAATGCAATAGTTTTTTTTTATATTACAAAAATAATATACAGTAGAGAACCATTTATCCGGTATCCAGATAACCGGGAAACCAGAAAACCGTGAAAAAATTTGCTCGGTTTTCCCGCCATTTTAAACTAGAACGATTATGAAAAAATGCGGAAATTGGACTCATCCTTGAAATTGAGTAGAGGAAAATGTGAGGAAGGGGAGATTTTTTTTCCCCGTTTACTCAGAGAAACGTCATTTCTTCTCTGACCTTGACGATCTTCAGATCGAGAGGAGGAAGGGAAGGGATGAATGTTTTATTTTCTCCTTTAGGCCGTCAATCAAACTCAAAGGAGTGGCATGCTGACTTCGTTTTCTCTGATTTATGAGGGGGTGGGGAAAATGCATTGCACGTGCATATCAGTTAACCATAGTGAACAGAAGATGAAAGAAAAATATATTTATCTATTTGACATCGATTAATAAAAATAAAATATTTTTCTTTTGAATAAATTCTGATTCTTTGGTATCATTTGCAAGTTTTTCTTGATGTGGAATCACATCTGCTTTCGTTAAAAATCGTGTTTTTATAAATAAATAAAAATAAAAGGAGAATTGTTTATTAATTTAAACATACGATTATTTTATGAAGCAGATTGCAGTTTTGTGTTTCTGATTCCACTATGCTTGATTTTTTTTCACGGTAAATTTTGCTCTTAATAAATTAATTCTTTTTATTCATAAATTTTATCATTCCGTTGATCTTGCCTTGTTCTGGGCTTTAATATTTATGTTAGTGCCTTTTTTAACGATCGTTTCGGTTCGATAATTTTCGTTGTTTTGATTTAGATTAATAAGTTTTCCTTTTATTTTATTGTATTCCCCCCTGTATAATTAGGTATGAAATATATTGCGTTATTTAATCATTTGTTTTGTTTATATTAGTTAATTTAGGAATTGTAATTATTTTTAAAAAATAAATATGAGAATTTTGTATTTTTTAAACTTGTTTTTCTTGTCTAAACTTGCAAATTTTTCTTATTCTTTTAAATTTTATTTTTCTACCATTTTTTTTTCTTTTTAAATTTAGGATTGCTTACCTTTTTTCTTTTACTTTAAAATGTGTTACACTTTTTCCTTGTAATTCGGGTTCGATAAAACATCGATTAACGACACTTTTTGGTTGATCCAGAAAACCGGGAAATTCAGACATCCGGGATAGCGATGGTCCCGAGCATCCCGGATAATTGGTTCTCTACTGTACCTTTTTTCAAAAGTAATTTTTTTGATATAGTTCCACAGCGCGCAACATAACACCATAAAAAAACAATGTACAATGACATTTTTGATAATTTTTTGATGGGATAGGTACATATAACAAATTCCACCAAAAATATATTAGATTCTTTTAAGAAAATTTGAGTTACAGCAAAAATATTCTAAAAAATTGAAAAATTAAAATTTTTCTTCAAAAAAACAATCTTAAAAATTTTTTCATAAAAAAAGTATACAATTATGTGAGCATATTTCTGGTGTAAGTTCAAATACACATAAAAATATAATTCCCCTGCAAATTTCATACAAATATACAACATAGTTTTCTTGTAATCGTGCGCGCAAGATACCAAAATACAGATTTGTACAAAATTATAATTGATTAATTATAACTGATTAAAATTATAATTCGCCGAATATTCGTAATATTAAAAAATGTAGTCATTTATAAAATTCAATTTCAGGTGAAAATATGATACAATGAAAAAATCCACTTTGTCTTGTGATGATCACTAGATGCTGTTAACCATTCCTTATATTTTTCATCAAGTGTCCATAAATTATTAAAAACACATTTTCCTGGCATTTCTAACAATTTCACATTTGAATAAAGTATCAAAGCTATCACGTGTGCTATCAGAAGAATTGACTTTCTGAAACCCTATGGATGTAGGTCAATGCAGGTCTTCAGCTGATAAAGTACCTAAGTATTGTCAAAAAATAAGTCAAATAAAAACTGGGCATGTTTTCTTCCACTTGCCCTCACAGGCATTCAAAATGTTCTACCCTCGATGCAGGGTCTCATTCTAGGCGAAAGACGTACTTTTTAATTGTGGATATTTTCCTAAGATAAAAAAATTGTTTCAAGCAACAAGTGATACTAAAAATTAAGGACTTTTAAGAACCTTGAATCAAAATTAAGTATTTTTAAGGGCCCTTAATTTTCAAAATAAAAACTAAGCAGTTTTTAAGGACTTTTAAGGACCGTGGGAACCCTGCTCCAGTTCTTAAACCTTGCCAGCCAGAACAACCTTTGCAAGTTGATGATAACACTTCTATATCCAGAACTTTACCTGAAGATGCCCCAATTAGTGTACCAACTAATGAAGAATGGCCACGCGTTTTCCATGTGCCATCTCCAGAAACAGTTAAATCGGTGATTGATTCCTTAGGATTTGCTTGAATCTCTTCTTTAACAGCTTTTGACATACTTTTATTAGCTGATAATAAAGTTGCACGCACAAGAGTTTTTTGAATTTTCTTGTAAGCAGTTTCTGACACAGGTGGAGGTATATCCATTATGCCACAAAATGTTTTAGCTCCAAACAAACCTTGGCCAATAGCTCTCATAGCATAAATAAATCTTATATTTATTTCAGGAGCATTTTTTTTTGTTGTCATTTTGCATGACAGAATTTCTTGTAGAACAAATTGTGCCACAAGTTTTGCAATTGACATTTATTCTCTCTGACAGTCCAGCCACAACTTCTGAACTGATGACAACATCACCACAACAAATTTTACAAGAAATACATTCTTGTATAACTTCAAAAACAAGCTTTTTATCTAGGATCATATATCCATCAAAATTTTCACAATTAGATTCTGGTTGAAAAGAATTTCTCAACTTACGATTCTATGCACTTTTGTTTGCAATCTTTGTGTGTTGATTTCCACGAAACTATGACTATGTTTTCTAGGTCTCTTCCAGATTGCCGTTTTCTATCCATGAGAAAAGAAGCTTAAAAAAAGCTTAATTAAAGAAAAACTAAAAGAAATATACGAATCAACAACAATTTATAAGAAAAACAACGATTTATAGCTCAGCTAACACGCGTTCAAATGTAAACAAATCGAAATCTGCAAGCAATCGTTTTGCTGGAAAAGAAAGGTTCCGTCTGTCAGTTTCTTCATCTTTTAGTCCTTGAAAAATACTTCTTTATTATCCTTAAAAAAATATCAAGTTAACACAAGTGACGTCACTCATACGATCCAAATAATAAACGGAAACTGGGTGGGTGAAACAGAAACTAAAACCGAATAGCAGAAACCTGCTTGTCTCAGTATTTTAAAAAAGGAATTATACAAGTTCTACTGGGAATTTTTTAATGCAGTTTTTTTTAAACGATTCAGAAATATCTAAATTTTTTAAATGTAAAAAAAAAAAAAAAAAAGTTCAAAAGACAAAAAAGTTCAGGAACCACTGATTTAGACTGTGAGAAGGTAAGAAGTAGAGAAATGTTAGAGAATTCATTTTAAAAGTCTTTTATTACAGATTTTTTAGGAAGGAAATAAAACAGCATTACAGTATATATATTATACTTATCCTAATCATTGATTTATTTTCATTATGTATAATTTATATTTTCATAATGTATTACTTATATTTTTTATTATGTGTCATTTATATTTTATGATACTAACACTAACAGTTCTAATTGTTTATTGATTATCAAAATGGAAGTCTGTACACATCAGAATAGAACTATGAACATATGGATAGATGTTTTGTAAGGAATAATATATCCTGCATGAAACATCTTATGTGGAAATCTGAACTTATCAGAAAACTAATTAATGATATTAAAATAACCAATGTATTAGTAGGCAGTAAAAAATAAATAAGCTAACAGATACATACATGGGAGACTGTATATCATACCATTTATATATTTTATCACTATTTGGGTCATTCTCACTGAAAAGGTATAAATAGACTAAAATTTTTTCTTAAATTAAAGTAATTAAAAAAGTGATAAAAATTACATAAATGCCTTTATTTATTTTTGTTATATGTCCTTATAATAATGGTCAAGTTTTCAATTTTATTTTTTACAAGATTTAAAATATTTTTCATTCTGTCTTGTCCACGGAGGAGATGTAACTTCTGTCTAGCTTGTCTTATGCTAAGTTTTTTCTGTTCGTTAATTCGTTGTCAGATTTGAACATTTGATTGAGTTCTTTTTTTTGCATTTTGATTTTGCCATTTTTTTCCTAAAATTTGAAGAGAAAAAAAAAAATGTTAAACATCACAGAAATTACTTGAAAAAATTGCCAATACTTGCTTGTCTGATAAAAAAAAAGTTAAACTTAATTGATTTTCTTTAAAAATACAAAGAAATTAACACATTTGTTCCATTTAAAAAATATCAATTAAAAGAAAATAGTTTTTTAATTAATAAAAATGTATTATTGGTTGTCTAACACATTGTCTCTTCCATTGACTGTTCTCCGTGGAACTGTTTTGTCCACGGAGGAGACAAAAACTAGTTCTTGAATTTTTCTGATTTTTAATTTTAAAGTTACAAAAATGGCGCAGTTCTTTTTATTAAATATACTATTTTTGCAATCTAAAATTTATATATTAAATATAAAATAGTTTTATCTTACCTTCTTTATGATGACCACAGAGTATACATTGAGAACTTTGCCAAACCTCAGTTGAACACAACAATCCAAAACTAACACCAAAGAGAATAAAAGCAACTGATAGTTAACACTAGAAAATAGAATCCTTACCTTCCACCAGCTGTCTTATAGGGATTTCACATATGCTGCTCTCTATTACATATTTATTGAGCTATATTAATTGTCCACGGAGGGAGACTTCATTTTTGATGGACAAAGTTTACTAACCATTTATTTTATAAAAACAAAACTTTTCTAAAAAAATATTTAATAAAAAGCTAATATAAACATTTAACTAGTTAAAACTACAAAAATCATTAAAATAACATCTAAAAAGTTTAACAGCCATAACAGCCATTTAAAATTATTTTGTGTCACAGACGTAGGGACGTCCACGGAGGGGATTTTGAAGTTATGTTTATTAAAAAATAAGACTGAAATATTAAATTCATTCAGCAGAAATGCATATGATTGATTAGTTAGACCTTTACGAAAAATGATTCAGAAAAATATTAAGAAATCTGCTGTATTTCCTAGTATTTATTACTAAGGGACTAAGAAAATCACCTTTTTGTGAGAATGACCCATTTATATTTAAAACCATGAAATATTCAAGTACCACAATAAATGAGTCCTCTTTAGGGATGCAACGAATAGTGATTTGGCCGAATATATATCAGCTTTGGTCGAATATATCAGCTTGGAATATTCGGGAAAATCATTGGCCTAACACCAAATATTGAGCCAAATAGCAAATTAAAAAAAAAATTAATAATGAATATACAGGGTGCCATTTTTAAAAAGTGCTTTTTTTTCAATTTAAGAGCCTTCAAAGGGGACTTTTAATAGGGTGTTTTTACAATTTCCCTTTCCCAAAATATGTTTTTGATCATGTTGAATTTTGCCATGGATTATGCAAAAAGCATGGTTTTTACATAGTTCTATTCAACGTTTTTAAAATTCATTCAACCACAATCCATTTCAGTGTATCGTCAGTCCAAAGCGTATGAAAACACTGAACATTTAACATGTTTGACGACATACCTGCGGGTTCGCGTGCGTGTTTACTGCTGCATTTTGCAAGAAGTTCTTAATTTAAGGCTTTATTTTCCGCCCTTTGAAATTGAACCCAAAGATTTCTCAAATTTTCGCTGATCACAGGACCAACTAAACATTGCCAATTTTTTCCCCCTAATAGCAAAAGAAAGTTTTATTTTTCTTGTTAATTTCATGGTTACAGAAGCGTTATCGTTTTCATCACTGGCAAGCTAAGGGTTTCCTCCTGATATTATATTTATAGATCAGAACCATAATCCTCGAAATTAACTTGGGGATCATTCACTAATTACGCACTTTCCGGTAGGTCCCCTGAGCAGTCAAGAATCACAAAGCTCTATCACCTAAAAATTTTCTTCTCCTTTTATTCATTTACTATAATAATCATAACGAATTGAGATTTTTATACATAAGACTTTTTACCTGAGGGACCAACCATTAATTGCATATTTTAAAAAGAAAAACTTTTATTTTATTTATTACTTTTTTTTAATTATAACTTTTTATTGTTATATTTTTACTTTTAAAATTTTCAGTGCTCTTAATTTGTTTTATTAAAAAACTTAATAATATTTAGAGGCAAGATTTTGACTAAATATGAAGTAAGGAGCTTTCACTATTTTAACACTAAACATACCACAACCGGTCAAATGACTATTTAAGAACTTTTGCATCAAAAATGCACTTATCATCTTATCGCTTTTGCACATTTGACTTCATGACTTTTCCTAACAATTATATACAGTTAATATTCTATTATTATTTTATTTTGTTTTTCTCGAATAATACTTGTCATATACCTATTTCTATCACAACTGGTCATTTGACACAAGAACAATTTATCGCTTTATAAGGTTATCGGATCAGAAATTACGATGTACTGCATGTTCGACGTATTGCATTCGATGAGTTGCACATTTCTGCTAAGACTGTTGCATAGTTAGTTCAATCAGAATAACTGTGAATTCAGATTTCAAGAAAGTACCTAAAATTTTAGACTGGCATTTTTGTGTCAGAAAAAGTGACAAAATCTAAATGTTTTGGTAAGGAGCTTATATTTCATATAGCTTCACTTCATTTCT
The DNA here is from genome assembly GCA_949128135.1 of Parasteatoda lunata. Lineage (NCBI taxonomy): Eukaryota > Metazoa > Arthropoda > Arachnida > Araneae > Theridiidae > Parasteatoda > Parasteatoda lunata. Next base: position 117,908,401 of record OX421972.1, on the reverse strand, counting down.
AACTAACTGTTAGATTTTACCCTGAAAAATGTCAAAGCAATCATGACAGCACAAATTCTTAGAAGAAATAATATTAACTATAAGAATAATTATAATTATAAGAAGTATAGAAATAATAATAATTAAAAGAAATATGTTTTCGGAAAATGTACAATGGAAACACAATTATATGGTGGCTAATATAATCGAGAAAATAATTCTTTGTTAGAAACTAGTTATTTTATCATGATCAAGTAAAGTTCTTTAAAAACTAATTTGCACTTCGTTTATTTATTTATAAAGAACTTTTAACAATAGATTTTTTTTATTACTATTAGAGAGCATATCCTAATTATGATATTTTCTTAAAGTGTTTAAATATATTTTTTGAGTACTTAAAAGGTGCTTATTTATTGTTGAAAAATTTAGCTATGCACTCTAACATTTTTTATTTATAAATAAGATTAGTCCCTATTGAGAAATAATCAAAACTTAGCTGTATGTATGGGGTAAAGGAAACTGTAATAGAAATGTTTAAGACAATAAAGAAAATTAGATATTAAAATAATATGTAAGATATTAGACACAAAGAAATATATAAGATAAATAAAAAACTGACTAACAGCTATTCTAAAAAAAAAAAAAAAAAAAAAAAAAAAAAAATTAAGTTGTAAAGTTTAAAAAAAAAGGAGAGAAATAGAAAGAAATTGTTTTTTTTTTTTTTAATTCTAAAAACAAAGCTGTTATACTAAAAATAAAATTTTCCGTAAAAAAATTATCCATTAAGCTTTGAAAGAGATGTCTATCAGAAACACTTAAAAATGCACCACACTATCATAAAGCATGTATATATATATACGAGGGTTGCTATTAATATTTCTGGCCTGGCAACAGTAAGTGTTGCAAGGCGACCGCAGACGATTTTAATCGAAAGTTTGATATTTTTAAACATAAATTCAGCAGACGATTTACCATTATAGCCTCATTTGTGTTGTTGACAGTAAATTGAAAAGCTCTTCTCTTTCAAAAAATGGAATTGAATCATGAACATTTTCGTGCCATTATTTTTCATAACTTTCGACGTGGATTGTCAAGACAAGAGTGCTTCGATGAACTTAATTCTTTATTCAGCGATAAAGCGCCATCCTACAGCACTGTAAAAAATTGGTATAACGAATTTAATCGTGGTCGATGTTCGATCCAGGACGAATCCCGTGCAGGTCGTCCAAAATCCGTTGTTGTGCCAGAAAAGATCGATGCTGTGCGTGAACTGATAAAGCAAGATCGTCATGTGAAATACTGTGAGATAGAGGCGTCTTTGGGCATTAGTACGACTAGCATCAATAAAATATTGCATGAACATTTGAGAGTAAAAAAAATTTGCTCGCATTGGATCCCGCATAATCTGACAAACGCTCAAAAAAAGGCTCGTGTCGATTGGTGCAAGGAAATGTTGGAAAAATACGTTCAAGGTACATCAAAGGCTGTGTATAACATCTACACAGGTCACGAATCATGGATCTATGCATATGAGCTGGAAACAAAACAGCAATCAACTGTATGGGTCTTCCAAGACGAGGCAAAACCAACAAAAGTTGTTCGAGGAAGAAGCACATCGAAACAAATGATTGCCTGTTTCTTTGGCATTAACGGTCATGTGGCAACAGTGGCGTTAGAGCAACGCAGGACGGTCAATTCTGAATGGTACACGACCATTTGTTTGCCAGAAGTCATCGGAGAAATTCGAAAAAAGCAGAAGAACAGGCGAATCATTCTTCATCATGACAATGCGAGCTCTCACACATCGACTCAAACAAAGGCATTTCTGACGGAGTGAAAGATCGAACTGATGGGTCATCCGCCGTACAGCCCTGATTTGGCACCCAATGACTTCTTCTTATTCCCACACATCAAAAATACATTACGTGGACAACGATTTTCGACCCCCGAAGAAGCGGTTGATGTATTCAAAACACATGTTTTGGAGTTACTTCAATCGTACTGGAAAAAGTGCTTTGAAAATTGGTTCAAACGCATGCAAAAGTGTATTGTTTATCATGGAGAATATTTTGAAAAACAATAAAACCAATTTCGATCCTACATATTTAATTTTTCATTATTAGGCCAGAAATATAAATAGCAACCCTCGTATATACACACACATATATATATGTGTGTGTGTATATATAATACATATATATAATGAATACATATATATATGTAATACAAAAATTATTAATACTTTTGTATTAATAAAAGAATTAAAACTCTTTCGTTTTCATAAAATGTCTTTGTTAAAGAATACGCGTAGAGAGATTCTATTTTGGGAATTCAAGGCTGATAAACATATGATTGAGTTATTTTTAGAATCTCTCCCCCTTTCACTTCCATATAAGGAAGCATGAAATGATTTTCCTTAATGCGTAAGGATACAAGTATTTCAAAGACTGTGCCTTTTTACTCCAAAATGTGTTAGTATAAAAGCGAGAGCAATGCTTTTCGCATGTCCTTTTTCATCATGTTGTGATCCTGATAAGCTGTTCCGGAATTGTCCAAAGTCTTGTCCATCCCCTCCCTTGCGGAGTGTGGATGTGAATTGTTATCGATACCAGCCTACTACCATTAATAAAGCTTTTTGGAGTGTATCATGGCTTACGACTGCATTATTAAAGCTAAATACACCACGGATAACAGGGATGTAGCCCTGTTATTATATATATATATATATATTATATATATGTATTCATTTAAAGATTGTATACAAAAACAAAACAGAAAAATAGAATTCTTTTCTTTTTTAAAGCTAAACATATCAGTTTTACAATTATCGTATTTTGAAGAAAAAGTTTAAAGTCTAAAGCAAAACAAAAACCATTCTTAATTTTTAAATGGAAGATTTAACGTTAAAAATATCAAATTAACTTTTTTCATAAGGCTGTATTTTCAGTAATAAGTAACCATAAAAGAATAATAAGGGGTCAATCTAGTTTTTTTTATGAGGTACCTATTTTGTGAAAATTTAGACAATAATTTATGAAAATTAAAAGTTACAATCAACACAAAAATATGGTAAAATAAATTATTCTAAAAACTTTCACTACAAATAAAATCATTTATGACTGGTAAATTTCTATATATTTTTCCTCATATATTTAAAAATAATTTTGCTATTGTAAAATTTCAAGCTTGAAATTGAATCCAAATTTAAAAATCCATTGTTCATAGTTAAATTTAAACTTGCATTTAACAGTACTAGAACTATAAGTTATTTTCATTATGAGAATATTTTTGACTAGGTCATACAGTACAAAGTTTCCTAAGGAAAAGATATTTCTTAAAAAAATAAAGGTATGTTAGAATAAATTTGCAATTATGTTAAAGATAATGTTCAAATGTTAAGAATGTTTGATTTTCGACTTCCTGTATAGGTTAGAGAGAGAACCTTGTTGTTTCATTTTAAAAATCTCTGGGATCAATAGTTTTTTATGGTGATACAAAAAAAATTTTAAGAGGGGGAGAATTTTTTTTGGAAAAGTATTTTGTAAAACCACTGTTTTTTCTAAAGTTGAACTTGTGAAGGTACAGCTAAAGGGTAGTAAATTTGCCATGGACAGACCCCTGATGACGTTCATTAGATATACTCTTTCGAAAATGTTCTAATAAAAATGCTGATAGAAAATAAAGTTAATAAAAAAAAAAAAACTAAAAAGAAACAGAAATTTTTTTTCTCTTGGTTCTGAAATAAAACTAACTTTGAGAATCACAGTTTTCTATGTTACCGGTTAACTGTTTAGCCGTACAAAAAAAAGTGTCAATAAAAGAACAAAATCTATTAGAAACGCTCTTAAAATGCTGCATTATAGTTAATAGAGGGTATCTGCTACATTTTAGATTTTCAATTTCATGACTAATTCCAAAATTTTTCATGACTTAACGAAGTTGCTAATTTCTCTAACAAAAACACAACAATAAATTTAAAAAAGCATTATAATAACATTAATTGAAATGATAGGTATAACCAAAACTGTTATACTCTGCATCTTCATATTTATAGATTTTAAAAACAGAGTAAAGAAAGAGTTGCAGCAATAAAATTGTTGAAAAAATACAAAAGCAAATAAATTTTTCTTCTTTTTTATTGCAGAATTATAGTCTAAAGATACTTTTCTTGTTTATCAGAAAGAAAAGAAATTCTCCTGATTTTTTCTTGTTCACATTTCAGAATATAAAAAAAATTCGTCAATGAATTCGTTTTTCTTTGTTTCAGATTTTGTTTTTCTATTTTTTTTTGAGAATCTTATCTTGTTTCTTAGAACTTAACAAATATGTGTAAAAACAATTTCAAATAAAGTACGATAAAAAATTAAATTTTAGATTATTCCTTACTAAATCTATTCAAATTTCCTTCAAAAAAATTTTGCCGAAAATTATTTATCCAAATAATATTTTGTTGAATATTCGCCAAAAACGAACGGCTTTACCAAAATCCTCATTTAAACTGGAAGGGGGATAATATTAACAAGACAAAAATCAGTTTTACATAAATAAAACAATACACTGAAGATCCCGTGTTAGTTTTTGTGTGCACTCATAACAAAGAAACTCACTTTTTATCTAAAAGAAGCACGTTTTACAAACACCCAATAAAAAGAAAAACAACTTTGAGCCCCTAAAAACAAAAATAAGCACTTTATAAAAATGCTAGTAGTTTGCTAGATTGCCTTATTTTTCCTAAGTGATACATCACTATTAACGACATTATTTAACATGAGATCTATATGCAAATCTCAGATCACTTCTAGTTATACTAAAGATACATAACAATGTTATAGAGAAAAAAAACTATATAGAATTTACTAAAAATTCAGTACAATACAGTCCAGATAAAATTTCAATGAGCAAAAGTATAAAAAATATTTAGTTCATGCTTATAAGAAAAAAGGAAGAAAACATTATCTTAATCCATACCCTTTCCTTCCATGGAACTTTTGAGGGAGGAAGAGTCAATGTGTCTCTAAAGAAGAAAAATAAAATATTATGTTATTTTGTTATAGTATAGCAGAAAAATAATGAATAGGTATATTTCTAAAACTAGTTTTAAGGCATAGAATAAATAGTAAATTTTTTATTGTCTGCTAAAAAATAAAATGTCATAATTAGTTATCGTAAAGAAACAATATAAATTATTGGTATAATAATTTGTAAAACTATATGTATATTTTTTTTACTAAAATAAAATGCTATTAGAATACACTGAATGCTAGAAAAAATTTGTTTAAACACACGTAAGACTTTTGAGTATGTTCAAATAACTAAAATCAAAAGCATGGAGTATACAGAAAAAATTTGCTCTGTTTATTTTATAAGACAAAAGCTAAATTTCAAAATTTTAGTTTAGAGATAATCAAAGTTAAACAGAATAATCAACAACTTTTTTGATTATTATAGTTTAAGTATATATAAATTTTTAATATCAAAATATTTATACTGAATATCTTCATCTTTTTTTTTATATCAAAGGGATATCGGTTTTAAAATTCTTTTTAATTTTTAAGGAGACTTAACTTGATTTTCTGATCTAGAGGTTTGATTTAAGTCAAATTTTTTTCAGTGAAATGAAAGGATAAATTATAAAAAAATTTCACGGCTTTACTTTGTCGCCTTTCAGTTACATTTAAAAAATTTTCTAGATGAAAATAATGATGGCATATACGACAGAGCACACCGAGAACAGATAGATCACGGTGCGCTCCATCATCCATAATCTGTAACAGACGAGATCAAAAATTAACAATTGTGTATAAGTGTGTCTATGATTAGAATCAAAACAAATTTGAAAAAATTTAATTTTTTCATAAAATGGTGGCCATTTGAAAAAAAAGTTAACAAAAATATACTTTTTGGGCATTTAAACGTACATTTAAAATATAAATTTTGGAAAATATTTCCTTTTTTTTTCTCATTTTTATTTTGTTTAAACCATAGCCAGATCACTTCTTTAAAAATTTTCAAAGTGACATCAAAATCGCTCAAGTAGTTTTTCAGCTATCAAATGCCCGAAAAAAGATAAAAAACATTTTCCGGAAATTAAGTTTAAAATTTTGATAATATATTTCTTAATCATGGTAGTTTTTTAGGACTTATCATCAATCAAGGATACCTAGACCATACAGCATGCCGTTCCAAAACTCATACATTTCGTTGGCGTGCACTACTTCAAACCGGGTGGCACACCTGGCTTCTTAGCCGACGGTAAAGACACAGTGTTCTGAGCGTACAACATGATTTGCTGTGCACCTTTGCCTAAACTCGAAAATTGCGTTGCCAATTTGAATACCTATGACATTTACCAGGCTGCCAATTATCATTAAACCATTGTTGAAGATTGCTGTAGCCCTATAATTAGCAACTTAGACTAAATTTGTACCTGAATAGATGTTTGCATCTTGTCCATGAGCCATCGACAACGGAGGACAGCAGGCCTGATCATCGCGTTTTTCAACTATATCAAATGGTTTCTGAGGAAAACAGTTTTGCCCACATATAGTCCATAGTGTTTGGTATTGAAATATGCAACTAAAAAATCTTTTTTTTTTTTTTTTTTAAATTTCAAGACTAGAAAACACCATAAATAAAATGCACATGTTTACTTAGTTTCATAAAAGATATTTTATTTATCAATAAATAATACATAAAAATGAATTAATTTAGAGTTTCCATTTTAATTTTAACCCAATATTTCTTTTCATATTATATTTTTCAGATTTATAAATTCAATCAAAAGGGAAACCATGACTTAAAAAAAAACTTTAAATCAATCATTAAAATTAATGAATTGGCATCTACTAATGTTATAACACTTTTTGGCTATTTTATCCTTTTGTTTAAACATTGTATTATTTATTCATGAGATTATTTTTTCCCATTACATCACACTTAACACTGCGAAATTCGAAAAAGCAAGAGTTTGGAAAGAAATAAAATAAATATAACAAAAAATAAATATAATTTTTAAAAACTGTAAATGTTTAAAACCTAGATTTTGTCATGAAAAGGAATTGAAAATAGTAACTGAAAAATCGTACTGATTTCCTAAAGTAACTAATACCACCTTTGCTTTACATGGTAAACCATACATGTAAGTTTTTAGATATTGAAAAAAGATCAATGTTTTTTTTTTTCTTTTCGGTATTGAAAGGTGCAAGTTAGTTTGACATATGGTTCAGAAAATGATGAGGACTAATTAAAAAGTAAACAACTGTAATGAATCTTATGAAAGGAACAGAAAGTAAAAATTGTAAAGTTTAACAAAAAAGGTCTGGCTCAAATGTAAATTTTTTTTTAATAGCTACTGTAGCACATTACAGTGTATCAAAAGAAGTTAAGCATTGATGACCATTGCATGTATGCAACACAGAAATAAAAGTTATTTGAAATTTTATAAGAAGCAGTGTTCTCCCTAAGCATTTTCAGAAGGGCAGCTCACCATCTCTGCCCTTTGATCCCAATAAATGCTCCCTCTTTGCCCTTTTTGTAAAAATTAGCTGTCTTTTTACTCATGTTCAATTAAAAAATAATAATAATAACTCACTGTTTAAATAATAATTACACACTGGTAAAATTATTTGTGTTTATAGGCATAATTTTGATAACTATTACAAATATTTACTTAGGATTATTCACACAAGGTTAAATGTTTATAAGTTTCCCTTTTTTTAAGAGTGGGGTAGTATATTAATGTATTTATTAAGTGATTTTAAATTTTTCAATAAATAGCTTTATTTTTTAAAAAAAAAATGCTCATTTAAATGTTAATTTTTCCATAATTAAATTATAGAAATAAGCTTTCAAGTTGTTTACAAATTAATCTTTTTTTTTTCTTTTTGAAAAAAAAAAAAGTTATGCTTAAAAATTGTCTTTTAGAAAGCTTTTAATTATTTTTTATAAACTACAAATTTTTCTCTAGTTTTGTTAATGTGTGAGAATTACTTTTTGAAATATACATATAAAATAATGGAAAAGGGTAATTTAAAAATTGTCCCAGATCAAATTCAATTATTACATAATATTACACAATTTGATAAATTTTAGCGATGTTAAGCCCTTTCAAAATACAAAGTGCCCTTTTCTATAAGGTAGCCCTTTTTTATTTCCAGGGAAATCTCTGAAAAGTTTTAAAACTGGTGTTTGAAGCTGCAAAGTATATAGAGCATAAGAAAACTAAATATAATACCACTAAATAAAAAATTAGAAAATATAACTAAATAAATTATAAGAGTTTTAAAAAAGAAAAAAAATTTATGATTTTATACATTTATATGAGTTATGTTATAAACAAGTAAATTAAAATTAAATTAATTATAAAAAGATAACTTCTTTTTCAGCTTAAAGTCACATTCACAAAATGTGTTTTCTGAAAATTTATCATTACAAAATTGTGTGAGGAGCATAAAAAAAAAATGATATTTGTCCTTATGATAATCCAATCAAGTAAAAATTTAACTTGTAATTAATTTACCTGAATATATTATCTTTAAAAAAAAAATTGATCACTTTGGTGCTCTTCACACATTTGCGTTAATATTTTTTGCTTTGGCAATATCAATACACTTTATGAAAGCTTTTTTGTGTGTGGATATAACTGTGTCGTTTGAAATAAAAGTTACATCTTTACATATTTAACTGTTTTTTTTATTGACTTTATATATAAACTTATCAATTTCTCTGGGTGTATACATATTCTGTATTTATTAAGCATATATATTTGCCAACTTAATTTAGTTCTAAAGAATTGCCTAAGAGCCCAGAAAAACATAGCTGGTTGCTTCAAGAAAAGCCACACTTTTTGGGTGGCTACTAGGTTTGAAACAGGGTAGGGGTTTTGGACATCCAAAACTGGTTTTAGACAGGATATTTGGGTTTTACTGTCCTAAACTGATTAAAACAGTCCTAAACTGTCTTAAAGTGTCAAAAACAGTAAAAATGTATAATCAATGTACACATAATAATTACATATATCAATAAATATTTTATACTTTTCATACCATTTGCTTAAACTTATTAAAGGAAAATAATATAATTGGAAAAGATTTATTGTGATATAATTTGAGTAAAAAAGGCTTTAAACAGTTTAGGACAGGACGGTTTAAACCGTGGATTAATCCATCCTGTCCTAAACTTTTCCAACTCTGGTTTGAAATTATTTGTCTGCTGGTTTGGACCAGTGCAGTATGTAACCTTTTTTTAAACAACTTATGTGCTACATTTCAAAACTAGCTAGCAATAATCAGAATTACAATAACACAAAAATATATATAGTTAGTGTTTACAAAATTCACATAGGGCAGTTTTAAGACGTATACATTAATTCTATACACGTATAAAATTATGTATAAATTTATTATTAAATAAAAAAAGAAACACTTAGGAAACGGTACTAAATGGAAATTTATACAACACTGAATTTTTATATTTCAATTATAATAAAATAAAATTAATTACTTGGAAACTATGTTCTAATTTTCTATATGAGAAGATTAAGTTTCAGAAGAGCATCTTGGAAAGATGAGATTTCTTTGCTTTTTTAATTTTTTGTACACAATCAAAACATTTTTGTTTTTTATTTAGTGTTTTAGAATTGCTTAAAGAGTAGACAAATTATTGTAGGTTAATTGTAAACAACAAAATTTTATAGCTCTTATAAGATGGAAACAATTATTTTAAATTAACTATTAAAGAAATTTTTAAAAGCCAACAAGAATAATCTTGACAATAAAAATCTAATGTTTACAGATAAATCATAATAGTTTGCACCACTGAAACATAGATGTCAAAATTAATAAAATGAAACCATTTCTTTTTACAGTTATTGCTAATACTGTCAAACCCCGTTATAGTGAACTCCCAGATATAGTGAACAAAATGTTTGCTCATGTGTCTTGCTGCACACTTATAGTGTTATTTTTTGTGGATATAGTGAACCAAAAAAAGAGAGAAAGTTGGATATTAAGAACTTTTTTCTGTCTTCGACTGAGTTATTTTGTTCATTTTTTAAGTAATAATTTAGAAATTTCCACTTCAAAGTAAATTGATATACGGATTTTTAAAACTATCTATAGCATGGAATGTAGCAATAAGCATTGTTTCTTGTTTGCTTCATTATTGAATAGCATCACTCAATTGGTTCGGCATTAAAAAAAGCCACATTCTTCTAGCATCTGGACAAATGCTTCAAGTCAAAGCAGATGAATTTGCTGAGCTATTTTGTGCGACTACTTTTATGCGCTCGAATGCCTGGGTAGACAGGTTTAAAAAGTGGAATAATATAAATTCAGGAAAAATTATCAGAGTCAGGAAATGTTTCCATAACTGATTGGACTGCTCATCAGCTAAAGATTACTATTTATTTATTTTTATTTTTTTTTTGCATGCAAGACAAAAATAAATAAAAAATAAAAGTTAAAACATCTTTTGTTACTACGTATTATGTTTCAGTACCTTTTGTATTTCATTTTATTGGTCATTGATTTAAATAATGTGAGGGGTAGTTAAAATTGTTTGCAAAACAGATATAGTGAAGTCCCGGTTACAGTGAACCGAAAGTTTGTTCCCTTGAAGGCTCACTATAGGTTTGACTGTATATGAAAAATTCCAAATAATCATAAGATTTTGGTAGAAAAAAAAGGAATACTTAAATATTTTTTTCTCTGGTAAAGGCACAGGAAGTATTTTAATTATGTTTGGATCAACAGCTTCTTCTACAGTTTCTGGTACAAGAACATTATTTGTTTGTGCCTTAAAAATGAATGCACAATACAATTAAGAATAGTGGATTACATTCAAAATAGTGAAATACAGATAGAGCATATAGAAAAAAATATATGATTAAATAAGAAACGATATGGAAGGTATCATGAAATAACAGTTTTCAATTATTTGTGTGGCTGTTTTTAATTTTTGGTAATGAACTTTTTGAGAAACAAATATTCTTCAATTATCATTGGTTAAAAAAATAAAAAAAATCATATTTATCTACCAAGCACTTTACATTTTTCTCTATTTCTTCATCATATCATTTGAAAAATTGTTGTTTAAATTTCAAAAACATGAGTGTAACTTTGTATTTATTTATTTGCTTCTTCATTTTAATATGTCTTTTGTTGTAATTTAATCCAGATACTGATTGGACATGAAATTGAAAGTTTTAAAAACTGCTAATAGAAACTGTACACATGAGCAGTTTAAACATAAGGCAAATAAATTTGGCAAAATATATTTTCAGTAATTATTACACATTTACACTTATTGCACACAAATATATTTTTACATTTCATGCAATGTGGTTAAGTAAAGGTGAAGTAGCATAACCAAATTTATAGGTTTATTTACTACAAAATTTGCACCTCAAGCACTCACAGTTGGTCATTCCCGGTTTAAGATGATGCAAACATGATCATAACTTTTTTACAAACATTAAAAAAAAAATGATTAAATTTGTTCATTTATAATTAGTTGATTAATAATAATTATCATGCATGTATTATTATTGAGGGAAATTTTTTTTTATTCACACAATAAATTTCAAAAACTGACACATTTTCAATGAGTTTTGTTACTAAACTATTGAGGGTCATTTTCTATATTATGGAGTTAATATTAACTAGATAATGAATTAAAAAAGATAAAAATTTCTCTCTTGCTTTAAAAAGTTATGTTTATTCAGGAGCTATAAACAGTTTTGTGCTTAATTTCATAACTCAACCATTCACAACTATTTTAAAAGCATATCTTAAATGCTCCCTTTAATTATAATATTTTTTGGCTGAATATTTGTAACCCATTCAATGGAACATATTAAGACCTGAAAATCTGTAAGGAAAAATTAATATGAATGACAATATGAAAAATAAAGTTTCAAAAACAGTTTTATAAATATATAATTTAAAGAATTACTTTTGGATCAAATAGAAAATTTTTCCAAATTCTGAAAAAAATTCAGACAACAAAAGGAGACAATATTCAAACCATGTTAATAAGGTATTTGACCGAAGAAACTAAAGTAAGAATAGCTTCAACTTACTTCTGGTTCAAGAATAGTCTTTTCCTTAGACAAATATTCAATAATCTTTGACTTTTTTTGTTCAAGAGCTACATTAATTTTTTCCAAGCCAGCTGCAATAGAGCTTTTACGATTTTCATATACTTTAGATGGAATAATTTTCTTTATTTGTGAAGAGAGCACAGCAGAGCTGCAAGCCTTAAAACTATTTTCAAGTCTATCTTCATGCATTTCTCTATCTTCAACCAAATTCTGAACCTAAAATATAGGGGAAAAAGTTAAAACCCACAAGACCTAAATTCTTTTATGAATTTGTCACAAGCTTATTCTACTTAAATTATTATTGTCTGTCTAACTAAAGAAACCTCAGCTATCTAGAGTAGTGATCCACAACCCCATAACTGGCAGAAGTCACCTAAAGCTCATGCATTATGTTTTGAAGGTATGTTTAAATGCACTAAAATTATTAAATCAAAAAAACATCCAAAATATAAACAATTAACTTCCACCTCTTCTTTAGACGAAAAATTATCAAACAGTGTGGGGAGTGAGTAATCAACAAAGTCAACCTTCATCTATGAAAAGTACCCCAAAATAGAATCCAGTCAACACGCCTTACAAACTAGTGAATTGGAATTGTATTTTTTGTAGTGGTAGATACACAGTACTCCCCCACCAGAATTTTATCTGTGATAGAATTTATACTTTTGAGAGCTGAATAAGTTCACGGTCGCTCCTGTGTTGCCTTTAGTAGTCGAGTGTATACGTTGCGCGTGATCGAGACTGAGAAGCAATAGAGCAAGGAAGTGGATAAACGTGATTTTTTATATTTACAGTGACATTTTTTCTTTCAGAAATTCTAAAGAAACGAAATATTTAGATAACTTTCCTTCACCGCTTCCCTTACCAAATTTTTTGGAAAAAAAAAAAAAAAAATTCAAAAAATCAACATAAATTTTTTATTTTTTTAATAAACACAAGCAACTAAAATAAAACATAATACACAAGTTCTAAGTTGAAGTTTTAATTTTTTTATGTGTAAAAAATAATTAGTTTAACATCAGTTTACTATCCCAAACTATCTCGGGCAAATGAAAAAACAGTTAGATATTAGTCTTTGTATATGTTCACATCTTCATTATCTGAAAAATCAGCTGGGCATAACTTTCACCTTCGTTCGTGAATGCCATTTTTTAACTCTTTTTTTTTTCTTCTATGTAAATTCATCCACCATCAAATATACAATAGTACAAAACACGTCTGCAGTCCCACAAATAGCACAACTCCCAAACAAATATTAGCAAACTTCCAATCACAGTAGATTATAATTATTTTTTGGTCTGCTTCCAGTCAAATAAAAACGTGATAAAATAAAACGTATTGACGATTTCTGCTATGCCTGAGTTTACTCGGGATAATAAATATTTGCGATATATTACCCGAGTTAACTCGGGATAATCAGGGAAGCGGTTAAAAATTTTAACTTTAAAACATAAGTTTATAATCGGATAAAAAATTCACATCAGAAAAGAGAGTAATATACTTCTTGTGCCCTCTTCTGATGCACCTTCTTTCTCTAACAGAAACTTTAAACACAATTAAACAAAGAGCTTCAGTAACAGGTTCTAAAAAATAAAATACTTATGTTAATTATCATAACAAAATCAGTATGTGCTGAACATACAAACTATTTTCCAATTTTAAAATGCAAATATGGCATTTTATAGAATACCATTGTTTAACTTTAATTATATGAAGAAAAATACCCAATCTTAAATTAAGAGCAACTATACAGGGCTGTACCTATGGCTCCTGAGCTACTTAAATATTAATAAAAGAATTTTTTTTTTCATTTATGATTTTTCACAGTAAGTTACTATTTGTTAAATACTTATTCTTCCATTTGAAATTCTTGAATCTATTGTCACTACCTTTTTGGGAGTATTTTTTTTTTCTTACTCATTCCCTATTGAAGAACTAATGAGGGGAGCATTTAAAACTATGGGTTGTTTATTTATTAGTTTTTAATTCGTTAGGAAAGATATATTAGTTTTAATTTGTTTTTTCTACACAAATTTTCATTATTTAAGTTTTATTTTTCGTGGTTTTTGAAAGACATTTTAGAAATAAAAAGTTTAGATTATGAATAGATTGAGTTACACTTAATAAAATTGAGGCAAAGACGTAAAGATCTTGCAATTAACCAATATACTATAAAAATCACTTAACTACTTAAAAAAAATTTAAACTAATTTGCAGGTTAAAATAAAAATATTACCATATGGTCTGACAGTTTTACATTCTAGGGTAAAATGTACATGTTTAAAATCCATTTCAGTTCAGGGATCTGTCAAGGTTTTTGAGAGGTACCTATTTTGTGAAAATTTAGACATACAGTGAAACTTCTCCTAAAGGCCACCTCTACTGAAGGGCCACCTCTATTAAGGGCCAATATTTTGAGGAACGAAAATTTTCCCCATAGACATGTTAATTTTCCTCCCATTAGAGGGCCACATTTTCCTGACTATCTCCAATAAAGGCCATTTTTTTTTTAAAAAAAATTTCTCAAAAAAGCCATTTTTTTACATTTTTCTTCTCATAAAGGCCATAAATCTAAACAGGTGTGTCCAATTCTTTAACTAAAAGATAAGAGTTCAAGAATTCCAAACACCTGCACTTTCAAGAAAGAAGGGGGGGGGTAGGGGGAGGATTTAACACAATGAAGACTCAGAAGCTTTTCCATAAGTGAGAAAACAGGTGTTCATCACACTCTGTTTGACCTTTCAACTTCCCTTTTATGCTGAAAAATTGTGAGCATTGGGGGAGGAACTTGAACTTTTGTTGTGGGTGCACAAAGTATAACAGGTTTAAGCCTTTGTACTCTTTTGATAGTAAGAACCTAGAGTCCTCATTTACTATAAGTGTGAAGGCATATTGAAGCACAGTTTTTTACACTAGAAATCTTATGCTCAGGCACAAGTAAAATTAAAAATCATGGCACCTAAACCAAGCAAAAGATTACATTTGGATTTGAGTGACAAAATCAAAGTTCTTAATCATCATGATCAAGGAACATCTGCAAGAAAATTGGCTTCACAGTTTAATTGCAGCAAGAATCAAATAAACAATGTTGTTAAAAACAAAGAAAGCTTACTGAAAGAATATGAAGATTTTAAAAATCGTGGGATAAAGAGAAAGAGAAATGAAAAGTTCTGTGATATAAATGAAGCTGTAATTCAGTGGTTCAGATGTGCTAGGACTAAAAACGTCCCATTAAGTGGTACTTTAGTTAAAGAAAAAGCCATTCAGATTGCAGAATCACTTGGTGCAGAAGACTTTTGTGCAAGCAACGGATGGTTAAATAAGTTTTGTAATAGAAACAATATTGTTTTTAAAACATTATGCGGTGAATCAGCTAATGTTGATAAAGATTTGTGTCAAGACTGGAAATCAAGGCTTCCAATCATTCTGGCAGGCTATGAAGATCGTGATGTTTATAACTTAGATGAGACAGGACTTTTTTTCTGTGCCTTACCTACCAAAAGTTTAGTTGAGAAAGCAGAAGAGGCCAAAGGAGGAAAACAAGCTAAACAGAGGCTCACTGTGTGTTTTTGTGCTAATGCCGCTGGTGAAAAGGAAAAGCCCATCGTCACTTGGCACTCCAAGAAACCTCGTTGTTTTAAAGGTAAAGATTTATCACAAATGGGAGTAAAATATCATCATAATAAGAAGGCATGGATGACCATGGAAATATTTAAAGATTGGTTGATTAGTTTTGACAATAAAATTACAAATCCAGGCAGAAAAGTGATTCTTTTTTTGGATAATGCACCATGTCACTCGTTTTACGAAAACTTGAAAAGTGTAAAGCTTCAATTCTTGCCTCCAAATACTACGTCTGAGATTCAACCTCTAGACCAAGGAGTTATACGCTGCTTTAAATTAGAATACTGACGTTTTGTTTTGCGAAGACTCCTTTCTCTTATAGATTGCGATAAAAATTCATCGCAAATCATTCAATCTATAACAGTATTATATGCCATTCGGTGGATTAGACACGCCTGGGAAAATGTAAAAGGACAGACAATTGTAAATTGCTTTAAAAAATGCGAGCTAAGCAATACTGCTTTAGAGGCCACTATCGATGCAGCTGATTGAGAAAATGAAGTGGTTGAACTTTCAAAAGCTGCTGCAATTCAATATGACCCAAATTCAGATAAATATGAAAATGGGCTAGAATGTTACGATGATTTATCGGAAGATTGGGAGAAAAGATTTATAGATGATTTAGATACAGGTAAAACATTAATATTTATTGTTTTAAGTTTTAAAAAAGTACAATATTTTTTTAAAACTTATTTGTTAAATTTTTTCAGGAGTTCAGTTTGATTCAGATAATGAGAATGAGTCCCCCGTGCCATATTTATCAAACCAAGAAACGCTAATAGAAGTAAATAAACTGATATCCCAATCCAAGGCATTAATAAATGATGTGAATTTAACTAATTTGTTTTATAGAGTTAAGGAATCATTAGAAGCTAAAATTGTTTGCGAAAAAATTGTAAAAAGTAAACAAACTTCAATTGAAAATTTTTTTAAACATGTATAAAAACTTAAAATGTTAATAAACAGTTTTTTTCTACATAAATTTTGATTTCCTCATTTTATTTTTTGGTCACCCCCATTATAGGGCCACCCCCCATAAGGGCCAATTTTCAATGGAACGACAGGTGGCCCTTACCGAGAGGTTTCACTGTAATTTGTAAAAATTATATTAAAAAATCAACACAAAAATATGGTAAAGTATGAAAATATTTAAAAAAATTGTCACTACAAATAAAAATCATTTATAATTGGTAAATTTCTATATATTTTTCCTTCAAAAATAATTTTTCTATTGTAAAATTTTGACTTTAAAATTGCATCCAAATTTAAAAATCCATAAAAATCATTATCCATAGCTAGATTTCAACACGTATTTAACTGTGCTAGCACTAAAACTGATTTTCATCATGAGAACATTTTCGACTGAGTCATACAAAAGAAAAATTCCACAGATAAAAAATGTTTCATAAATTCAATAGTGTTTAATATAATGTTTGAATGCTTGAATTTTGACCTTCTGTACAGCCTATAGAGGCCACATTTATTTACTATATTTATTGAAACTAAAATTTCATCTGACTTTTGACTTTAATAAAAAACTAAAATAAATATTAAATGGTCTTCCATGTTTTTATAATAAGATTAATAGAAAGTGAAATTAAAATTACGTATAATTATAAAGAGTATCAGTTAGTACTGGTCCCATTTTTTTTCAAATAATTAACCCTAGGAAAATGATTTCATTTTTAGATAAATAATTTTCAAAAGTTCTTTTATAAAAAGTGTTAGTTTATCTTTTTAAAGCCAGAAAAATAAAACTGTTTAAATTTGTTAATGTATCACTTATTAAAAAAAAAAAATTCTTTTTTTTCAATTTTTTTAAATATAGGAATTAATAATAACAACCTGTTTATTAATATATAAAGCATGCAACTATATTTGAAAAATTGATCTTTTCAGACTATATTATTTAAATTTCTATTTGATCTAATTTCATTAATATATAAAATTTTGAAAAAACCCACTTAAAGTTTTCAATAGCACTATAAAATTATAGATTCGAGTTTATTTTACTTTACAAATATTAAAAACTTAATCATATAAATCATGCAACTCTATTTGACAAATTAATGCTGCACAATAAATTATAAAAAATTACATGAGCATCAATAAGTTTTAATAAAAACATTTTTTGTTGTTGTTGAAAAAACCCATTTATTGTTCCAAGTGTTTTTTTTTCTTTCAAGGTACTTAAAAAACTTAGATGTGCAAATTCTGTTGTGCAGAGAGATAGTGGAAACAAAGAAAAAATCAAATTCTACCAACCTTTTCACATACAAATAATTTAAATTCCCCATACAAATCCTGGCAGAGTCTTGGTAAAGCCGTAAAAAAAGTCGTACACTCACTTCAAAAATCACCAATAAAGGTAAAAAAATTAATTCAGTCTTTATGTGAGAAGTAAACATCAAACTCAAAAAGAAACTAATTTAAGTGAGAAAAGTAATGTCAACAAGCTGTTTATTTTGGTTAAAAATTTTACTGTCAAGATGATGTTAGTTACAAGCCCCAAGGTATAAAGGATTCAGTCATAATACAAACTCTGACAGAGTAACGAAGAGTGCAGATGCAATATATGATTATTCCACTAAAAGAGGCTTTTCAATTGTTTAAAGAAGCATATAATGATCTAAAGTGTGTCTTATCTCATTTTTGTTAAGTGTATTTCATTAATACCTCACAACATATGCACCTATAAATACCACGTAAATGTGAGGTTGTTCTAATAAGCCAAACAAGACGTTAGCTGCTTTAAAACGGCACTTATTATGCAAAAGAATTTTATGATTTCATAAAGTTGAAGCAACAAGTCGTTGAAGTTTTATTTTTGTCCAGCTATTCTATTTAAAAGAGGGCAAAAGTGAATGACTTCAGCTGGTCACTTGTTACAGCAGTATTGCCAGAGACAAGAGACGTGCACTAGACATCCATGTAGTTGAGAAGTGAATCATCAAAATTAGAATGTTTTCTAATTTTAACTAAAACCAAGTCTATGATTTGAAAGGCCACTGTTTTGAAGAGGAAATGGAAAACATGACTGAGGAGTATGTGGTCGGCTCTTTAATCATTGTCCTACACTGCGGAAAAAAGAAGGAACATTTATATGTTGCACAAATTACTTTGACAGACAAAAACGATTTAGATATAAGATGGGACAAAAATTGATTTATGCATAAATTTCCTGAGAAAGAAGATAAAATGTGTCATTGGCAAGTTAGATACAAAACCTCTTCAGAGACAACCTAATTTTCAAATTGTGCAAAATGTTACTAATTCTGCTTATCGGCTACATACATATTAATCCTGTTCATCTGTTACATTCTGTTTATCATTTACATACTAATAAAAAAATTTTAAATGAAGACTTTCTTCCACTAAACTTTTTGTCACTGTCATTCCGTCACAGAAAATAGATGTTAATAACTGCTAGCCAACCTGCGGTTAATTTTCCAAATTCATATTTTACATTGCTTACACATCATACTAAAAGTAAAAAATAGTCCAAAAAAGTAATAGCTGCAAAATTCAGAGAAACTACCAGTTCTAAGCAGCATGCCAAAAGCTTGGTTGCCAAAATGTCATTCCGTCCCACAAGTAAAAAGTTCATAAAATTAAAAAAAGATAGAAAATACTTATTTTTTTAGTTTATGAATTGTATTATGCCAATAATAGTGATATACACGAGAAAAAACATTTTTTATTTGAAATTAGATGCACAGAAACTTCAATGAATTGTTATTATGCAAGTCAAAATGTCATTCCGTCACATATGGAATTGCCTTTCTCTGTTACCTAAGGCAATCAAACAGGTTATATTGTTTTTATTTTTGATTCCTCTGTTGGAAGGATGTATATCTTACGGGGAAGCAGGCGTATGAATTTTTGATTTGACAGCTCTGAATTATTACTATTACGGCTATAACAAAAAGGTAAACGAAAAATTATTGCAACTGTTACTGTAAGTTCGAAGTGAAATGAATCCGCCAGGACTTCAATATCTGTATGCCTAGGCAGACCATTTAATGTACACAAACTTGCAGATGCCATTAGAGGAAAATTTGTCACCCTACTAATTTTTACTATCACTAAAAACTTTTCTTCTTCAAAGAAAGTTTGTCCTTTTTCAAATTGCTGAGGAAAAAAAAAAATTTTTTTTTACGCTTTTTCAAACCAATACAAACAGGATTGAAAATTACATTCACAATTAAAAATCACACATCAAGATTTCTATTTACGCTACTTAAGATTTTGCATAATATTTTGTATTTTCAGTTTCATATCATGTTTCTTATTCACGCAATTTTATGGATTGTGATCAAGTGACTTAAAATTCACGTGATTTTAAAATGAAACATCGAGATTTGTATTCGCTTGACTTTAAAATAAAAAATTGAGTTTAAAATTAAACATTGAGACTGGTATTTACGCAATTTTAAAATAATTGTAGAGTTTCACATTAGAATGAATTAAAAAAATCACGCAGACATTTAAATTCATACAGATTAAATACGCAAATAAAATCTTGCATTGAAACATTTTTTTAAAAATTAAAACATAGATAACATTCTGTGGATAAATCCTACCTACATACACTTTTTCTTGTCTAAATTTTAGGTATTTTTCTTGAATTATTCAAAAAGCGCATTTGCACATACAATTTTTGGATTTCTATTTTCAGCTATTTTACCCAAATTACCCTTGTAGTATGAATCATAATATAGTTCTATGAAAATTAAACATTTGGTTTTATTACTGTAGACATTCATTGCTTGTTTAAATTTCGGGAAAGTGTTTCAGGCTTGTGTGCTCAATTTAGGCTTATAAACCTTTGTCAAATAGAAGATATATCCAGGGTAATAGCGGGATTTGAACCCGCTACCTACATTTTTTGCACAACGTTTGGCGAGCGATACCGCTCGGCCCCATTTCGGGAAAATTGAAACATGAGTTCAATGACCATGAGGCACTATGATCGTAAGCATCATAGATATATTAGTCCCTAGTAAGCATAGAGCAAACAATCAATGGCTAAAGCCTGGGTGGTAAAAGTCTCATTGGATTTATTTTGAATATTGGATTTATTTCGTGTAAAGCTAAGAGAGATAGTACTAGTACTATAAAATTCAAAACAATTACAAGAAACATCGTACAGGGACTAAAATAGGGGATAAGGAAATTTCACTTTCCCCGGGGATTTTTGAAAAGCAACACGCAAATTTTGAAATTGAAAAGCAAATCTTGACAGACTGGTTTTACGCACAAAATATGACATTCACTTCTTTTTAAGTATATTATTTTCTGACATCCTCGCCTTATCTAAGCATTCGCGATCGCAACACTCGATACGCCATCTAGCGGGAGACTGTAAATATCGTGCATTAGTTCCCACATAACCATTGGCAATGACGGACGCCATTTTCTTAGCATAAAAAAAGAAGCAAAATTTCCCTAAATAAAAGGTAAAACTTCTTGAAAAAACTAATCAGAACATGCCAAACATTGAAGCAGAACACGCCAAGCATTTGAAGAACAACTTCTCAATAATTTTTACCTTTCTATTATCTATTACCAACAACATAACATGATTTCATGATCACTTGCTGTTACAGATGCGTGTATTGCGGTAAAATAATTTTTCTGTCTTCAATTCATTACAAGTTAAAATGAAGTCAACATTGCTTTCGTCATTCCAATGAATAAATGTGTTCCAATGAATTCCATACAGAACTGTAATAGTTATAGAATATTCTTCTTCTTCATAGAATAGTATATATTTCTGTATCTACATAATTCAGAAAACAACAATAAAGAATAATCCGAATTACTTGAAAAAGTATTTTTTGTGCTGATTATAAATAAATATTTTATCGTTTTCTTGGGAAGTGTTTTTTAGTTTTGAAAGAATTTCAACTAGAATTCAACTATTCTGTTTTTAAGCTACATATTAAAATTCATATCGAGATCTTGCAATTATAAAATTTTGATGTGTGGTATGTTACCTAAAAGTAATGAAGGGATAAACTATGTATATATTATTTGAGAATAAAGTTTTCAAACAAAGAACATATCATTTTGGAATTCTCCGGACTTATAAATCAGGTAAGTGTTATGATTTTTATAATTCGCGATCGCAACGAACTATAGAGGGCGTTGTTGTATGTGCCGAATCCCTGCGATTTCCATATGAACAGTCATTCAGTTACACTGGAGACGTCTTTAATGTAGCATGTAGCATTGTAACGTTCCATCTCTATTATGGCTGATTAAATTTAAAAAAGAAAAATGCTTGTTTTCTTTCTTTTGCAAACGAAAACAAAATGGTATCTCCTTTTTTTTTAGAGAAGGAACATCGAGAACACATCGGAAAAATATTTGTAAATAAAGAGAAAAAAATAGGTATATTCTTATAAAAGTTCAAACCTAATGCCTGAGAAATAGTTTTACTAAATTTAATGGTATAACATGAAAGGCCCATTTAAATTTTAACGTAAAATAAAGAATGCTTACGAAACAAAAAAGGAACTATTCTTTTTTTGTCGCCATTTTTAGTGTTACGAAAATGCGTCTTTGGGACTTGCCAAAAACAAAACAAGATGCAATTTTATTTTTTTAAGAGCGAAATATTTTATAGAGTGAAATATAACGAAAATGTACCAATGTCCATAACATGAAACTTTATCTTAGTAAAAGTCCGTTTTGGAAATGTTATTTCATTTTGAATCTTATTTATTAGAGTTCATAATGGCTATAGAATCAGGTGAGAGAAAAGTTTGTTTTGAATCTATGCTAAACTCTATATCGGCCCATTTTCCACCTAAATCCGATTGACTACTTTGATTTTAAACAAAGCGTTTCATTTTAAGATTTTTTCCAAAAATTTTAAGTGTAGATTGGCGGCACTTAAAAATCTGCCAAATCTGTAGCTGTGGTTAATACGTAAGTACCGAATTTTTCTTCCATACTTTTCTGAATCATATTACTTCAAATATTAGAATATGCAAGAAGTATACATAAACACATAATTTAATACCATTTAATTTTTCAAAAAAAGTATTTTGACAACAATTTTATCAAAAAATTATAAACTGAAAAACGTAAAATAAAGAATTCTTAGGATAAAAACGATTTTAAAATTTCCTCATTTTTCAATAAAAACTTTCGTTTTGTTTCTTTTTTTTAATTCTTATAGTATTTAATCAGACGTAAAAAAACCATTTTGTAGAGAACGATCATCAAGTAAGAAAAAAAATTATTTACAAGCAAATTTTTTATTATAAAAATCATAACACTTACCTGATTTATAAGTCCGGAGAATTCCAAAATGATATGTTCTTTGTTTGAAAACTTTATTCTCAAATAATATATACATAGTTTATCCCTTCATTACTTTTAGGTAACATACCACACATCAAAATTTTATAATTCTAAGATCTCGATATGAATTTTAATATGTAGCTTAAAAACAGAATAGCAGTATTCTAGTTGAAATTCTTTCAAAACTAAAAAACACTTATCAAGAAAAAACGATAAAAAATTTATTTATAATCAGCACAAAAGATACTTTTTCAAGTAATTCGGATTATTCTTTATTGTTGTTTTCTGAATTATGTAGATACAGAAATATATACTATTTTATGAAGAAGAAGAATATTCTATAACTATTACAGTTCTGTATGGAATTCATTGGAACACATTTATTCATTGGAATGACGAAAGCAATGTTGATTTCATTTTAACTTGTAATGAATTGAAGACAGAAAAATTATTTTATCGCAATACACACATCTGTAACAGCAAGTGATCATGAAATCATGTTATGTTGTTGGTAATAGAAAGGTAAAAAATATTGAGAAGTTTTTCTTCAAATGCTTGGCGCGTTCTGCTTCAATGTTTGGCATGTTCTGATTAGTTTTTTCAAGAAGTTTTACCTTTTCATTAGGGAAATTTTGCTTCTTTTTTAATGCTAGGAATATGGCGTCCGTCATTGCCAATGGTTATGTGGGAACTAATGCCCGATAATTACAGTCTCCCGCTAGATGGCGTATCGAGTGTTGCGATCGCGACTAAAAAATTTGCTTGTAAATAATTTTTTTTCTTACTTGATCGTTCTCTACAAAATGGTTTTTTTACGTCTGTTTAGATACTATAAGAATTAAAAAAAAAGAAACAATACGAAAGTTTTTATTGAAAAATGAGGAATTTTTAAAATCGTTTTTATCCTAAGAATTCTTTATTTTACGTTTTTAAGTTTATAATTTTTTGATAAAATTGTTGTCAAAATACTTTTTTTGAAAAATTAAATGGTATTAAATTTTGTGTTTATGTATACTTTTTGCATATTCTAACATTTGAAGTAATATGATTCAGAAAAGTATGGAAGAAAAATTCGGTACTTACGAATTAACCACAGCTACGGTTTTGGCAGATTTTTAAGTGCCGCCAATCTACACTTAAAATTTTTGGAAAAAATCTTAAAATGAAACACTTTGTTTAAAATCAAAGTAGTCAATCGGATTTCGGTGGAAAATGGGCCGATATAGAGTTTAGCATAGATTCAAAACAAACTTTTCTCTCACCTGATTCTATAGCCATTATGAACTCTAATAAATAAGATTCAAAATGAAATAACATTTCCAAAACGGACGTTTACTAAGATAAAGTTTCATGTTATGGACTTTGGTACATTTTCGTTATATTTCAATCCATAAAATATTTTGCCCCTAAAAAAATAAAATTGCATCTTGTTTTGTTTTTGGCAAGTCCCAAAGACGCATTTTCGTAACACTAAAAAATGGCGACAAAAAAAGAATGGTTCTTTTTTTTCTTCTTTTTGTTTCGTAAGCATTCTTTATTTTACGTTAATTTAAATGGGCCTTTCATGTTATACCATTAAATTTGGTAAAACTATTTCTCAGGCATTAGGTTTGAACTCTTATAAGAATATACCTATTTTTTTCTCTTTATTTACAAATATTTTTCCGATGTGTTCTGGATGTTCCTTCTCTAAAAAAAAAGAGATACCATCTTGTTTTCGTTTGCATAAGAAAGAAAACAAACATTTTTCTTTTTTAAATTTAATCAGCCACAATAAAGATGGAACGTTACAATGCTACATGCTACATTAAAGACGTCTCTAGTGTAACTGAATGACTGTTCATATGGAAATCGCAGGGATTCGGCACATACAACAACGCCCCCTATAGTTCGTTGCGATCGCGAATTGCGGTTAAAATTTAAAAAGCAATTTAAATTAAATTCGAATTTTTTTTTATTTCATGAAACCAGTATATTATTTTGTAAATTGCTTAAAAATGTCTATACATCACTCGTAATTTATTTGTTTGATTGTTGAAGTTTTAAAAACCAGAGATCATTCCAGAGCCGGATTAATTAAGCGTACGCGGGGCCTGTAGAAAATGATACGCTTGGCCACCGCGGCATTATTTATTATTTATCTTATTTCTAAAAGCTGTGAGTGGCATCAGTTGGGGTGTTTATACGTGTTTATACGGTGAACGTTGACATCACTGGTCTAGGAACTAGTTTGTACTCTATATCCACGCCCTCTAGTGAACTGCGGTGTTTGTTTATTGCAGTTGTACATAATTTGTTCTTTTTTTATTTGATTTTTATAAGTTGTAATGATTTATAATAATTGATAACATTCAGTCTCTTTGCCAGAAAAATCTGAAATTCGCAAATTTTATGTTACATTTTTTTCAGATTTTTTTAAAGATTTATAATTTGTAAATTTTAAAATTACAAAAAAAAAAAAAAAAAAAAAAAAAAAAAACTTATATGTTCTTAAAATTTTATTCTTTATATCATTCTGAAATTCAAATATTTGAAATAAAATAAAACACAATTTATGTATTTACAAAAAATAAATAAAATAAAGAACATTTTAGTAAACATTCCAAGCTAGTCAAAACATTAAATTTCATATAAAGCACAATAAATTGGAAAATGATAATAATTGTATAGTCTCATTATTGCCTGTTAGCGTTCAATTAGTTTGCTAGCAAAACGTTTTCTTGGTTTTCATTTGTGTGTAATGGAAATTCTAATTATTTTCATTCAAAAAATCTTTCAAATCTCGTGGTTTTCCTTTGCATTTAACGCAACATTTGATTTGTCTAAATTTAAATTTAATTTTAAATAATATATAGGTTACTACAAAAGCTTTTATAAACATGATTTTACAGTGATATTTAAATTGCAAGTTACTTTGATTTCTGGGTCGTGTTAAAAGTTAAAAATATAAGAAAAGTATTTCACAACATCCACTAAGATGACAAATTGTCTGTCAAGGATGATAAAAAAATAAATGGTTAAAAAAATAATTCATTGCGATAATGAACATTTAGCTGTCATGTTATTATTTGTCTAAATTTTAATTTAATTTTAAATAATATATAGGTTACTACAAAAGCTTTTATAAACATGATATTACTGCAATATTTAAATTGCAAGTTACTTTGATTTCTGGGTCGTGTTAAAAGTTAGAAATATATGAAAAATATTTCACAACATCCACTAAGATGACAAATTGTCTGTCAAGGATGAGAAAAAAATTAATGGTTAAAAAAATAATTCATTGCGATAATGAACATTTAGCTGTAATGTTATTATTGTTCAGTTATCTAAAAGAGACTTTTTCGTGGTTTTCCTTTGCATTTAATGCAACATTTAATTTGTCTAAATTTTAATAATTAGACCATAGCAAATAACTGGGTCGTTTCTTTATCCTATAATATAGCTATATTATATGCTATATTATAGGTTACTACAAAAGCTTTTATAAACATGATTTTACAGTGATATTTAAATTGCAAGTTACTTTAATTTCTGGGTCGTGTTAAAAGTTAAAAATATAAGAAAAGTATTTCACAACATCCACTAAGATGACGAATTCTCTGTCAAGAATGATGAAAAAATTAATGGTTAAAAAAATAATTCATTGCGATAATGAACATTTAGTTGTAATCTTATTATTGTTCAGTTATCTAAAAGAATTTTTCGTGGTTTTCCTTTGTATTTAACGCAACATTTGATTATTTTAATTTCAACATAATCTTGGTCAAAATAAGTTATTTTTATAACTTTTATAAACATTGTTTTACGCCGATATTGAAATTGCACGCTACATGGATTTTTGGAATGAGTTCAAAATTACAAAAAATATGAAGAGCATCTCGCTATATTCACCGAAATAATTGACTGTCTGTCAAAGACGCTAAAAAAAAAAATGATTTATTATATAAAAAAAATTCATTGCGATTACTGAGCATTTCGCTGGAACTCTTTAAGCGTCAAGCAATCTGAATGATATTTTCGTGGTTTTCCCTAACGTGTAACGCAAAATATGATTGTTTTCTTTAAAAAAAACATTCATAAAGGCAGCAATGTTTAAATATTTACATAAATTATTAGTTATTTTATCTTTATTCCTTGTTAAATCAAAACAAAATGAAAAGCATTTGATTTTGGGCAATTAATTAGCAAGGTAGATAGTCTTACGCGTACATTAAGATATGAATTGGGAGATTTTGATACGGATATATATATATATATATATATATATATATATATATATATATATATATATATATATATATATATATATATTATAATTTGCTATATTATATGCTATATTATAATTTGAATAATTATTCGTGAAAAAGATTTTTATTTTTAATTATCATCGGAAAATTTAACAAATGTACGGTTGCATGGCTTATATTTTGTTTAAAAAAATGTGTCATTAATGTGCATTTTTAATTATAAAAATTTTAAAACAATAATAGTAAACTTAGAAAATTCAAAGGGTTTTAGTTTTGAACTCGTTCTGTTAAATAAAATTTTTAAATATAAAAAAATGCTAATATAAGCATCTATACTTCAGTTATAATAGAACCAGACGCTTCAAACTAATAACTATGGTTGAATAAGCAAATATCCTTCCCTCGGGTTTAATTAACCCAAGTTCTGAAAACCGAAACTAACCAAAACCGAAACTATAGTATATAATTGCTCGTAATCTGAATGATCTCTGGTTTTAAAACTTAAATAAACAAACAAATAAATTATGAGTAATGAATAGACATCTTTAAGCAATATACAAAATTATATACTGATTTACGGAAATGAAAAAAATTTAGAATTTAAATTAAATTGCTTTTTAATGATCAACACTGATTACGCGCAATGCTAAGGTACGGCGGGGATGTCAGAAAATAATCCCTAGGACGACACGAACGCCACTTTTTGTGCGTAAAACCGGTCTGTCAAAAGCGTGTTGCTTTTCTAAAACCCCCCGGGAAAAGTTAAATGTCCTTATCCCCTATATTAAGGCCTGTTTACACGGTCCAAGTTCTCGAATCCGAGAAATTGGACGGATTTCTCTGTCCAAGAAATTGGATGATTCGTTGACACTATCCAAGTTCTTGAATGTCACTGATTCGTTAAGAGAAAAACTTGCGCATGCGCATTGTTCATATTCAACATTATGAAATAATAATTACATAAGTTTAAAATTACTATATAAATTCAAATAAAATCATAATAACACAGATAAACCGCAAGAGATCAATTTATTTGAACTAAAATATATGAAAACAGACAACAAAATGACATAATTTGCTACCTGCTTGTTGACGTCACAAAACCTAAGACGCTGATTGGTTAAGGGAGAAAAAATTGGATGGAAAGTAGAACATGCTCTACTATCGTCCAAGAAGTTGGACAAGTTCTTGGATGCTTGTTTACACGATCCAAGCTCAAACCAAAACAAGTTTCCATCAATATCAATCAATCTCTGTCCAAGAAATTGAATCGTCTAAACAGGCCTTTAGTCCCTGGTTTAGACGATCCAATTTCTTGGACAGAGATTGATTGATATTGATGGAAACTTGTTTTGCTTTGAGCTTGGATCGTGTAAACAAGCATCCAAGAACTTGTCCAACTTCTTGGACGATAGTAGAGCATGTTCTACTTTCCATTCAAGTTTTTTCTCCCTTAATCAATCAGCGTCTTAGGTTTTGTGACGTCAACATGCAGGCAGCAAATTATGTCATTTTGTTGTCTGTTTTCATATATTTTAGTTCAAATAAATTGATCTGTTGCGGTTTATTTGTGTTATTATGATTTTATTTTAATTTATATAGTAATCTTAAACTTATTTAATTATTATTTCATAATGTTGAATATGAACAATGCGCATGCGCAAGTTTTTCTCTCAACGAATCAGTGACATTCAAGAACTTGGATAGTGTCAACGAATCATCCAATTTCTTGGACAGAGAAATCCGTCCAATATCTCGGATTCGAGAACTTGGACCGTGTAAAAAGGCCTTTATGTGCTTGTCGTTAGTTCTTACCTGTTTATTTTATAAATGTTTTGTCCTAGTTTATTCTTTCGTATTTTATTTAATAATATCAAACACAATCTTTAGTATTTATAAACCCTGCAAGCTGGATTAGTTTTAGAACCGTTTGCAACATTTGGCGCCCAACGTGGGCCCAGGCCATTAAAAATTTTGGGGCCCTTAGATTAAATTTTTTTCTCGTATATTTTTTATTTATTCAAATATAAAAGTATTTATATATCTTTTCATTTAAGAAAGCATATTTAAAATAAAAATGAATAATAATAAATTAAATTTTAATAAGTAATAAATAAATATGATTAACATTATACAAAAAACAAATAAATATCTTTTTTTATTAATATATATTTGAAATTGATTTTTTTTAAAATCATTATTTTTTTTATACTATTGTTTTAAAATCGTTATAATTAAAAATGATTAGTATGAAAAATTTTTAAAAAAAATAATGAAACTGTAAGTTTGTTAAATTTTTCTATGAGAATTAAATATAAATCTTTTTCATCAAAATAATTATTCGCGGCATTTATTTTTAATTTGATTGTATAGAGCAGGGGTAGCCAAGCTCCTTGATAATCGAGCCATTTTCCAAAATTTAAAATTTTTCGCGAGCCGCAATTAAATGGTATGCAAAAAGGTATTAATTTGTTTTTTGTTTTTTTTGCTGATATTATATTTATTTAAAACATATAAATAAAAGTACAAAATATGTGTATGGAGAATAATAAGAGATAATGGAGAATTTATATAACTGAAATATTACATTCAAGTAACCATTTAACCAATTCATAAAATTTAAACCTTTTTAATTTTGAAAGTTTTAACAATGCTTTAAAATTTAAGAAACTTTATTAGTCTAATCTTTAAATACAAAAACTTTTAAATTTGATAGCTTGGTTCAAAAGAGCTGTCAATGAACAAAAAGAATTAGATAAAATAACGGAATTAAGTTTCTTAACCAACTAAGAAACTTAATTCCGTTATTTTATCATTCTTATATCTTAATTCCGTTATATTATCCGTTAATACATCATGAGAAAAATTCTTTAACCTTTGACACACATCGGTATCCTTTTTATCTATTTTCCAATACTCTAATTACAAGTAAAAATATATTTTGGTATTTTTAATTCTAAAAACAGTTTAATACTTGCTAAAAAAATCTGTTAGCTTATCGGTACTTGATACTAAAACAAACAATCCAAATAAAAAAAAAATTTGTCATTTTTCAGAAATTTGATTTTGTACATTACATAAATGATGAATTAATACTTTAAATAGAATTTAATTAATAGTAATTAATGAATTTCTTAGATCTAATTAGCTGCAAATGAAAGTGATCCACGGCTAAAAAATATTACCTTTACAGGTGCAAAAAATGCTGCGGAAAGTAAAATATGGTTGAATACAGAATTAAGAAAAATTGTTTTTAATTTTTTTTCACAGTTTAATAGTCAGTTCTAAATCATGAATGTTTATCATTGTGTAATCCGATGATGTTTTCTTTATTATTATAATTAGATCACTATTTTGTTTACTCTTTTTCCCCATATTTTTTGAAGCTTTTTTTTAAAAATCTTTTTAAGTATTTTTTCTCTTCGTCGTACTTTCTGCTTTAACTTTTTTTTCAGCTCTTTCAATTTAAATTTTCGCTCTTTTTCTGAAGTTAATGCAAAAAAGTAATTTATTTCTTTTGATTCGACCTTCTTCCTTTTCCAGGACCATTTCTAGAATTTCTCATTGGATAATAAATGAGGAGGTGTGAATAGATTGCCTCCTCATTTAGATAAGTAAATTAATAAAATAATCAGCTGGTATATTAAATGAAGTATTGGAAACAAATAACAAAAATTTAATCTGAATTATTCATATTATACACATGGCGAGAAGCGCCAAAAATTAGTGATTAAGAAGGTACAGGCGTGTTCCAAAACAGCAACTACTTTTACTACTACAATTGATTGCTTGGTGGAAAAATCGGTTACAGTTAATTTGTTTTAGTTTATAAATTTGGTGGTGCGCCATCTGCTGTCAGATTGCCAGTGCCATCTGTTGAGAGTCTGAGGAGACAGCAAGTCGCCGCATAAATGAGAAAAAGGAGTTTCGAAGTTTGAGTAGAATCCATCTCTCATTGACTTATATCTAGTGGGTCTTCAGTAGTACTTACTATTTACTTATGGAACCAATTGTTTTTGCAACAAACAATGCTTCAAGAGGACTTATCTCAAAAACAGTTATCAAGATACTTTCATTATCAATATTAGTTGTATGTATCAGCTTCAGTGCCAAAATTTGACTTAACTAAATGTTCTTTTTGCAATAAATTCTTCCATATTGAGAAAAGCACAGGCTATTGGATATTTGGGAGATGAAACTCTTCTGTCAATGTTCCTGCGGCAACCAACAGCTCATAAATCCCAATGCATCTTTGATTTGCCAATACCCATCATATCAAAACATTCCTTTAAAAATTTGTTATTATTATTAACATATTGTTTTAGAATTCTTTTGTTTTCAAGATCTAACGGGAACTTTCCATGAATTAGGTAGAAAGCTAAACCAGGGAATTTGTTTTGATGAACAAAATTTGCTCAGTTTCAAATTGATATGAGATTTATACCTATCCAGAAGAAGCAAAATAGGGAATCCGATAGAATTTTCAATTATCCATGGGTAGAAACATTTATGAGAAAAGACTTAAAATTTCTCCGTATTAACGCTTTTCGGAAGGCGAATTTCCTCAAGATAAAGCTTCTCGCAACACCTTTTGAGGTATACATACATAGAAAATTTTTTTCTCTTGAGAAAAGACTTTCTCCGTATAAAAGCTATTCAGAAGGCGAATTTCTGCGAAATAAGACTTTTCGCATCACTATTTCAGATAGACATACATTGCGGGGTCCCACTGTGTACCCCTATGGGGTCTATAATTATTTCCTTTGGTAGGATACACTATTATAATACCTGGTCCAATTAGAACATTAAAGGTTAATATTAAGGTCTGATATGAAGCCTTTTGTTAACAATGAGAAAAGACATAAAATTTCTCCGTATTAACGCTTTTCGGAAGGCGAATTTCCTTAAAATAAAGCTTCTCGCAACACTTTTTGAGGTATACATACATAGAACATTTATTTCTTTTGAAAAAAGACTTAGAATTTCTCCGTATAAAAGCTATTCAGAAGGCGAATTTCTGCGAAATAGAGCTTCTCGCAACACCATTTTAGATAGACAAAAACAGTAAAATGCGGGGTCACACTGTGAACTTCCTATGGGGTCTATAATTATTTCCTTTGGTAGGGTACTCCAGTACCCCGCAATATAATACATGGTCCAATTAAAATAATAAAGGTTAATATTAAGGGCAATTAGGAGGCATTTTTTTTAACATTGAAAAATGCACTGTTTTAGATATACAATAATAGTAAAATGCGGGGTCTGCGTATAAAAGCTATTGAGAAGGAGAATTTCTTCGAAATAAAGCTTCTCGCAACACTTTTTGAGATATACAAAAATAGTAAAATGCGGGGTCACACTGTGTACACCCTATGGGGTCTATATTTATTTCCTTTGGTAGGGTACACTATTACAAGGTAACATAACAACTGGTCCAATTAAAACATTAAAGGTTATATTAAGGGCAGTTAGGAGGCATTTTTTTTAACATTGAAAAATGCACTGTTTTAGATATACAATAATAGTAAAATGCGGGGTCCCACTGTGTACCCCCCTAAGGGGTTTATAATTATTTCCTTTAGTAGGGTACACTAGTACAAGGTAATATAACACCTGGTCCAATTAAAACATTAAAGGTTAATATTAAGATCTGGTAGGAGGCTTTGTTAAGATTGAGAAAAGCCTTAGAATTTCTCTGTATAAAAGCTATTCAGAAGGCGAATTTCTGCGAAATAGAGCTTCTCGCATCACTATTTTAGATATACAAAAACAGTAAAATGCGGGGTCACACTGTGTACCTACTATGGGGTCTATAATTATTTCCTTTGGTAGGGTACACTAGTACAAGGTAATATAACAACTGGTCCAATTAAAACATTAAAGGTTATATTAAGGGCAGTTAGGAGGCATTTTTTTAACATTGAAAAATGCACTGTTTTAGATATACAATAATAGTAAAATGCGGGGTCCCACTGTGTACCCCCTAAGGGGTCTATAATTATTTCCTTTAGTAGGGTACACTAGTACAAGGTAATATAACACCTGGTCCAATTAAAACATTAAAGGTTAATATTAAGGTCTGGTAGGAGGCTTTGTTAAGATTGAGAAAAGCCTTAGAATTTCTCTGTATAAAAGCTATTCAGAAGGCGAATTTCTGCGAAATAGAGCTTCTCGCATCACTATTTTAGATATACAAAAACAGTAAAATGCGGGGTCACACTGTGTACCTACTATGGGGTCTATAATTATTTCCTTTGGTAGGGTACACTAGTACAAGGTAATATAACACCTGGTCCAATTAAAACATTAAAGGTTAATATTAAGGTCTGATAGGAGGCATTTTTTTTAACATTGAAAAATGCACTTTTTTAGATATACAATAATAGTAAAATGCGGGGTCCCAATGTGTACCCCCTATGGGGACTATATTTATTTCCTTTGGTAGGGTACACTAGTACCAGGTAATATAACACCTGGTCCAATTAAAATATTAAGGGTTAATATTAAGGTCTGATATGAGGCTTTGTTAATATTGAGAAAAGACTTAGAATTTCTGCGTATAAAAGCTATTGAGAAGGCGAATTTCTTCGAAATAAAGCTTCTCGCAACACTTTTTGAGATATACAAAAATAGTTAAATGCGGGGTCATACTGTGTACCCCCCAATGGGGTCTATAATTATTTCCTTTGGTAGGATACACTATTATAAGGTAATATAATACCTGATCCAATTAGAACATTAAAGGTTAATATTATGGTCTGATAGGAGGCATTTTTCTTAACATTGAAAAAGCACTGTTTTAAATATACATACATAGTAAAATGCGGGGTCACACTGTGTACCCCCTATGGGGTCTATAATTATTTCCTTTGGTAGGGTACACTAGTACCCCGTAATATAATACCTGGTCCAATTACAACATTAAAGGTTAATATTAAGGTTTAATATGAAGCCTTTTGTTAACAATGAGAAAAGACTTAGAATTTCTCCGTATTAACGCTTTTCGGAAGAAGAATTTCCTCAAAATAAAGCTTCTCGCGACACTTTTTTAGATATACATACATAGAAAATTTATTTCTCTTGAAAAAAGACTTAGAATTTCTCTGTATAAAAGCTATTCAGAAGGTGAATTTCTGCGAAATAAGACTTTTCGCAACACTATTTTAGATATACAAAAACAGTAAAATTCGGGGTCGCGCTGCGTACCCCCTATGGGGTCTATAATTTTTTCCTTTAGTAGGGTACCCTAGTACCCCGTAATATAATGCCTGGTCCAATTACAACATTAAAGGTTAATATTAAGGTCTGATAGGAGGTATTTTTCTTAACATTGAAAAATGCACTGTTTTAGATATACAAAAACAGTTAAATTCGGGGTCACGCTGTGTACCCCCTATGGGGTCTATAATTATTTCCTGTGGTAGGGTACACTAGTACCCCGTAATATAATGCCTGGTCCAATTACAACATTAATGGTTAATATTAAGGTCTGATATGAAGCCTTTTGTTAACAATGAGAAAAGATATAAAATTTCTCCGTATTAACGCTTTTCGGAAGGCGAATTTCCTTAAAATAAAGCTTCTCGCAACACTTTTTGAGGTATACATACATAGAACATTTATTTCTTTTGAAAAAAGACTTAGAATTTCTCCGTATAAAAGCTATTCAGAAGGCGAATTTCTGCGAAATAGAGCTTCTCGCAACACCATTTTAGATATACAAAAACACTAAAATGCGGGGTCACACTGTGAACCTCCTATGGGGTCTATAATTATTTCCTTTGGTAGAGTAAAATATTACAAAGTGACATATTAACTGGTCCAATTACAACATTAAAGGATAATATTAAGGTCTGATAGGAGGCATTTTTCTTAACATTGAATAATGAACTGTTTTAGATATACAAAAACAGTAAAATTCGGGGTCACGCTGTGTACCGCCTATGTGGTCTATAATTATTTCCTAAGGTAGGGTACACTAGCACCCCGTATTATAATGCCTAGTCCAATTACAACATTAAAGGTTAATATCAAGGTCTGATATGAAGCCTTTTGGTAACAATGAGAAAAGACTTAGAATTTCTCCGTATTAACGCTTTTCGGAAGGCGAATTTCCTCAAAATAAAGCTTCTCGCGACACTTTTTGAGATATACATACATAGAAAATTTACTTCTCTTGAAAAAAGACTTAGAATTTCTCCGTATAAAAGCTATTCAGAAGGCGAATTTCTGCGAAATAACACTTTTCGCAACACTATTTTAGATATACAAAAACAGTAAAATTCGGGGTCACGCTGCGTACCCCCTATGGGGTCTATAATTTTTTCCTTTGGTATGGTACACTAGTTCCCAGTAATATAATACCTTGTCCAATTACAACATTAAAGTTTAATATTAAGGATTGATAGGAGGCATTTTTCTCAACATTGAAAAAGCACTGTTTTAGATATACATACATAGTAAAATGCGGAGTCACACTGTGTACCCCCTATGGGCTGTATAATTATTTCCTTTGGTAGGGTGCACTAGTACCAGGTAATATAACACCTGGACCAATTAAAATATTAAGGGTCAATATAAAGGTCTGTTAGGAGGTTTTGTTAACATTGAGGAAAGACTTGGAATTTCTGCGTATAAAAGCTCATCAGAAGGCGAATTTCTTCGAAATAAAGCATCTCGCAACACTTTTTGAGATATACAAAAATAGTAAAATGCGGGGTCACACTGTGTACACCCTATGGGGTCTATATTTATTTCCTTTGGTAGGGTACACTATTACAAGGTAACATAACAACTGGTCCAATTAAAACATTAAAGGTTATATTAAGGGCAGTTAGGAGGCATTTTTTTTAACATTGAAAAATGCACTGTTTTAGATATACAATAATAGTAAAATGCGGGGTCCCACTGTGTACCACCCTAAGGGGTTTATAATTATTTCCTTTAGTAGGGTACACTAGTACAAGGTAATATAACACCTGGTCCAATTAAAACATTAAAGGTTAATATTAAGATCTGGTAGGAGGCTTTGTTAAGATTGAGAAAAGCCTTAGAATTTCTCTGTATAAAAGCTATTCAGAAGGCGAATTTCTGCGAAATAGAGCTTCTCGCATCACTATTTTAGATATACAAAAACAGTAAAATGCGGGGTCACACTGTGTACCTACTATGGGGTCTATAATTATTTCCTTTGGTAGGGTACACTAGTACAAGGTAATATAACAACTGGTCCAATTAAAACATTAAAGGTTATATTAAGGGCAGTTAGGAGGCATTTTTTTTAACATTGAAAAATGCACTGTTTTAGATATACAATAATAGTAAAATGCGGGGTCCCAATGTGTACCCCCTATGGGGACTATATTTATTTCCTTTGGTAGGGTACACTAGTACCAGGTAATATAACACCTGGTCCAATTAAAATATTAAGGGTTAATATTAAGGTCTGATATGAGGCTTTGTTAATATTGAGAAAAGACTTAGAATTTCTGCGTATAAAAGCTATTGAGAAGGCGAATTTCTTCGAAATAAAGCTTCTCGCAACACTTTTTGAGATATACAAAAATAGTTAAATGCGGGGTCATACTGTGTACCCCCCAATGGGGTCTATAATTATTTCCTTTGGTAGGATACACTATTATAAGGTAATATAATACCTGATCCAATTAGAACATTAAAGGTTAATATTATGGTCTGATAGGAGGCATTTTTCTTAACATTGAAAAAGCACTGTTTTAAATATACATACATAGTAAAATGCGGGGTCACACTGTGTACCCCCTATAGGGTCTATAATTTTTTCCTTTAATAGGTTACATTACTACAAGGTAATATAACACCTGGTCCAATTACAACATTAAATGTTAATATTAAGGTATGATATGAAGCCTTTTGTTAACAATGAGAAAAGACTTAAAATTTCTCCGTATTAACGCTTTTCGGAAGGCGAATTTCTTCAAGATAAAGCTTCTCGCGACACTTTTTAAGATATACATACATAGAAAATTTATTTCTCTTGAAAAAAGACTTAGAATTTCTCCGTATAAAAGCTATTCAGAAGGCTAATTTCTGCGAAATAATACTTTTCGCATCACTATTTCAGATAGACATACATTGCGGGGTCACACTGTGTACCCCCTATGGGGTCTATAATTATTTCCTTTGGTAGGGTACACTATTACAAGGTTACATAACAACTGGTCCAATTACAACGTTAAAGGTTAATATTAAGGTCTGATAGAAGGCATTTTTCTTAACATTGAAAAATGCACTGTTTTAGATAAACAAAAACAGTAAAATTCGGGTTCACGCTGTTTACCCCCTATGGGGTCTATAATTATTTCCTTTGATAGGGTACACTAGTACCCCGTAATATAATACCTGGTCCAATTACAACATTAAAGGCTAATATTAAGGTCTCATATATGAAGCCTTTTGTTAACAATGAGAAAAGGCTTAGAATTTCTCCGTATTAACGCTTTTCGGAAGGCGAATTTCCTCAAAATAAGGCTTCTCGCGACACTTTTTGAGATATATATACATAGAAAATTTATTTCTCTTGAAAAAAGACTTAGAATTTCTCCGTATAAATATTATTCAGAAGGCGAATTTCTGCGAAATAAGACTTTTCGCAACACTATTTTAGATATACAAAAACAGTAAAATTCGGGGTCACGCTGTTTACCCCCTATGGGGTGTATAATTTTTTCCTTTGGTAGAGTACACTAGTACCCCGTAATATAATACCTTGTCAGATTACAACATTAAATGTTAATATTAAGGTCTGATAGGAGGCATTTTTCTTAACATTGAAAAAGCACTGTTTTAAATATACATACATAGTAAAATGCGGGGTCACACTATGTACCCCCTATGGGGTCTATAATTATTTCCTTTAGTAGGTTACATTACTACAAGGTAATATAACACCTGGTCCAATTACAACATTAAAGGTTAATATTAAGGTATGATATGAAGCCTTTTGTTAACAATGAGAAAAGACTTAAAAGTTCTCCGTATTAACGCTTTTCGGAAGGCGAATTTCTTCAAGATAAAGCTTCTCGCGACACTTTTTGAGATATACATACATAGAAAATTTATTTCTCTTGAAAAAAGACTTAGAATTTCTCCGTATAAAAGCTATTCAGAAGGCGAATTTCCTCAAAATAAAGCTTCTCGCAACACTTTTTGAGGTATACATTCATAGAAAATTTATTTCTCTTGAGAAAAGACTTCGAATTTCTCCGTATAAAAGCTATTCAGAAGGCTAATTTCTGCGAAATAATACTTTTCGCATCACTATTTCAGATAGACATATATTGCGGATTCACACTGTGTACCCCCTATGGGGTCTATAATTATTTCCTTTGGTAGGGTACACTATTACAAGGTAACTTAACAACTGGTCCAATTACAACGTTAAAGGTTAATATTAAGGTCTGATAGGAGGCATTTTTCTTAACATTGAAAAATGCACTGTTTTAAATATACATACATAGTAAAATGCGGGGTCGCACTGTGTACCCCCTATGGGGTCTATAATTATTTCCTTTGGTAGGGTACACTAGTACCCCGTAATATAATGCCTGGTCCAATTACAACATTAAAGGTTAATATTAAGGTCTGATAGGAGGCATGTTCCTCAACATTGAAAAAGCACTGTTTTAGATATACATACATAGTAAAATGCGGGGTCACACTGTGTACCCCCTATGGGCTGTATAAATATTTCCTTTGGTAGGGTGCACTAGTACCAGGTAATATAACACCTGGTCTAATTAAAATATTAAGGGTCAATATTAAGGTCTGTTAGGAGGCTTTGTTAACATTGATTAAAGACTTGGAATTTCTGCGTATTAACGCTTTTCGGAAGGCGAATTTCCTCAAAATAAAGCTTATCGCGACACTTTTTTAGATATACATACATAGAAAATTTATTTCTCTTGAAAAAAGACTTAGAATTTCTCCGTATAAAAGCTATTCAGAAGGTGAATTTCTGCGAAATAAGACTTTTCGCAACACTATTTTAGATATACAAAAACAGTAAAATTCGGGGTCACGCTGCGTACCCCCTATGGGGTCTATAAATTTTTCCTTTGGTTGGGTACCCTAGTACAAGGTAATATAACACCTGGTCCAATTACAACATTAAAGGTTATTATTAAGGTATGATATGAAGCCTTTTGTTAACAATGAGAAAAGACTTAAAATTTCTCCGTGTTAACGCTTTTCGGAAGGCGAAATTCTTCGAAATAAAGCTTCTCTCAACACTATTTTAGAGATACAAAAACAGTAAAATTCGGGGTCACGCTGTGTACCCCCTATGAGGTCTATAATTATTTCCTTAGGGTACACTAGTACCCCGTAATATAATACCTTCTCCCATTACAACATTAAAGGTTAATATTAAGGTATGATATGAAGCCTTTTATTTAACATTGAAAAATGCACTGTTTTAAATATACATACATAGTAAAATGCGGGGTCACACTGTGTACCCCCTATGGGCTGTATAATTATTTCCTTTGGAAGGGTACACTAGTATCAGGTAATATAACACCTGGTCCAATTAAAATATTAAGGGTCAATATTAAGGTCTGTTAGGAGGCTTTGTTAACATTGAGAAAAGACTTTCCTCAAAATAAAGCTTCTCGCGACACTTTTTGAGATATACATACATAGAAAATTTATTTCTCTAGGAAAAAAGACTTCGAATTTCTCCGTATAAAAGCTATTCAGAAGGCGAATTTCTGCGAAATAAGACTTTTCGCAAGACTATTTTAGATATATAAAAAAAGTAAAATTCGGGGTCACGCTGCGTACCCCCTATGGGGTCTATAATTTTTTCCTTTGGTAGGGTACACTAGTACCCCGTTATATAATACCATGTCCAATTACAACATTAAAGGTTAATATTTAGGTCTGATAGGAGGCATTTTTCTTAACATTGAAAAATGCACTGTTTTAGATATACAAAAAGAGTGAAATTCGGGGTCACGCTGCGTACCCCCTATGGGCTCTATAATTATTTCCTCTGGTAGGGTACACTAGTACCAGGAAATATAACACCTGGTTCAATTAAAATATTAAGGGTCAATATTAAGGCCTGTTAGGAGGCTTTGTTATTATTGAGAAAAGACTTAGAATTTCTGCGTATAAAAGCTCTTCAGAAGGCGAATTTCTTCGAAATAAAGCTTCTCGCAACACTTTTTGAGATATACAAAAACAGTAAAATTCAGGGTTATACTGTGTACCCCCTATAGGGTCTATAATTTTTTCCTTTGGTAGGGTACACTAGTATCCCGTAATATAATACCTGGTCCAATTACAACATTAAAGGTTTATATTAAGGTATGATATGAAGTCTTTTGTTAACAATGAGAAAAGACTTAAAATTTCTCCGTATAAAAGCTATTCCGAAGGTGAATTTCTGCGAAATAAGACTTTTCGCAACACTATTTTAGATATACAAAAACAGTAAAATTTGGGGTCACGCTGCGTACCCCCTATGGGGTCTATAAATTTTTCCTTTGGTAGGGTACCCTAGTACAATGTAATATAACACCTAGTCCATTTACAACATTAAAGGTTAATATTAATGTATGATATGAAGCCTTTTGTTTACAATGAGAAAAGACTTAAAATTTCTCCGTATTAACGATTTTCGGAAGGCGAATTTCCTCAAAATAAAGCTTCTCGCGACACTTTTTGAGATATACATACAAAGAAAATTTATTTCTCCTCTTGAAAAAAGATTTAGAATTTCTCGGTATTAACGCTTTTCGGAAGGCGAAATTCTTCGAAATAAAGCTTCTATCAACACTATTGTAGAGATACAAAAACAGTAAAATTCGGGGTCACGCTGTGTACCCCCTATGAGGTCTATAATTATTTCCTTAGGGTACACTAGTACCCCGTAATATAATACCTTCTCCCATTACAACATTAAAGGTTAATATTAAGGTCTTATAGGAAGCATTTTTCTTAACATTGAAAAATGCACTATTTTAAATATACATACATAGTAAAATGCGGGGTCACACTGTGTACCCCCTATGGGCTGTATAATTATTTCCTTTGGAAGGGTACACTAGTATCAGGTAATATAACACCTGGTCCAATTAAAATATTAAGGGTCAATATTAAGGTCTGTTAGGAGGCTTTGTTAACATTGAGAAAAGACTTTCCTCAAAATAAAGCTTCTCGTGACACTTTTTGAGATATACATACATAGAAAATTTATTTCTCTAGGAAAAAAGACTTCGAATTTCTCCGTATAAAAGCTATTCAGAAGGCGAATTTCTGCGAAATAAGACTTTTCGCAACACTATTTTAGATATATAAAAAAAGTAAAATTCGGGGTCACGCTGCGTACCCCCTATGGGGTCTATAATTTTTTCCTAAGGTAGGGAACACTAGTACCCCGTAATATAATACCTGGTCCAATTACAACATTAAAGGTTAATATTAAGGTCTGATATGAAGCCTTTTGTTAACAATGAGAAAAGTAGTGGAATTTCTCTGTATTAACGCTTTTCGGAAGGCGAATTTCCTCAAAATAAAGCTTCTCGCAACACTTTTTGAGATATACATACATAAAAAATTTATTTTTCTTGAAAAAAGACTTAGAATTTGTCCGTATTAACGCTTTTCGGAAGGCGAATTTCTGCGAAATATGACTTTTCGCAACACTATTTTAGATATATAAAAAAAGTAAAATGCGGGGTCCCAATGTGTACCCCCTATGGGGACTATATTTATTTCCTTTGGTAGGGTACACTAGTACCAGGTAATATAACACCTGGTCCAATTAAAATATTAAGGGTTAATATTAAGGTCTGATATGAGGCTTTGTTAATATTGAGAAAAGACTTAGAATTTCTGCGTATAAAAGCTATTGAGAAGGCGAATTTCTTCGAAATAAAGCTTCTCGCAACACTTTTTGAGATATACAAAAATAGTTAAATGCGGGGTCATACTGTGTACCCCCCAATGGGGTCTATAATTATTTCCTTTGGTAGGATACACTATTATAAGGTAATATAATACCTGATCCAATTAGAACATTAAAGGTTAATATTATGGTCTGATAGGAGGCATTTTTCTTAACATTGAAAAAGCACTGTTTTAAATATACATACATAGTAAAATGCGGGGTCACACTGTGTACCCCCTATGGGGTCTATAATTATTTCCTTTGTTAGGGTACACTAGTACCCCGTAATATAATACCTGGTCCAATTACAACATTAAAGGTTAATATTAAGGTTTAATATGAAGCCTTTTGTTAACAATGAGAAAAGACTTAGAATTTCTCCGTATTAACGCTTTTCGGAAGAAGAATTTCCTCAAAATAAAGCTTCTCGCGACACTTTTTTAGATATACATACATAGAAAATTTATTTCTCTTGAAAAAAGACTTAGAATTTCTCTGTATAAAAGCTATTCAGAAGGTGAATTTCTGCGAAATAGAGCTTCTCGCAACACCATTTTAGATATACAAAAACACTAAAATGCGGGGTCACACTGTGAACCTCCTATGGGGTCTATAATTATTTCCTTTGGTAGAGTAAAATATTACAAAGTGACATATTAACTGGTCCAATTACAACATTAAAGGATAATATTAAGGTCTGATAGGAGGCATTTTTCTTAACATTGAATAATGAACTGTTTTAGATATACAAAAACAGTAAAATTCGGGGTCACGCTGTGTACCCCTTATGTGGTCTATAATTATTTCCTAAGGTAGGGTACACTAGCACCCCGTATTATAATGCCTAGTCCAATTACAACATTAAAGGTTAATATTAAGGATTGATAGGAGGCATTTTTCTCAACATTGAAAAAGCACTGTTTTAGATATACATACATAGTAAAATGCGGAGTCACACTGTGTACCCCCTATGGGCTGTATAATTATTTCCTTTGGTAGGGTGCACTAGTACCAGGTAATATAACACCTGGACCAATTAAAATATTAAGGGTCAATATAAAGGTCTGTTAGGAGGTTTTGTTAACATTGAGGAAAGACTTGGAATTTCTGCGTATAAAAGCTCATCAGAAGGCGAATTTCTTCGAAATAAAGCATCTCGCAACACTTTTTTAGATATACAAAAGCAGTAAAATTCGGGGTCACACTGTGTACCCCCTATAGGGTCTATAATTTTTTCCTTTAATAGGTTACATTACTACAAGGTAATATAACACCTGGTCCAATTACAACATTAAATGTTAATATTAAGGTATGATATGAAGCCTTTTGTTAACAATGAGAAAAGACTTAAAATTTCTCCGTATTAACGCTTTTCGGAAGGCGAATTTCTTCAAGATAAAGCTTCTCGCGACACTTTTTAAGATATACATACATAGAAAATTTATTTCTCTTGAAAAAAGACTTAGAATTTCTCCGTATAAAAGCTATTCAGAAGGCTAATTTCTGCGAAATAATACTTTTCGCATCACTATTTCAGATAGACATACATTGCGGGGTCACACTGTGTACCCCCTATGGGGTCTATAATTATTTCCTTTGGTAGGGTACACTATTACAAGGTTACATAACAACTGGTCCAATTACAACGTTAAAGGTTAATATTAAGG
Source organism: Parasteatoda lunata (assembly GCA_949128135.1). Taxonomy (NCBI): domain Eukaryota; kingdom Metazoa; phylum Arthropoda; class Arachnida; order Araneae; family Theridiidae; genus Parasteatoda; species Parasteatoda lunata. Next base: position 117,864,532 of record OX421972.1, on the reverse strand, counting down.
TCTGATAGAAGGCATTTTTCTTAACATTGAAAAATGCACTGTTTTAGATAAGCAAAAACAGTAAAATTCGGGTTCACGCTGTTTACCCCCTATGGGGTCTATAATTATTTCCTTTGATAGGGTACACTAGTACCCCGTAATATAATACCTGGTCCAATTACAACATTAAAGGCTAATATTAAGGTCTCATATATGAAGCCTTTTGTTAACAATGAGAAAAGGCTTAGAATTTCTCCGTATTAACGCTTTTCGGAAGGCGAATTTCCTCAAAATAAGGCTTCTCGCGACACTTTTTGAGATATATATACATAGAAAATTTATTTCTCTTGAAAAAAGACTTAGAATTTCTCCGTATAAATATTATTCAGAAGGCGAATTTCTGCGAAATAAGACTTTTCGCAACACTATTTTAGATATACAAAAACAGTAAAATTCGGGGTCACGCTGTTTACCCCCTATGGGGTGTATAATTTTTTCCTTTGGTAGAGTACACTAGTACCCCGTAATATAATACCTTGTCAGATTACAACATTAAATGTTAATATTAAGGTCTGATAGGAGGCATTTTTCTTAACATTGAAAAAGCACTGTTTTAAATATACATACATAGTAAAATGCGGGGTCACACTATGTACCCCCTATGGGGTCTATAATTATTTCCTTTAGTAGGTTACATTACTACAAGGTAATATAACACCTGGTCCAATTACAACATTAAAGGTTAATATTAAGGTATGATATGAAGCCTTTTGTTAACAATGAGAAAAGACTTAAAAGTTCTCCGTATTAACGCTTTTCGGAAGGCGAATTTCTTCAAGATAAAGCTTCTCGCGACACTTTTTGAGATATACATACATAGAAAATTTATTTCTCTTGAAAAAAGACTTAGAATTTCTCCGTATAAAAGCTATTCAGAAGGCGAATTTCCTCAAAATAAAGCTTCTCGCAACACTTTTTGAGGTATACATTCATAGAAAATTTATTTCTCTTGAGAAAAGACTTCGAATTTCTCCGTATAAAAGCTATTCAGAAGGCTAATTTCTGCGAAATAATACTTTTCGCATCACTATTTCAGATAGACATATATTGCGGATTCACACTGTGTACCCCCTATGGGGTCTATAATTATTTCCTTTGGTAGGGTACACTATTACAAGGTAACTTAACAACTGGTCCAATTACAACGTTAAAGGTTAATATTAAGGTCTGATAGGAGGCATTTTTCTTAACATTGAAAAATGCACTGTTTTAAATATACATACATAGTAAAATGCGGGGTCGCACTGTGTACCCCCTATGGGGTCTATAATTATTTCCTTTGGTAGGGTACACTAGTACCCCGTAATATAATGCCTGGTCCAATTACAACATTAAAGGTTAATATTAAGGTCTGATAGGAGGCATGTTCCTCAACATTGAAAAAGCACTGTTTTAGATATACATACATAGTAAAATGCGGGGTCACACTGTGTACCCCCTATGGGCTGTATAAATATTTCCTTTGGTAGGGTGCACTAGTACCAGGTAATATAACACCTGGTCTAATTAAAATATTAAGGGTCAATATTAAGGTCTGTTAGGAGGCTTTGTTAACATTGATTAAAGACTTGGAATTTCTGCGTATTAACGCTTTTCGGAAGGCGAATTTCCTCAAAATAAAGCTTATCGCGACACTTTTTTAGATATACATACATAGAAAATTTATTTCTCTTGAAAAAAGACTTAGAATTTCTCCGTGTTAACGCTTTTCGGAAGGCGAAATTCTTCGAAATAAAGCTTCTCTCAACACTATTTTAGAGATACAAAAACAGTAAAATTCGGGGTCACGCTGTGTACCCCCTATGAGGTCTATAATTATTTCCTTAGGGTACACTAGTACCCCGTAATATAATACCTTCTCCCATTACAACATTAAAGGTTAATATTAAGGTATGATATGAAGCCTTTTATTTAACATTGAAAAATGCACTGTTTTAAATATACATACATAGTAAAATGCGGGGTCACACTGTGTACCCCCTATGGGCTGTATAATTATTTCCTTTGGAAGGGTACACTAGTATCAGGTAATATAACACCTGGTCCAATTAAAATATTAAGGGTCAATATTAAGGTCTGTTAGGAGGCTTTGTTAACATTGAGAAAAGACTTTCCTCAAAATAAAGCTTCTCGCGACACTTTTTGAGATATACATACATAGAAAATTTATTTCTCTAGGAAAAAAGACTTCGAATTTCTCCGTATAAAAGCTATTCAGAAGGCGAATTTCTGCGAAATAAGACTTTTCGCAACACTATTTTAGATATATAAAAAAAGTAAAATTCGGGGTCACGCTGCGTACCCCCTATGGGGTCTATAATTTTTTCCTTTGGTAGGGTACACTAGTACCCCGTTATATAATACCATGTCCAATTACAACATTAAAGGTTAATATTTAGGTCTGATAGGAGGCATTTTTCTTAACATTGAAAAATGCACTGTTTTAGATATACAAAAAGAGTGAAATTCGGGGTCACGCTGCGTACCCCCTATGGGGTCTATAATTTTTTCCTTTGGTAGGGTACACTAATACCCCGTAATATAATACCTTGTCCAATTACAACAATAAAGGTTAATATTAAGGTCTGATAAGAGGAATTTTTCTTAACATTGAAAAATGCACTGTTTTAGTTATACATACATAGTAAAATGCGGGGTCACGCTGTGTACCCCCTATGGGCTCTATAATTATTTCCTCTGGTAGGGTACACTAGTACCAGGAAATATAACACCTGGTTCAATTAAAATATTAAGGGTCAATATTAAGGCCTGTTAGGAGGCTTTGTTATTATTGAGAAAAGACTTAGAATTTCTGCGTATAAAAGCTCTTCAGAAGGCGAATTTCTTCGAAATAAAGCTTCTCGCAACACTTTTTGAGATATACAAAAACAGTAAAATTCAGGGTTATACTGTGTACCCCCTATAGGGTCTATAATTTTTTCCTTTGGTAGGGTACACTAGTATCCCGTAATATAATACCTGGTCCAATTACAACATTAAAGGTTTATATTAAGGTATGATATGAAGTCTTTTGTTAACAATGAGAAAAGACTTAAAATTTCTCCGTATAAAAGCTATTCCGAAGGTGAATTTCTGCGAAATAAGACTTTTCGCAACACTATTTTAGATATACAAAAACAGTAAAATTTGGGGTCACGCTGCGTACCCCCTATGGGGTCTATAAATTTTTCCTTTGGTAGGGTACCCTAGTACAATGTAATATAACACCTAGTCCATTTACAACATTAAAGGTTAATATTAATGTATGATATGAAGCCTTTTGTTTACAATGAGAAAAGACTTAAAATTTCTCCGTATTAACGATTTTCGGAAGGCGAATTTCCTCAAAATAAAGCTTCTCGCGACACTTTTTGAGATATACATACAAAGAAAATTTATTTCTCCTCTTGAAAAAAGATTTAGAATTTCTCGGTATTAACGCTTTTCGGAAGGCGAAATTCTTCGAAATAAAGCTTCTATCAACACTATTGTAGAGATACAAAAACAGTAAAATTCGGGGTCACGCTGTGTACCCCCTATGAGGTCTATAATTATTTCCTTAGGGTACACTAGTACCCCGTAATATAATACCTTCTCCCATTACAACATTAAAGGTTAATATTAAGGTCTTATAGGAAGCATTTTTCTTAACATTGAAAAATGCACTATTTTAAATATACATACATAGTAAAATGCGGGGTCACACTGTGTACCCCCTATGGGCTGTATAATTATTTCCTTTGGAAGGGTACACTAGTATCAGGTAATATAACACCTGGTCCAATTAAAATATTAAGGGTCAATATTAAGGTCTGTTAGGAGGCTTTGTTAACATTGAGAAAAGACTTTCCTCAAAATAAAGCTTCTCGTGACACTTTTTGAGATATACATACATAGAAAATTTATTTCTCTAGGAAAAAAGACTTCGAATTTCTCCGTATAAAAGCTATTCAGAAGGCGAATTTCTGCGAAATAAGACTTTTCGCAACACTATTTTAGATATATAAAAAAAGTAAAATTCGGGGTCACGCTGCGTACCCCCTATGGGGTCTATAATTTTTTCCTTAGGTAGGGAACACTAGTACCCCGTAATATAATACCTGGTCCAATTACAACATTAAAGGTTAATATTAAGGTCTGATATGAAGCCTTTTGTTAACAATGAGAAAAGTAGTGGAATTTCTCCGAATTAACGCTTTTCGGAAGGCGAATATCCTCAAAATAAAGCTTCTCGCGACACTTTTTGAGATATACATACATCGAAAATTTATTTTTCCTCTTGAAAAAAGACTTAGAATTTGTCCGTATTAACGCTTTTCGGAAGGCGAATTTCTGCGAAATATGACTTTTCGCAACACTATTTTAGATATATAAAAAAAGTAAAATTCGGGGTCACGCTGCGTACCCCCTATGGGGTCTATAATTATTTCCTTTGGTAGGGTACACTATTACTCCGCAATATAATACCTGGTCCAATTAAAACATTAAAGGTTAATATTAAGGTATGATATGAAGCCTTTTGTTAACAATGAGAAAAGACTTAAAATTTCTCTGTATTAACGCTTTTCGGAAGGCGAATTTCCTCAAAATAAAGCTTCTCGCAACACTTTTTGAGATATACATACATAAAAAATTTATTTTTCTTGAAAAAAGACTTAGAATTTGTCCGTATTAACGCTTTTCGGAAGGCGAATTTCTGCGAAATATGACTTTTCGCAACACTATTTTAGATATATAAAAAAAGTAAAATGCGGGGTCCCAATGTGTACCCCCTATGGGGACTATATTTATTTCCTTTGGTAGGGTGCACTAGTACCAGGTAATATAACACCTGGTCCAATTAAAATATTAAGGGTTAATATTAAGGTCTGATATGAGGCTTTGTTAATATTGAGAAAAGACTTAGAATTTCTGCGTATAAAAGCTATTGAGAAGGCGAATTTCTTCGAAATAAAGCTTCTCGCAACACTTTTTGAGATATACAAAAATAGTTAAATGCGGGGTCATACTGTGTACCCCCCAATGGGGTCTATAATTATTTCCTTTGGTAGGATACACTATTATAAGGTAATATAATACCTGATCCAATTAGAACATTAAAGGTTAATATTATGGTCTTATAGGAGGCATTTTTCTTAACATTGAAAAAGCACTGTTTTAAATATACATACATAGTAAAATGCGGGGTCACACTGTGTACCCCCTATGGGGTCTATAATTATTTCCTTTGTTAGGGTACACTAGTACCCCGTAATATAATACCTGGTCCAATTACAACATTAAAGGTTAATATTAAGGTTTAATATGAAGCCTTTTGTTAACAATGAGAAAAGACTTAGAATTTCTCCGTATTAACGCTTTTCGGAAGAAGAATTTCCTCAAAATAAAGCTTCTCGCGACACTTTTTTAGATATACATACATAGAAAATTTATTTCTCTTGAAAAAAGACTTAGAATTTCTCTGTATAAAAGCTATTCAGAAGGTGAATTTCTGCGAAATAGAGCTTCTCGCAACACCATTTTAGATATACAAAAACACTAAAATGCGGGGTCACACTGTGAACCTCCTATGGGGTCTATAATTATTTCCTTTGGTAGAGTAAAATATTACAAAGTGACATATTAACTGGTCCAATTACAACATTAAAGGATAATATTAAGGTCTGATAGGAGGCATTTTTCTTAACATTGAATAATGAACTGTTTTAGATATACAAAAACAGTAAAATTCGGGGTCACGCTGTGTACCCCTTATGTGGTCTATAATTATTTCCTAAGGTAGGGTACACTAGCACCCCGTATTATAATGCCTAGTCCAATTACAACATTAAAGGTTAATATTAAGGATTGATAGGAGGCATTTTTCTCAACATTGAAAAAGCACTGTTTTAGATATACATACATAGTAAAATGCGGAGTCACACTGTGTACCCCCTATGGGCTGTATAATTATTTCCTTTGGTAGGGTGCACTAGTACCAGGTAATATAACACCTGGACCAATTAAAATATTAAGGGTCAATATAAAGGTCTGTTAGGAGGTTTTGTTAACATTGAGGAAAGACTTGGAATTTCTGCGTATAAAAGCTCATCAGAAGGCGAATTTCTTCGAAATAAAGCATCTCGCAACACTTTTTTAGATATACAAAAGCAGTAAAATTCGGGGTCACACTGTGTACCCCCTATAGGGTCTATAATTTTTTCCTTTAATAGGTTACATTACTACAAGGTAATATAACACCTGGTCCAATTACAACATTAAATGTTAATATTAAGGTATGATATGAAGCCTTTTGTTAACAATGAGAAAAGACTTAAAATTTCTCCGTATTAACGCTTTTCGGAAGGCGAATTTCTTCAAGATAAAGCTTCTCGCGACACTTTTTAAGATATACATACATGGAAAATTTATTTCTCTTGAAAAAAGACTTAGAATTTCTCCGTATAAAAGCTATTCAGAAGGCTAATTTCTGCGAAATAATACTTTTCGCATCACTATTTCAGATAGACATACATTGCGGGGTCACACTGTGTACCCCCTATGGGGTCTATAATTATTTCCTTTGGTAGGGTACACTATTACAAGGTTACATAACAACTGGTCCAATTACAACGTTAAAGGTTAATATTAAGGTCTGATAGAAGGCATTTTTCTTAACATTGAAAAATGCACTGTTTTAGATAAGCAAAAACAGTAAAATTCGGGTTCACGCTGTTTACCCCCTATGGGGTCTATAATTATTTCCTTTGATAGGGTACACTAGTACCCCGTAATATAATACCTGGTCCAATTACAACATTAAAGGCTAATATTAAGGTCTCATATATGAAGCCTTTTGTTAACAATGAGAAAAGGCTTAGAATTTCTCCGTATTAACGCTTTTCGGAAGGCGAATTTCCTCAAAATAAGGCTTCTCGCGACACTTTTTGAGATATATATACATAGAAAATTTATTTCTCTTGAAAAAAGACTTAGAATTTCTCCGTATAAATATTATTCAGAAGGCGAATTTCTGCGAAATAAGACTTTTCGCAACACTATTTTAGATATACAAAAACAGTAAAATTCGGGGTCACGCTGTTTACCCCCTATGGGGTGTATAATTTTTTCCTTTGGTAGAGTACACTAGTACCCCGTAATATAATACCTTGTCAGATTACAACATTAAATGTTAATATTAAGGTCTGATAGGAGGCATTTTTCTTAACATTGAAAAAGCACTGTTTTAAATATACATACATAGTAAAATGCGGGGTCACACTATGTACCCCCTATGGGGTCTATAATTATTTCCTTTAGTAGGTTACATTACTACAAGGTAATATAACACCTGGTCCAATTACAACATTAAAGGTTAATATTAAGGTATGATATGAAGCCTTTTGTTAACAATGAGAAAAGACTTAAAAGTTCTCCGTATTAACGCTTTTCGGAAGGCGAATTTCTTCAAGATAAAGCTTCTCGCGACACTTTTTGAGATATACATACATAGAAAATTTATTTCTCTTGAAAAAAGACTTAGAATTTCTCCGTATAAAAGCTATTCAGAAGGCGAATTTCCTCAAAATAAAGCTTCTCGCAACACTTTTTGAGGTATACATTCATAGAAAATTTATTTCTCTTGAGAAAAGACTTCGAATTTCTCCGTATAAAAGCTATTCAGAAGGCTAATTTCTGCGAAATAATACTTTTCGCATCACTATTTCAGATAGACATATATTGCGGATTCACACTGTGTACCCCCTATGGGGTCTATAATTATTTCCTTTGGTAGGGTACACTATTACAAGGTAACTTAACAACTGGTCCAATTACAACGTTAAAGGTTAATATTAAGGTCTGATAGGAGGCATTTTTCTTAACATTGAAAAATGCACTGTTTTAAATATACATACATAGTAAAATGCGGGGTCGCACTGTGTACCCCCTATGGGGTCTATAATTATTTCCTTTGGTAGGGTACACTAGTACCCCGTAATATAATGCCTGGTCCAATTACAACATTAAAGGTTAATATTAAGGTCTGATAGGAGGCATGTTCCTCAACATTGAAAAAGCACTGTTTTAGATATACATACATAGTAAAATGCGGGGTCACACTGTGTACCCCCTATGGGCTGTATAAATATTTCCTTTGGTAGGGTGCACTAGTACCAGGTAATATAACACCTGGTCTAATTAAAATATTAAGGGTCAATATTAAGGTCTGTTAGGAGGCTTTGTTAACATTGATTAAAGACTTGGAATTTCTGCGTATTAACGCTTTTCGGAAGGCGAATTTCCTCAAAATAAAGCTTATCGCGACACTTTTTTAGATATACATACATAGAAAATTTATTTCTCTTGAAAAAAGACTTAGAATTTCTCCGTATAAAAGCTATTCAGAAGGTGAATTTCTGCGAAATAAGACTTTTCGCAACACTATTTTAGATATACAAAAACAGTAAAATTCGGGGTCACGCTGCGTACCCCCTATGGGGTCTATAAATTTTTCCTTTGGTAGGGTACCCTAGTACAAGGTAATATAACACCTGGTCCAATTACAACATTAAAGGTTATTATTAAGGTATGATATGAAGCCTTTTGTTAACAATGAGAAAAGACTTAAAATTTCTCCGTGTTAACGCTTTTCGGAAGGCGAAATTCTTCGAAATAAAGCTTCTCTCAACACTATTTTAGAGATACAAAAACAGTAAAATTCGGGGTCACGCTGTGTACCCCCTATGAGGTCTATAATTATTTCCTTAGGGTACACTAGTACCCCGTAATATAATACCTTCTCCCATTACAACATTAAAGGTTAATATTAAGGTATGATATGAAGCCTTTTATTTAACATTGAAAAATGCACTGTTTTAAATATACATACATAGTAAAATGCGGGGTCACACTGTGTACCCCCTATGGGCTGTATAATTATTTCCTTTGGAAGGGTACACTAGTATCAGGTAATATAACACCTGGTCCAATTAAAATATTAAGGGTCAATATTAAGGTCTGTTAGGAGGCTTTGTTAACATTGAGAAAAGACTTTCCTCAAAATAAAGCTTCTCGCGACACTTTTTGAGATATACATACATAGAAAATTTATTTCTCTAGGAAAAAAGACTTCGAATTTCTCCGTATAAAAGCTATTCAGAAGGCGAATTTCTGCGAAATAAGACTTTTCGCAACACTATTTTAGATATATAAAAAAAGTAAAATTCGGGGTCACGCTGCGTACCCCCTATGGGGTCTATAATTTTTTCCTTTGGTAGGGTACACTAGTACCCCGTTATATAATACCATGTCCAATTACAACATTAAAGGTTAATATTTAGGTCTGATAGGAGGCATTTTTCTTAACATTGAAAAATGCACTGTTTTAGATATACAAAAAGAGTGAAATTCGGGGTCACGCTGCGTACCCCCTATGGGGTCTATAATTTTTTCCTTTGGTAGGGTACACTAATACCCCGTAATATAATACCTTGTCTAATTACAACAATAAAGGTTAATATTAAGGTCTGATAAGAGGAATTTTTCTTAACATTGAAAAATGCACTGTTTTAGTTATACATACATAGTAAAATGCGGGGTCACGCTGTGTACCCCCTATGGGCTCTATAATTATTTCCTCTGGTAGGGTACACTAGTACCAGGAAATATAACACCTGGTTCAATTAAAATATTAAGGGTCAATATTAAGGCCTGTTAGGAGGCTTTGTTATTATTGAGAAAAGACTTAGAATTTCTGCGTATAAAAGCTCTTCAGAAGGCGAATTTCTTCGAAATAAAGCTTCTCGCAACACTTTTTGAGATATACAAAAACAGTAAAATTCAGGGTTATACTGTGTACCCCCTATAGGGTCTATAATTTTTTCCTTTGGTAGGGTACACTAGTATCCCGTAATATAATACCTGGTCCAATTACAACATTAAAGGTTTATATTAAGGTATGATATGAAGTCTTTTGTTAACAATGAGAAAAGACTTAAAATTTCTCCGTATAAAAGCTATTCCGAAGGTGAATTTCTGCGAAATAAGACTTTTCGCAACACTATTTTAGATATACAAAAACAGTAAAATTTGGGGTCACGCTGCGTACCCCCTATGGGGTCTATAAATTTTTCCTTTGGTAGGGTACCCTAGTACAATGTAATATAACACCTAGTCCATTTACAACATTAAAGGTTAATATTAATGTATGATATGAAGCCTTTTGTTTACAATGAGAAAAGACTTAAAATTTCTCCGTATTAACGATTTTCGGAAGGCGAATTTCCTCAAAATAAAGCTTCTCGCGACACTTTTTGAGATATACATACAAAGAAAATTTATTTCTCCTCTTGAAAAAAGATTTAGAATTTCTCGGTATTAACGCTTTTCGGAAGGCGAAATTCTTCGAAATAAAGCTTCTATCAACACTATTGTAGAGATACAAAAACAGTAAAATTCGGGGTCACGCTGTGTACCCCCTATGAGGTCTATAATTATTTCCTTAGGGTACACTAGTACCCCGTAATATAATACCTTCTCCCATTACAACATTAAAGGTTAATATTAAGGTCTTATAGGAAGCATTTTTCTTAACATTGAAAAATGCACTATTTTAAATATACATACATAGTAAAATGCGGGGTCACACTGTGTTCCCCCTATGGGCTGTATAATTATTTCCTTTGGAAGGGTACACTAGTATCAGGTAATATAACACCTGGTCCAATTAAAATATTAAGGGTCAATATTAAGGTCTGTTAGGAGGCTTTGTTAACATTGAGAAAAGACTTTCCTCAAAATAAAGCTTCTCGTGACACTTTTTGAGATATACATACATAGAAAATTTATTTCTCTAGGAAAAAAGACTTCGAATTTCTCCGTATAAAAGCTATTCAGAAGGCGAATTTCTGCGAAATAAGACTTTTCGCAACACTATTTTAGATATATAAAAAAAGTAAAATTCGGGGTCACGCTGCGTACCCCCTATGGGGTCTATAATTTTTTCCTTAGGTAGGGAACACTAGTACCCCGTAATATAATACCTGGTCCAATTACAACATTAAAGGTTAATATTAAGGTCTGATATGAAGCCTTTTGTTAACAATGAGAAAAGTAGTGGAATTTCTCCGAATTAACGCTTTTCGGAAGGCGAATATCCTCAAAATAAAGCTTCTCGCGACACTTTTTGAGATATACATACATCGAAAATTTATTTTTCCTCTTGAAAAAAGACTTAGAATTTGTCCGTATAAACGCTTTTCGGAAGGCGAATTTCTGCGAAATATGACTTTTCGCAACACTATTTTAGATATATAAAAAAAGTAAAATTCGGGGTCACGCTGCGTACCCCCTATGGGGTCTATAATTATTTCCTTTGGTAGGGTACACTATTACTCCGCAATATAATACCTGGTCCAATTAAAACATTAAAGGTTAATATTAAGGTATGATATGAAGCCTTTTGTTAACAATGAGAAAAGACTTAAAATTTCTCTGTATTAACGCTTTTCGGAAGGCGAATTTCCTCAAAATAAAGCTTCTCGCAACACTTTTTGAGATATACATACATAAAAAATTTATTTTTCTTGAAAAAAGACTTAGAATTTCTCCGTATAAAAGCTATTCAGAAGGCTAATTTCTGCGAAATAAGACTTTTCGCATCACTATTTCAGATAGACAAACATTGCGGGGTCACACTGTGTACCCCCTATGGGGTCTATAACTATTTCCTTTGGTAGGGTAAAATATTACAAGGTAACATAACAACTGGTCCAATTACAACATTAAAGGTTAATATTAAGGTCTCATAGGAGGCATTTTTCTTAACATTGAATAATGAACTGTTTTAGATATACAAAAACATTAAAATTTTGGGTCGCGCTGTGTACCCCCTATGGGGTCAATAATTATTTCCTGTGGTAGGGTACACTAGTACCCCGTAATATAATGCCTGGTCCAATTACAACATTAAAGGTTAATATTAAGGTCTGATATGAAGTCTTTTGTTAACAATGAGAAAAGACTTAGAATTTCTCCGTATTAACGCTTTTCGGAAGGCGAATTTCCTCAAAATACAGCTTCTCGCGACACTTTTTGAGATATACATTCATAGAAAATTTATTTCTCATGGAAAAAGACTTAGAATTTCTCCGTATTAACGCTTTCCGGAAGGCGAAATTCTTCGAAATAAAGCTTCTCTCAACACTATTTTAGAGATACAAAAACAGTAAAATTCGGGGACACGCAGTGTACCCCCTATGAGGTCTATAATTATTTCTTTTGGTAGGGTACACTAGTACCCCGTAATATAATACCTTGTCCCATTACAACATTAAAGGTTAATATTAAGGTCTGATAGGAGGCATTTTTCTTAACATTGAAAAAGCACTGTTTTAAATATACATACATAGTAAAATGCGGGGTCACACTATGTACCCCCTATGGGGTCTATAATTATTTCCTTTGGTAGGGTACCCTAGTACAAGGTAATATAACACCTGGTCCAATTACAACATTAAAGGTTATTATTAAGGTATGATATGAAGCCTTTTGTTAACAATGAGAAAAGACTTAAAATTTCTCCGTGTTAACGCTTTTCGGAAGGCGAAATTCTTCGAAATAAAGCTTCTCTCAACACTATTTTAGAGATACAAAAACAGTAAAATTCGGGGTCACGCTGTGTACCCCCTATGAGGTCTATAATTATTTCCTTAGGGTACACTAGTACCCCGTAATATAATACCTTCTCCCATTACAACATTAAAGGTTAATATTAAGGTATGATATGAAGCCTTTTATTTAACATTCAAAAATGCACTGTTTTAAATATACATACATAGTAAAATGCGGGGTCACACTGTGTACCCCCTATGGGCTGTATAATTATTTCCTTTGGAAGGGTACACTAGTATCAGGTAATATAACACCTGGTCCAATTAAAATATTAAGGGTCAATATTAAGGTCTGTTAGGAGGCTTTGTTAACATTGAGAAAAGACTTTCCTCAAAATAAAGCTTCTCGCGACACTTTTTGAGATATACATACATAGAAAATTTATTTCTCTAGGAAAAAAGACTTCGAATTTCTCCGTATAAAAGCTATTCAGAAGGCGAATTTCTGCGAAATAAGACTTTTCGCAACACTATTTTAGATATATAAAAAAAGTAAAATTCGGGGTCACGCTGCGTACCCCCTATGGGGTCTATAATTTTTTCCTTTGGTAGGGTACACTAGTACCCCGTTATATAATACCATGTCCAATTACAACATTAAAGGTTAATATTTAGGTCTGATAGGAGGCATTTTTCTTAACATTGAAAAATGCACTGTTTTAGATATACAAAAAGAGTAAAATTCGGGGTCACGCTGCGTACCCCCTATGGGGTCTATAATTTTTTCCTTTGGTAGGGTACACTAATACCCCGTAATATAATACCTTGTCCAATTACAACAATAAAGGTTAATATTAAGGTCTGATAAGAGGAATTTTTCTTAACATTGAAAAATGCACTGTTTTAGTTATACATACATAGTAAAATGCGGGGTCACGCTGTGTACCCCCTATGGGCTCTATAATTATTTCCTCTGGTAGGGTACACTAGTACCAGGAAATATAACACCTGGTTCAATTAAAATATTAAGGGTCAATATTAAGGCCTGTTAGGAGGCTTTGTTATTATTGAGAAAAGACTTAGAATTTCTGCGTATAAAAGCTCTTCAGAAGGCGAATTTCTTCGAAATAAAGCTTCTCGCAACACTTTTTGAGATATACAAAAACAGTAAAATTCAGGGTTATACTGTGTACCCCCTATAGGGTCTATAATTTTTTCCTTTGGTAGGGTACACTAGTACCAGGTAATATAACACCTGGTCTAATTAAAATATTAAGGGTCAATATTAAGGTCTGTTAGGAGGCTTTGTTAACATTGATTAAAGACTTGGAATTTCTGCGTATTAACGCTTTTCGGAAGGCGAATTTCCTCAAAATAAAGCTTATCGCGACACTTTTTTAGATATACATACATAGAAAATTTATTTCTCTTGAAAAAAGACTTAGAATTTCTCGGTATTAACGCTTTTCGGAAGGCGAAATTCTTCGAAATAAAGCTTCTATCAACACTATTGTAGAGATACAAAAACAGTAAAATTCGGGGTCACGCTGTGTACCCCCTATGAGGTCTATAATTATTTCCTTAGGGTACACTAGTACCCCGTAATATAATACCTTCTCCCATTACAACATTAAAGGTTAATATTAAGGTCTTATAGGAAGCATTTTTCTTAACATTGAAAAATGCACTATTTTAAATATACATACATAGTAAAATGCGGGGTCACACTGTGTACCCCCTATGGGCTGTATAATTATTTCCTTTGGAAGGGTACACTAGTATCAGGTAATATAACACCTGGTCCAATTAAAATATTAAGGGTCAATATTAAGGTCTGTTAGGAGGCTTTGTTAACATTGAGAAAAGACTTTCCTCAAAATAAAGCTTCTCGCGACACTTTTTGAGATACACATACATAGAAAATTTATTTCTCTAGGAAAAAAGACTTCGAATTTCTCCGTATAAAAGCTATTCAGAAGGCGAATTTCTGCGAAATAAGACTTTTCGCAACACTATTTTAGATATATAAAAAAAGTAAAATTCGGGGTCACGCTGCGTACCCCCTATGGGGTCTATAATTTTTTACTTAGGTAGGGAACACTAGTACCCCGTAATATAATACCTGGTCCAATTACAATATTAAAGGTTAATATTAAGGTCTGATATGAAGCCTTTTGTTAACAATGAGAAAAGTAGTGGAATTTCTCCGAATTAACGCTTTTCGGAAGGCGAATATCCTCAAAATAAAGCTTCTCGCGACACTTTTTGAGATATACATACATCGAAAATTTATTTCTCCTCTTGAAAAAAGACTTAGAATTTGTCCGTATTAACGCTTTTCGGAAGGCAAAATTCTTCGAAATAAAGCTTCTCTCAACACTATTTTAAGAGATACAAAAACAGTAAAATTCG
Source organism: Parasteatoda lunata (assembly GCA_949128135.1). Lineage (NCBI taxonomy): Eukaryota > Metazoa > Arthropoda > Arachnida > Araneae > Theridiidae > Parasteatoda > Parasteatoda lunata. The sequence goes on along the minus strand of OX421972.1, from coordinate 117,849,491 downwards.
GGGTCACGCTGTGTATCCCCTATGAGGTCTATAAATATTTCCTTTGGTAGGGTACACTAGTACCCCGTATTATAATACCATGTCCAATTACAAAATTTAAGGTTAATATTTAGGTCTGATAGGAGGCATAGGAGGCATTGAAAAATGCACTGTTTTAGATATACAAAAAGAGTAAAATTCGGGGTCACGCTGTGTACCCCCTATGGGGTCTATAATTATTTCCTTTGGTAGGGTACACTATTACTCCGCAATATAATACCTGGTCCAATTAAAACATTAAAGGTTAATATTAAGGTATGATATGAAGCCTTTTGTTAACAATGAGAAAAGACTTAAAATTTCTCTGTATTAACGCTTTTCGGAAGGCGAATTTCCTCAAAATAAAGCTTCTCGCAACACTTTTTGAGATATACATACATAAAAAATTTATTTTTCTTGAAAAAAGACTCCGTATAAAAGCTATTCAGAAGGCTAATTTCTGCGAAAATAGACTTTTCGTATCACTATTTCAGATAGACATACATTGCGGGGTCACACTGTGTACCCCCTATTGGGTCAATAATAATTATTTCCTTTGGTAGGGTACACTATTACAATGTAACATAACAACTGTTGCAATTACAAAGTTAAAGGTTAACATAAAGGTCTGATAGGAGGCATTTTTCTTAACATTAAAAAATGCACTGTTTTAGATAAACAAAAACAGTAAAATTCGGGGTCACGCTGTGTACCCCCTATGGGGTCTATAATTATTTCCTTTGGTAGGGTACACTAGTACCAGGTAATATAACACCTGGTCCAATTAAAATATTAAGGTCCAATATAAAGGTCTGTTAGGAGGCTTTGTTAACATTGAGAAAATACTTAGAATTTCTGCGTATAAAAGCTCATCAGAAGGCGAATTTCTTCGAAATAAAGCTTCTCTCAACACTATTTTAGAGATACAAAAACAGTAAAATTCGGGGTCACGCTGTGTACCCCCTATGAGGTCTATAATTATTTCCCTTGGTAGGGTACACTAGTACCCCGGAATATTGTCCCATTACAACATTAAAGGTTAATATTAAGGTCTGATAGGAGGCATTTTTCTTAACATTGAAAAAGAACTGTTTTAAATATACATTAAAATGCGGGGTCACGCTGTGTACCCCCTATGAGGTCTATAATTATTTCCTTTGGTAGGGTACACTAGTACCCCGTAATATAATACCTTGTCCCATTACAACATTAAAGGTAAATATTAAGGTCTGATAGGAGGCATTTTTCTTAACATTGAAAAAGAACTGTTTTAAATATACATTAAAATGCGGGGTCACACTGTGTACCCCCTATGGGCAATATAATTATTTCCTTCGGTAGGGTACACTATTACAAGGTAATATAACACCTGGTCCAATTACAACATTAAAGGTTAATATTAAGGTATGATATGAAGCCTTTTGTTAACAATGAGAAAAGACTTAAAATTTCTCCGTATTAACGCTTTTCGGAAGGCGAAATTCTTCGAAATAAAGCTTCTCTCAACACTATTTTAGAGATACAAAGACTGTAAAATTCGGGGTCACGCTGTGTACCCCCTATGAGGTCTATAATTATTTCCATTGGTAGGGTACACTAGTACCCCGTAATATAATATCTTGTCCCATTACAACATTAAAGGTTAATATTAAGGTCTGATAGGAGGCATTTTTCTTAACATTGAAAAAGCACTGTTTTAAATATACATTAAAATGCGGGGTCACACTGTGTATCCCCTATGAGGTCTATAATTATTTCCTATGGTAGGGTACACTAGTACCAGGTAATATGACACCTGGCCAATTACAACGTTAAAGGTTAATGTTAAGGTCTGATAGGAGGCATTTTTCTTAACATTAAAAAATGCACTGTTTTAGATAAACAAAAACAGTAAAATTCGGGGTCACGCTGTGTACCCCCTATGGGGTCTATAATTATTTCCTTTGGTAGGGTACACTAGTACCCTGTACTATAATACCTTGTCCAATTACAACGTTAAAGGTTAATCTTAAGGTCTGATAGGAGGCATTTTTCTTAACATTAAAAAATGCACTGTTTTAGATAAACAAAAACAGTAAAATTCGGGGTCACGCTGTGTACGCCCTATGGGGTCTATAATTATTTCCTTTTGTAGGGTACACTAGTACCCCGTAATATAATACCTGGTCCAATTACAACATTAAAGGTTTATATTAAGGTATGATATGAAGTCTTTTGTTAACAATGAGAAAAGACTTAAAATTTCTCCGTATTAACGCTTTTCGGAAGGCGAATTTCTTCAAAATAAAGCTTCTCGTGACACTTTATGAGATATACATACATAGAAAATTTATTTTTCTTGAGAAAAGACTTTGAATTTCTCCGTATAAAAGCTATTCAGAAGCCTAATTTCTGCGAAATAAGACTTTTCGCATCACTATTTCAGATAGACATACATTGCGGGGTCATACTGTGTTCCCCTATGGGTCTATAATTATTTCCTTTGGTAGGGTACACTATTACAAGGTAACATAGCAACTGGTCCAATTACAACATTAAAGGTTAATATTAAGGTCTTATAGGAGGCATTTTTCTTAACATTGAAAAAGCACTGTTTTAAATATACATACATAGTAAAATGTGGGGTCACACTGTGTACCCCCTATGGGCTGTATAAATATTTCCTTTGGAAGGGTACACTAGTACCAGGTAATATAACACCTGGTCTAATTAAAATATTAAGGGTCAATATTAAGGTCTGATAGGAGGCTTTGTTAACATTGAGAAAAGACTTAGAATTTCTGCGTATAAAAGCTATTCACAAGGCGAATTTCTTCGAAATAAAGCTTCTCGCAACACTTTTTGAGAGATACAAAAACAGTAAAATTCGGGGTCACGCTGTGTACCCCCTTTAGGGTCTATAATTTTTTCCTTTGGTAGGGTACACTAGTACCCCGTATTATAATACCATGTTCAATTACAACATTAAAGGTTAATATTTAGGTCTGATAGGAGGCATTTTTCTTAACATTGAAAAATGCACTGTTTTAGATATACATAAATAGTAAAATGCGGCGTTACACCGTGTACCTTCTATGGGCTCTATAATTATTTCCTCTGGTAGGGTACACTAGTACCAGGAAATATAACACCTGGTTAAATTAAAATATTAAGGGTCAATATTAAGGCCTGTTAGGAGGCTTTGTTATTATTGAGAAAAGACTTAGAATTTCTGCGTACAAAAGCTCTTCAGAAGGCGAATTTCTTCGAAATAAAGCTTCTCGCAACACTATTTTAGATATACAAAAACAGTAAAATTTGGGGTCACGCTGCGTACCCCCTATGGGGTCTATAAATTTTTCCTTTGGTAGGGTACCCTAGTACAATGTAATATAACACCTAGTCCATTTACAACATTAAAGGTTAATATTAATGTATGATATGAAGCCTTTTGTTAACAATGAGAAAAGACTTAAAATTTCTCCGTGATAACGATTTTCGGAAGGCGAATTTCCTCAAAATAAAGCTTCTCGCGACACTTTTTGAGATATACATACAAAGAAAATTTATTTCTCTTCTTGAAAAAAGATTTAGAATTTCTCGGTATTAACGCTTTTCGGAAGGCGAAATTCTTCGAAATAAAGCTTCTATCAACACTATTTTAGAGATACAAAAACAGTAAAATTCGGGGTCACGCTGTGTACCCCTATGAGGTGTATAATTATTTCCTTAGGGTACACTAGTACCCCGTAATATAATACCTTCTCCCATTACAACATTAAAGGTTAATATTAAGGTCTTATAGGAAGCATTTTTCTTAACATTGAAAAATGCACTGTTTTAAATATACATACATAGTAAAATGCGAGGTCACACTGTGTACCCCCTATGGGCTGTATAATTATTTCCTTTGGAAGGGTACACTAGTACCATGTAATATAACACCTGGTCCAATTAAAATATTAAGGGTCAATATTAAGGTCTGTTAGGAGGCTTTGTTAACATTGAGAAAAGACTTAGAATTTCTGCGTATAAAAGCTCTTCAGAAGGCGAATATCTTCGAAATAAAGCTTCTCGCAACACTTTTTGAGATATACAAAAACAGTAAAATTCGGGGTCACGCTGTGTACCCCCTATGGGTTCTATAATTATTTCCTTTGGTAGGGTACAAAAGTACCGCTTACTATAATACCTTGTCCAATTACAACATTAAAGGGCAATATTTAGGTCTGATAGGAGGCATGTTTCTTAACATTGAAAAATGTACTGTTTTAGATATACACAAACAGTAAATTTCGGGGTCACGCTGTGTACCCCCGATGGGGTCTATAATTATTTCCTTAGGTAGGGTACACTAGTACCCCGTAATATAATACCTGGTCCAATTACAACATTAAAGGTTAATATTAAGGTCTGATATGAAGCCTTTTGTTAACAATGAGAAAAGTAGTGGAATTTCTCCGAATTAACGCTTTTCGGAAGGCAAAATTCTTCGAAATAAAGTTTCTCTCAACACTATTTTAAGAGATACAAAAACAGTAAAATTCGGGATCACGCTGTGTACCCCCTATAGGCTGTATAATTATTTCCTTTGGTAGGGTACACTAGTACCAGGTAATATAACACCTGGTCCAATTAAAATATTAAGGTCCAATATAAAGGTCTGTTACGAGGCTTTGCTAACATTGAGAAAATACTTAGAATTTCTGCGTATAAAAGCTCATCAGAAGGCGAATTTCTTCGAAATAAAGCTTCTCTCAACACTATTTTAGAGATACAAAAACAGTAAAATTCGGGGTCACGCTGTGTACCCCCTATGAAGTCTATAATTATTTCCCTTGGTAGGGTACACTAGTACCCCGTAATATAATACCTTGTCCTATTACAACATTAAAGGTTAATATTAAGGTCTGATAGGAGGCATTTTTCTTAACATTGAAAAAGAACTGTTTTAAATATACATTAAAATGCGGGGTCACGCTGTGTACCCCCTATGAGGTCTATAATTATTTCCTTTGGGAGGGTACACTAGTACCCCGTAATATAATACCTTGTCCCATTACAACATTAAAGGTTAATATTAAGGTCTGATAGGAGGCATTTTTCTTAACATTGAAAAAGAACTGTTTTAAATATACATTAAAATGCGGGGTCACACTGTGTACCCCCTATGGGCAGTATAATTATTTTCTTCGGTAGGGTACACTATTACAAGGTAATATAACACCTGGTACAATTACAACATTAAAGGTTAATATTAAGGTATGATATGAAGCCTTTTGTTAACAATGAGAAAAGACTTAAAATTTCTCCGTATTAACGCTTTTCGGAAGGCGAAATTCTTAGAAATAAAGCTTCTCTCAACACTATTTTAGAGATACAAAGACTGTAAAATTCGGGGTCACGCTGTGTACCCCCTATGGGGTCAATAATTTTTTCCTTTGGTAGGGTTCACTAGTACCCCGTAATATAATACCTTGTCCCATTACAACATTAAAGGTTAATATTTAGGTCTGATAGGAGGCATTTTTCTTAACATTGAAAAATGCACTGTATTAGATAAACAAAAACAGTAAAATTCGGGGTCACGCTGTTTACCCCCTATGGGGTCTATAATTTTTTCCTTTGGTATGGTACACTAGTACCCCGTAATATAAAACCTTGTCCAATTACAACTTTAAAGGTTAATATTAAGGTCTCATAGGAGGCATTTTTCTTAATATTGAAAAATGCACTGTTTTAGATATACATACATAGTAAAATGCGGGGTCACGCTGTGTTCCCCCTATGGGCTCTATAATTATTTCCATAGGTAGGCTTCACTAGTACCAGGTATTATAACACCATAACCAGGTATTATGTACACTAGTACAAGGTAATATAACACCTGGTCCAATTAAAACATTAAAGGTTAATATTAAGGTCTGATAGGAGGCATTTTTCTTAACATTGAAAAATGCACTGTTTTAGATATACATACATAGTAAAATGCGGCGTTACACCGTGTACCCCCTATGGGCTCTATAATTATTTCCTTTGGTAGGGTACACTAGTACTAGGTAATATAACACCTGGTCCAATTAAAATATTAAGGGTCAATATTAAGGTCTGATAGGAGGCTTTGTTAACATTGAGAAAAGACTTAGAATTTCTGCGTATAAAAGCTCTTCAAAAGACGAATTTCTTCGAAATAAAACTTCTCGCAACACTATTTTAGATATACAAAAACAGTAAAATTCGGGGTCACGCTGTGTACGCCCTATGAGGTCTATAATTTTTTCCTTTGGTAGGGTACACTAGTACCCCGTAATATAAAACCTTGTCCAATTACAACTTTAAAGGTTAATATTAAGGTCTCATAGGAGGCATTTTTCTTAACATTGAAAAATGCACTGTTTTAGATATACATACATAGTAAAATGCGGGGTCACGCTGTGTTCCCCCTATGGGCTCTATAATTATTTCCATAGGTAGGCTTCACTAGTACCAGGTATTATAACACCATAACCAGGTATTATGTACACTAGTACAAGGTAATATAACACCTGGTCCAATTAAAACATTAAAGGTTAATATTAAGGTCTGATAGGAGGCATTTTTCTTAACATTGAAAAATGCACTGTTTTAGATATACATACATAGTAAAATGCGGCGTTACACCGTGTACCCCCTATGGGCTCTATAATTATTTCCTTTGGTAGGGTACACTAGTACTAGGTAATATAACACCTGGTCCAATTAAAATATTAAGGGTCAATATTAAGGTCTGATAGGAGGCTTTGTTAACATTGAGAAAAGACTTAGAATTTCTGCGTATAAAAGCTCTTCAAAAGACGAATTTCTTCGAAATAAAACTTCTCGCAACACTATTTTAGATATACAAAAACAGTAAAATTCGGGGTCACGCTGTGTACCCCCTATAGGGTCTATAATTTTTTCCTTTGGTAGGGTACACTAGTACAAGGTAATATAACACCTGATCGAATTACAACATTAAAGGTTAATATTAAGGTATGATATGCAGCCTTTTGTTAACAATGAGAAAAGACTTAAAATTTCTCCGTATTAACTCTTTTCGGAAGGCGAAATTCTTCTAAATAAAGCTTCTCTCAACACTATTTTAGAGTTACAAAAACAGTAAAATTCGGGGTCACGCTGTGTGCCCCCTATGAGGTCTATCATTATTTCCTTTGGAAGGGTACACTAGTACCCTGTAGCATAATACCTTGTCCCATTACAACATTAAAGGTTAATATTAAGGTCTGATAGGAAACATTTTTCTTAACATTGAAAAAGCATTGTTTTAAATATACATTAAAATGCGGGGTCACACTGTGTACCCCCTATGGGCTGTATAATTATTTCCTTTGGTAGGCTACTCTAGTACCAGGTAATATAACACTTGGTCTAATTAAAATATTAAGGTCCAATATTAAGGTCTGTTAAGAGGCTCTGTTAACATTGAGAAAAGACTTAGAATTTCTGCGTATAAAAGCTCTTCAGAAGGCGAATTTCTTCGAAATAAAGCTTCTCGCAACACTTTTTGAGATATACAAAAAGAGTAAAATTCGGGGTCACGCTGTGTACCCCCTATGGGGTCTATAATTATTTCCTTTGGTAGGGTACACTAGTACCCCGTACTATAATACCTTGTCCAATTACTACATTAAAGGTTAATATTAATGTCTGATAGGAGGCATTTTTCTTAACATTGAAAAAGCACTGTTTTAAATATACATTAAAATGTGGGGTCACACTGTGTACCCCCTATGAGGTCTATAATTATTTCCTTTGGTAGGGTACACTAGTACCCCGTAATATAATACCTTGTCCCATTACAACACTAAAGGTTAATATTAAGGTCTGATAGGAGGCATTTTTCTTAACATTGAAAAAGCACTGTTTTAAATATACATTAAAATGCGGGGTACACAAAGCTCTTCAGAAGGCGAAATTCTTCGAAATAAAGCTTCTCTCAACACTATTTTAGAGATAGAAAAACAGAAAAATTCGGGGTCACGCTGTGTACCCCCTATGAAGTCTATAATTATTTCCTTTGGTAGGGTACACTAGTACCCCGTAATATAATACCTTGTCCATTTACAACATTAAAGGTTAATATTTAGGTCTGATAGGAGGCATTTTTCTTAACATTGAAAAATGCACTGTTTTAGATATACAAAAACAGTAAAATTCGGGGTCACGCTGTGTACCCCCTATGGGGTCAATAATTTTTTCCTTTGGTAGGGTTCACTAGTACCCCGTAATATAATACCTTGTCCCATTACAACATTAAAGGTTAATATTTAGGTCTGATAGGAGGCATTTTTCTTAACATTGAAAAATGCACTGTTTTAGATATACAAAAACAGTAAAATTCGGGGTCACGCTGTGTATCCCCTATGGGATCTATAATTATTTCCTTTGGTAGGGTACACTAGTACCCCGTAATATAATACCTGGTCCAATAACAACATTAATGGTTAATATTAAGGTCTGATATGAAGCCTTTTGTTAACAATGAGAAAAGACTTCTCCGTATTAACGCTTTTCGGAAGGCGAATTTCCTCAAAATAAAGCTTCTCGCGACACTTTTTTAGATATACATACATAAAAAATTTATTTCTCTTGAGAAAAGACTTTGAATTTCTCCGTATAAAAGCTATTCTGAAGGCTGATTTCTGCGAAATAAGACTTTTCGCATCACTATTTCAGATAGACATACATTGCGGGGTTACACTGTGTACCCCCTATGGGGTCTATAATTATTTCCTTTAGTAGGGTACACTGTTACAAGGTAACATAACAACTGGTCCAATTACAACGTTAAAGGTTAATATTAAGGTCTGATAGGAGGCATTTTTCTTAACATTGAAAAATGCACTGTATTAGATAAACAAAAACAGTAAAATTCGGGGTCACGCTGTTTACCCCCTATGGGGTCTATAATTTTTTCCTTTGGTATGGTACACTAGTACCCCGTACTATAAAACCTTGTCCAATTACAACTTTAAAGGTTAATATTAAGGTCTCATAGAGGCATTTTTCTTAACATTGAAAAATGCACTGTTTTAGATATACATACATAGTAAAATGCGGGGTCACGCTGTGTTCCCCCTATGGGCTCTATAATTATTTCCATAGGTAGGCTTCACTAGTACTAGGTAATATAACACCTGGTCCAATTAAAATATTAAGGGTCAATATTAAGGTCTGATAGGAGGCTTTGTTAACATTGAGAAAAGACTTAGAATTTCTGCGTATAAAAGCTCTTCAAAAGACGAATTTCTTCGAAATAAAACTTCTCGCAACACTATTTTAGATATACAAAAACAGTAAAATTCGGGGTCACGCTGTGTACGCCCTATGAGGTCTATAATTTTTTCCTTTGGTAGGGTACACTAGTACCCCGTAATATAAAACCTTGTCCAATTACAACTTTAAAGGTTAATATTAAGGTCTCATAGGAGGCATTTTTCTTAACATTGAAAAATGCACTGTTTTAGATATACATACATAGTAAAATGCGGGGTCACGCTGTGTTCCCCCTATGGGCTCTATAATTATTTCCATAGGTAGGCTTCACTAGTACCAGGTATTATAACACCATAACCAGGTATTATGTACACTAGTACAAGGTAATATAACACCTGGTCCAATTAAAACATTAAAGGTTAATATTAAGGTCTGATAGGAGGCATTTTTCTTAACATTGAAAAATGCACTGTTTTAGATATACATACATAGTAAAATGCGGCGTTACACCGTGTACCCCCTATGGGCTCTATAATTATTTCCTTTGGTAGGGTACACTAGTACTAGGTAATATAACACCTGGTCCAATTAAAATATTAAGGGTCAATATTAAGGTCTGATAGGAGGCTTTGTTAACATTGAGAAAAGACTTAGAATTTCTGCGTATAAAAGCTCTTCAAAAGACGAATTTCTTCGAAATAAAACTTCTCGCAACACTATTTTAGATATACAAAAACAGTAAAATTCGGGGTCACGCTGTGTACCCCCTATAGGGTCTATAATTTTTTCCTTTGGTAGGGTACACTAGTACAAGGTAATATAACACCTGATCGAATTACAACATTAAAGGTTAATATTAAGGTATGATATGCAGCCTTTTGTTAACAATGAGAAAAGACTTAAAATTTCTCCGTATTAACTCTTTTCGGAAGGCGAAATTCTTCTAAATAAAGCTTCTCTCAACACTATTTTAGAGTTACAAAAACAGTAAAATTCGGGGTCACGCTGTGTGCCCCCTATGAGGTCTATCATTATTTCCTTTGGAAGGGTACACTAGTACCCTGTAGCATAATACCTTGTCCCATTACAACATTAAAGGTTAATATTAAGGTCTGATAGGAAACATTTTTCTTAACATTGAAAAAGCATTGTTTTAAATATACATTAAAATGCGGGGTCACACTGTGTACCCCCTATGGGCTGTATAATTATTTCCTTTGGTAGGCTACTCTAGTACCAGGTAATATAACACTTGGTCTAATTAAAATATTAAGGTCCAATATTAAGGTCTGTTAAGAGGCTCTGTTAACATTGAGAAAAGACTTAGAATTTCTGCGTATAAAAGCTCTTCAGAAGGCGAATTTCTTCGAAATAAAGCTTCTCGCAACACTTTTTGAGATATACAAAAAGAGTAAAATTCGGGGTCACGCTGTGTACCCCCTATGGGGTCTATAATTATTTCCTTTGGTAGGGTACACTAGTACCCCGTACTATAATACCTTGTCCAATTACTACATTAAAGGTTAATATTAATGTCTGATAGGAGGCATTTTTCTTAACATTGAAAAAGCACTGTTTTAAATATACATTAAAATGTGGGGTCACACTGTGTACCCCCTATGAGGTCTATAATTATTTCCTTTGGTAGGGTACACTAGTACCCCGTAATATAATACCTTGTCCCATTACAACACTAAAGGTTAATATTAAGGTCTGATAGGAGGCATTTTTCTTAACATTGAAAAAGCACTGTTTTAAATATACATTAAAATGCGGGGTACACAAAGCTCTTCAGAAGGCGAAATTCTTCGAAATAAAGCTTCTCTCAACACTATTTTAGAGATAGAAAAACAGAAAAATTCGGGGTCACGCTGTGTACCCCCTATGAAGTCTATAATTATTTCCTTTGGTAGGGTACACTAGTACCCCGTAATATAATACCTTGTCCATTTACAACATTAAAGGTTAATATTTAGGTCTGATAGGAGGCATTTTTCTTAACATTGAAAAATGCACTGTTTTAGATATACAAAAACAGTAAAATTCGGGGTCACGCTGTGTACCCCCTATGGGGTCAATAATTTTTTCCTTTGGTAGGGTTCACTAGTACCCCGTAATATAATACCTTGTCCCATTACAACATTAAAGGTTAATATTTAGGTCTGATAGGAGGCATTTTTCTTAACATTGAAAAATGCACTGTTTTAGATATACAAAAACAGTAAAATTCGGGGTCACGCTGTGTATCCCCTATGGGATCTATAATTATTTCCTTTGGTAGGGTACACTAGTACCCCGTAATATAATACCTGGTCCAATAACAACATTAATGGTTAATATTAAGGTCTGATATGAAGCCTTTTGTTAACAATGAGAAAAGACTTCTCCGTATTAACGCTTTTCGGAAGGCGAATTTCCTCAAAATAAAGCTTCTCGCGACACTTTTTTAGATATACATACATAAAAAATTTATTTCTCTTGAGAAAAGACTTTGAATTTCTCCGTATAAAAGCTATTCTGAAGGCTGATTTCTGCGAAATAAGACTTTTCGCATCACTATTTCAGATAGACATACATTGCGGGGTTACACTGTGTACCCCCTATGGGGTCTATAATTATTTCCTTTAGTAGGGTACACTGTTACAAGGTAACATAACAACTGGTCCAATTACAACGTTAAAGGTTAATATTAAGGTCTGATAGGAGGCATTTTTCTTAACATTGAAAAATGCACTGTATTAGATAAACAAAAACAGTAAAATTCGGGGTCACGCTGTTTACCCCCTATGGGGTCTATAATTTTTTCCTTTGGTATGGTACACTAGTACCCCGTACTATAAAACCTTGTCCAATTACAACTTTAAAGGTTAATATTAAGGTCTCATAGAGGCATTTTTCTTAACATTGAAAAATGCACTGTTTTAGATATACATACATAGTAAAATGCGGGGTCACGCTGTGTTCCCCCTATGGGCTCTATAATTATTTCCATAGGTAGGCTTCACTAGTACTAGGTAATATAACACCTGGTCCAATTAAAATATTAAGGGTCAATATTAAGGTCTGATAGGAGGCTTTGTTAACATTGAGAAAAGACTTAGAATTTCTGCGTATAAAAGCTCTTCAAAAGACGAATTTCTTCGAAATAAAACTTCTCGCAACACTATTTTAGATATACAAAAACAGTAAAATTCGGGGTCACGCTGTGTACGCCCTATGAGGTCTATAATTTTTTCCTTTGGTAGGGTACACTAGTACCCCGTAATATAATACCTGGTCCAATTACAAATTTAAAGGTCAATATTAAGGTCTGATAGGAGGCTTTGTTATTATTGAGAAAAGACTTAGAATTTTTCCGTATTAACGCTTTTCGGAAGGCGAATTTCTTACAAATAAAGCTTCTCGCAACACTTTTTGAGATATACATACATAGAAAATTTATTTCTCTTGAAAAAAGAATTTCTCCGTATTAACGCTTTTCGGAAGGCGAATTTCTGCGAAAAAAGACTTTTCGCATCACTATTTCAGATAGACATACATTGCGGGGTCACACCGTGTACCCCCTATGGGGTCTATAATTGATTCCTTTGGTAGGGTACACTATTACAAGGTAATATAACATCTCGTCCAATTAAAACATTAAAGGTTAATATTAAGGTCTGATAGGAGACATTTTTCTTAACATTGAGAAATGCATTGTTTTAGATATACAAAAACAGTAAAATTCGGGGTCACGGTGTGTACCCCCTATGGGGTCTATAATTATTTCCTTTGGTAGGGTACACTAGTACCCCATAATATAATACCTGGTCCATTTACAACATTAAAGGTTAATATTAAGGTCTGATAGGAGGCATTTTTCTTAACATTGAAAAATGCATTGTTTTAAATATACATACATAGTAAAATGCGGTGTCACACTGTGTACCCCCTATGGGCTCTAAAATTATTTCCTTTGGTAGGGTACACTAGTACTCCGTAATATAATACCTGGTCCAATTACAACATTAAAGGTTAATATTAAGGTCTGATATGAAGCCATTTGTTAACAATGAGAAAAGACAGAAAATTGCTCCGTATGAACGCTTTTCGGAAGGCGAATTTCCTCAAAATAAAGCTTCTCCCAACACTTTTTGAGATATACATACATAGAAAATCTATTTCTCCTCTTGAAAAAAGACTTACAATTTCTGCCTATAAAAGCTCTTCGGAAGGCGAGTTTCTTGGAAATAGAGCTTCTCGCAACACTATTTTAGCTATACAAAAAGAGTAAAATTCGGGGTCACGCTGTGTACCCCCTATGGGGTCTATAATTTTTTCCTTTGGTAGGGTACACTAGTACAAGGTAATATAACACCTGGTCCAATTACAACATTAAAGATTAATATTGAGGTCTGATAGGAGGCATTTTTCTTAACATTGAAAAATGCACTGTTTTAGGTATACATACATAGTAAAGTGCGGGGTCACGCTGTGTACCCCCTATGGGCTCTATAATTATTTCCTTTGGTAGGGTACACTAGTACAAGGTAATACAACACCTGGTCCAACTAAAGCATTAAAGGTTAATATTAAGGTCTGATAGGAGGCTTTGTTAATATTGAGAATGGACTTAAAATTTTTGCGTATAAGAGCTATAGAGGAGGCGAATTTCTGCGAAATAAAGCTTCTCGAAACACTTTTGGAGATATACAAAAAGAGTAAAATTCGGGGTCACGCTGTGTACCCCCTATGGGCTCTATAATTATTTCCTTTGGTAGGGTACACTAGTACAAGGTAATATAACACCTGGTCCAATTACAACATTAAAGGTTAATATTATAGTATAATATGAAGCCTTTTGTTAACAATGAGAAAAGACTTAGAATTTTTTCGTATTAACGCTTTTCGGTAGGCGAATTTCCTCAAAATAAAGCTTCTCCCAACACTTTTTGAGGTATACATACATACATAGAAAATTTATTTCCCTCGTAAAAGCAACCCGGCTGCTTCGGTATCCGGAGCGCCTCTGCCGGCAATACACTCCGGTCCGGTACGGGGACCAGCGTCGGAGCCTTCCCGTTGAAAGATTATGCGTATAAAAGATTTTCAGAAGGCGAATTTCTTCAAAATAAAGTTTCTCGCAACACTTTTTGAGATATACATACATAGAAAATTCTTTTCTCTTGAAAAAAGACTTAGAATTTCTCCGTATAAAAGCTATTCAGAAGGCGAATTTCTGCGAAATAAAGCTTCTCGCAACACTATTTTAGATATACAAAAACAGTAAAATTCGGGGTCACACTGTGTACCCCCTATAGGGTCTATAATTATTTCCTTTAGTAGGGTACACTAGTACAAGGTAATATAACACCTGGTCCAATTACAACATTAAAGGTTAATATTAAGGTCTGATAGGAGGAATTTTTCTTAACATTGAAAAATGAACTGTTTTAGATATACAGAAAGAGTAAAATTCGGGGTCACGCTGTGTACCCCTTATGGGGTCTATAATTATTTCCTTTGGTAGGGTACACTATTACAAGGTAATATAACACCTGGTCAATTTACAACATTAAAGGTTAATATTAAGGTCTGCTATGAAGCCTTTTGTTAACAATGAGAAAAGACTTAAAATTTCTCATTATTAACGCTTTTCGGAAGGCGAATTTCCTCAAAATAAAGCTTCTCGCAACACTTTTTGAGATATACATACATAGAAAATTTATTTCTCCTCTTGAAAAAAGACTTAGCATTTCTGCGTATAAAAGCTCTTCGGAAGGCGAATTTCTTGGAAATAGAGCTTCTCGCAACACTATTTTAGCTATACAAAAAGAGTAAAATTCGGGGTCACGCTGCGTACCCCCTATGGGGTCTATAATTATTTCCTTTGGTAAGGTACACTAGTACAAGGTATTATAACACCTGGTCCAATTAAAACATTAAAGGTTAATATTAAGGTCTGATAGGAGGCATTTTTCTTAACATTGAAAAATGCACTGTTTTAGATATACATACATACATACATACATAGTAAAATGAGGGGTTACACCGTGTACCCCCTATGAGGTCTATAATTATTTCCTTTGGTAGGGTACACTAGTACCCCGTAATATATTACCTAGTCCAATGACAACATTAAAGGTTAATATTAAGGTCAAAAAAGGTCAAAAAAGGTCAAAAAAGCTTCTCGCAACACATTTTGAGATATACAAAAACAGTAAAATGCGGGGTCCATTAATATTTCCTTTGGTAGGGTAAACTAGTACCCGGTAATATAGTACCTGGTCCAATTACAACATTAAAGGTTAATATTATAGTATAATATGAAGCCTTTTGTTAACAATGAGAAAAGACTTAGAATTTTTACGTATTAACGCTTTTCGGAAGGCGAAATTCCTCAAAATAAAGCTTCTCCCAACACTTTTTGAGGTATACATACATACATACATACATACATAGAAAATTTTTAAAATTTGTTTATTTTTTTTTCTATTGTTAATTTTACATTATATTATTTATTTAATGTGTTTTTCTATATTATAGAAGGAATTATATATGAAAAATAATTTTTTTAAGTTCGGGAAAATGAGATCAGAGCTTAAAAACAGAAAAAATCAATTAAAATTAATTTATTCATATTATTTATAATACTTTCGATAGTTTGGCCTGCCTAATATGTTCTCTGTATAAAAACAATCCTCTTTCTTCGTTAAAGAACGCGTAATGGAATAAAAAATAACATAAAATAGGCATGTACGGGTAAGTTTTCAAGACCACATAACTCGCTTTAATATTAAGCTATAAATCTCAAACTCGGTACCAAAATAGGGTACCATGCCCCCAACCCCTGTGCCTAAGGAAATATTTATAGCTTAATTAGGAGGGTCGCAATGGGCCCCCAAAGAACATCGTTAAACTGACCGCGAGATTGCTTTTGAAGCCATCAAGTAGCTCGCTGATTGTGTAATCGTGGTGGAGCGGATAGCGTGATAGCAGCTGAGCGAGACGGTGCGGGTTCGAATCCCAGTGTGGACAATTTTTAAAATTTGTTTATTTTTTTTCTATTGTTAATTTTACATCATATTATTCATTTAATGTCTTTTTCTATATTTAGAAGGAACTATATATGAAAAATAATTTTTTTAAGTTCGGGAAAGTGAGATCAGAGCTTAAAAACAGAAAAAATCAATTAAAATTAATTTATTCATATTATTTACAATACTTTCGATAGTTTGGCCTGCCTAGTATGTTCTCTGTATAAAAACAATCCTCTTTCTTTGTTAAAGAACGTATAATGGAACAAAAAATAACATAAAATAGGTATGTACGGATCAAATTTCAAGACCACGTGACTCGCTTTAATATTAAGTTATAAATCTCAAACTCGGTACCAAAATAGGATACCATGCCCCCCACCTCAGTGCCGAAGGAAATATTTATAGGTTAATTAGGAGGATCGCAAGGGGCCCCCAAAGTACATCGATCAACTAACCGGGAAAGTGCTTTCGAAGGCATGGAATACGACGCTTACCATGTATACGTGGTGGAGCGGATAGCGTCATAGCAGCTGAGCGAGATGGCGAGGGTTCGAATCCCGGTGCTGTCCATTTTTTGAAATTTGTTTTTTTTTCTTTTGTTAATTTTACATTATTTTATTTATTTAATGTGTTTTTCTATATTATAGAAGGAATTATATATGAAAAATAATTTTTTTAAGTTCGGGAAAATGAGATCAGAGCTTAAAAACAGAAAAAATCAATTAAAATTAATTTATTCATATTATTTACAATACTTTCGATAGTTTGGCCTGCCTAATATGTTCTCTGTATAAAAACAATCCTCTTTCTTCGTTAAAGAACGCGTAATGGAATAAAAAATAACATAAAATAGGCATGTACGGGTAAGTTTTCAAGACCACATAACTCGCTTTAATATTAAGCTATAAATCTCAAACTCGGTACCAAAATTGGCTACCATGCCCCCAACCCCTGTGCCTAAGGAAATATTTATAGCTTAATTAGGAGGGTCGCAATGGGCCCCCAAAGAACATCGTTAAACTGACCGCGAGATTGCTTTTGAAGCCATCAAGTAGCTCGCTGATTGTGTAATCGTGGTGGAGCGGATAGCGTGATAGCAGCTGAGCGAGACGGTGCGGGTTCGAATCCCAGTGTGGACAATTTTTAAAATTTGTTTATTTTTTTTTCTATTGTTAATTTTACATCATATTATTCATTTAATGTCTTTTTCTATATTTTAGAAGGAACTATATATGAAAAATAATTTTTTTAAGTTCGGGAAAGTGAGATCAGAGCTTAAAAACAGAAAAAATCAATTAAAATTAATTTATTCATATTATTTACAATATTTTCGATAGTTTGGCCTGCCTAGTATGTTCTCTGTATAAAAACAATCCTCTTTCTTTGTTAAAGAACGTATAATGGAACAAAAAATAACATAAAATAGGTATGTACGGATCAAATTTCAAGACCACGTAACTCGCTTTAATATTAAGTTATAAATCTCAAACTCGGTACCAAAATAGGATACCATGCCCCCCACCTCAGTGCCGAAGGAAATATTTATAGGTTAATTAGGAGGATCGCAAGGGGCCCCCAAAGTACATCGATCAACTAACCGGGAAAGTGCTTTTGAAGGCATGGAATACGACGCTTACCATGTATACGTGGTGGAGCGGATAGCGTGATAGCAGATGAGCGAGATGGCGAGGGTTCGAATCCCGGTGCTGTCCATTTTTTGAAATTTGTTTTTTTTTCTTTTGTTAATTTTACATTATTTTATTTATTTAATGTGTTTTTCTATATTATAGAAGGAATTATATATGAAAAATAATTTTTTTAAGTTCGGGAAAATGAGATCAGAGCTTAAAAACAGAAAAAATCAATTAAAATTAATTTATTCATATTATTTACAATACTTTCGATAGTTTGGCCTGCCTAGTATGTTCTCTGTATAAAAACAATCCTCTTTCTTCGTTAAAGAACGCGTAATGGAATAAAAAATAACATAAAATAGGCATGTACGGGTAAGTTTTCAAGACCACATAACTCGCTTTAATATTAAGCTATAAATCTCAAACTCGGTACCAAAATAGGGTACCATGCCCCCAACCCCTGTGCCTAAGGAAATATTTATAGCTTAATTAGGAGGGTCGCAATGGGCCCCCAAACAACATCGTTAAACTGACCGCGAGATTGCTTTTGAGGCCATCAAGTAGCTCGCTGACCGTGTAATCGTGGTGGAGCGGATAGCGTGATAGCAGCTGAGCGAGACGGTGCGGGTTCGAATCCCAGTGTGGACAATTTTTAAAATTTTTTTTTTTTTCTATTGTTAATTTTACATCATATTATTCATTTAATGTCTTTTTCTATATTTTAGAAGGAACTATATATGAAAAATAATTTTTTTAAGTTCGGGAAAGTGAGATCAGAGCTTAAAAACAGAAAAAATCAATTAAAATTAATTTATTCATATTATTTACAATACTTTCGATAGTTTGGCCTGCCTAGTATGTTCTCTGTATAAAAACAATCCTCTTTCTTTGTTAAAGAACGTATAATGGAACAAAAAATAACATAAAATAGGTATGTACGGATCAAATTTCAAGACCACGTAACTCGCTTTAATATTAAGTTATAAATCTCAAACTCGGTACCAAAATAGGATACCATGCCCCCCACCTCAGTGCCGAAGGAAATATTTATAGGTTAATTAGGAGGATCGCAAGGGGCCCCCAAAGTACATCGATCAACTAACCGGGAAAGTGCTTTTGAAGGCATGGAATACGACGCGTACCATGTATACGTGGTGGAGCGGATAGCGTGATAGCAGCTGAGCGAGATGGCGAGGGTTCGAATCCCGGTGCTGTCCATTCTTTGAAATTTGTTTTTTTTTCTTTTGTTAATTTTACATTATTTTATTTATTTAATGTGTTTTTCTATATTATAGAAGGAATTATATATGAAAAATAATTTTTTTAAGTTCGGGAAAATGAGATCAGAGCTTAAAAACAGAAAAAATCAATTAAAATTAATTTATTCATATTATTTACAATACTTTCGATAGTTTGGCCTGCCTAGTATGTTCTCTGTATAAAAACAATCCTCTTTCTTCGTTAAAGAACGTGTAATGGAATAAAAAATAACATAAAATAGGCATGTACGGGTAAGTTTTCAAGACCACATAACTCGCTTTAATATTAAGCTATAAATCTCAAACTCGGTACCAAAATAGGGTACCATGCCCCCAACCCCTGTGCCTAAGGAAATATTTATAGCTTAATTAGGAGGGTCGCAATGGGCCCCCAAAGAACATCGTTAAACTGACCGCGAGATTGCTTTTGAAGCCATCAAGTAGCTCGCTGATTGTGTAATCGTGGTGGAGCGGATAGCGTGATAGCAGCTGAGCGAGACGGTGCGGGTTCGAATCCCAGTGTGGACAATTTTTAAAATTTGTTTATTTTTTTTTCTATTGTTAATTTTACATCATATTATTCATTTAATGTCTTTTTCTATATTTTAGAAGGAACTATATATGAAAAATAATTTTTTTAAGTTCGGGAAAGTGAGATCAGAGCTTAAAAACAGAAAAAATCAATTAAAATTAATTTATTCATATTATTTACAATATTTTCGATAGTTTGGCCTGCCTAGTATGTTCTCTGTATAAAAACAATCCTCTTTCTTTGTTAAAGAACGTATAATGGAACAAAAAATAACATAAAATAGGTATGTACGGATCAAATTTCAAGACCACGTAACTCGCTTTAATATTAAGTTATAAATCTCAAACTCGGTACCAAAATAGGATACCATGCCCCCCACCTCAGTGCCGAAGGAAATATTTATAGGTTAATTAGGAGGATCGCAAGGGGCCCCCAAAGTACATCGATCAACTAACCGGGAAAGTGCTTTTGAAGGCATGGAATACGACGCTTACCATGTATACGTGGTGGAGCGGATAGCGTGATAGCAGATGAGCGAGATGGCGAGGGTTCGAATCCCGGTGCTGTCCATTTTTTGAAATTTGTCTTTTTTTCTTTTGTTAATTTTACATTATTTTATTTATTTAATGTGTTTTTCTATATTATAGAAGGAATTATATATGAAAAATAATTTTTTTAAGTTCGGGAAAATGAGATCAGAGCTTAAAAACAGAAAAAATCAATTAAAATTAATTTATTCATATTATTTACAATACTTTCGATAGTTTGGCCTGCCTAGTATGTTCTCTGTATAAAAACAATCCTCTTTCTTCGTTAAAGAACGCGTAATGGAATAAAAAATAACATAAAATAGGCATGTACGGGTAAGTTTTCAAGACCACATAACTCGCTTTAATATTAAGCTATAAATCTCAAACTCGGTACCAAAATAGGGTACCATGCCCCCAACCCCTGTGCCTAAGGAAATATTTATAGCTTAATTGGAGGGTCACAATGGGCCCCCAAACAACATCGTTAAACTGACCGCGAGATTGCTTTTGAGGCCATCAAGTAGCTCGCTGACCGTGTAATCGTGGTGGAGCGGATAGCGTGATAGCAGCTGAGCGAGACGGTGCGGGTTCGAATCCCAGTGTGGACAATTTTTAAATTTTTTTTTTTTTTTTCTATTGTTAATTTTACATCATATTATTCATTTAATGTCTTTTTCTATATTTTAGAAGGAACTATATATGAAAAATAATTTTTTTAAGTTCGGGAAAGTGAGATCAGAGCTTAAAAACAGAAAAAATCAATTAAAATTAATTTATTCATATTATTTACAATACTTTCGATAGTTTGGCCTGCCTAGTATGTTCTCTGTATAAAAACAATCCTCTTTCTTTGTTAAAGAACGTATAATGGAACATAAAATAACATAAAATAGGTATGTACGGATCAAATTTCAAGACCACGTAACTCGCTTTAATATTAAGTTATAAATCTCAAACTCGGTACCAAAATAGGATACCATGCCCCCCACCTCAGTGCCGAAGGAAATATTTATAGGTTAATTAGGAGGATCGCAAGGGGCCCCCAAAGTACATCGATCAACTAACCGGGAAAGTGCTTTTGAAGGCATGGAATACGACGCGTACCATGTATACGTGGTGGAGCGGATAGCGTGATAGCAGCTGAGCGAGATGGCGAGGGTTCGAATCCCGGTGCTGTCCATTCTTTGAAATTTGTTTTTTTTTCTTTTGTTAATTTTACATTATTTTATTTATTTAATGTGTTTTTCTATATTATAGAAGGAATTATATATGAAAAATAATTTTTTTAAGTTCGGGAAAATGAGATCAGAGCTTAAAAACAGAAAAAATCAATTAAAATTAATTTATTCATATTATTTACAATACTTTCGATAGTTTGGCCTGCCTAGTATGTTCTCTGTATAAAAACAATCCTCTTTCTTCGTTAAAGAACGTGTAATGGAATAAAAAATAACATAAAATAGGCATGTACGGGTAAGTTTTCAAGACCACATAACTCGCTTTAATATTAAGCTATAAATCTCAAACTCGGTACCAAAATAGGGTACCATGCCCCCAACCCCTGTGCCTAAGGAAATATTTATAGCTTAATTAGGAGGGTCGCAATGGGCCCCCAAAGAACATCGTTAAACTGACCGCGAGATTGCTTTTGAAGCCATCAAGTAGCTCGCTGATTGTGTAATCGTGGTGGAGCGGATAGCGTGATAGCAGCTGAGCGAGACGGTGCGGGTTCGAATCCCAGTGTGGACAATTTTTAAAATTTGTTTATTTTTTTTTCTATTGTTAATTTTACATCATATTATTCATTTAATGTCTTTTTCTATATTTTAGAAGGAACTATATATGAAAAATAATTTTTTTAAGTTCGGGAAAGTGAGATCAGAGCTTAAAAACAGAAAAAATCAATTAAAATTAATTTATTCATATTATTTACAATATTTTCGATAGTTTGGCCTGCCTAGTATGTTCTCTGTATAAAAACAATCCTCTTTCTTTGTTAAAGAACGTATAATGGAACAAAAAATAACATAAAATAGGTATGTACGGATCAAATTTCAAGACCACGTAACTCGCTTTAATATTAAGTTATAAATCTCAAACTCGGTACCAAAATAGGATACCATGCCCCCCACCTCAGTGCCGAAGGAAATATTTATAGGTTAATTAGGAGGATCGCAAGGGGCCCCCAAAGTACATCGATCAACTAACCGGGAAAGTGCTTTTGAAGGCATGGAATACGACGCTTACCATGTATACGTGGTGGAGCGGATAGCGTGATAGCAGATGAGCGAGATGGCGAGGGTTCGAATCCCGGTGCTGTCCATTTTTTGAAATTTGTTTTTTTTTCTTTTGTTAATTTTACATTATTTTATTTATTTAATGTGTTTTTCTATATTATAGAAGGAATTATATATGAAAAATAATTTTTTTAAGTTCGGGAAAATGAGATCAGAGCTTAAAAACAGAAAAAATCAATTAAAATTAATTTATTCATATTATTTACAATACTTTCGATAGT
The DNA here is from genome assembly GCA_949128135.1 of Parasteatoda lunata. Taxonomy (NCBI): domain Eukaryota; kingdom Metazoa; phylum Arthropoda; class Arachnida; order Araneae; family Theridiidae; genus Parasteatoda; species Parasteatoda lunata. Next base: position 117,826,747 of record OX421972.1, on the reverse strand, counting down.
TTGGCCTGCCTAGTATGTTCTCTGTATAAAAACAATCCTCTTTCTTCGTTAAAGAACGCGTAATGGAATAAAAAATAACATAAAATAGGCATGTACGGGTAAGTTTTCAAGACCACATAACTCGCTTTAATATTAAGCTATAAATCTCAAACTCGGTACCAAAATAGGGTACCATGCCCCCAACCCCTGTGCCTAAGGAAATATTTATAGCTTAATTAGGAGGGTCGCAATGGGCCCCCAAACAACATCGTTAAACTGACCGCGAGATTGCTTTTGAGGCCATCAAGTAGCTCGCTGACCGTGTAATCGTGGTGGAGCGGATAGCGTGATAGCAGCTGAGCGAGACGGTGCGGGTTCGAATCCCAGTGTGGACAATTTTTAAAATTTGTTTATTTTTTTTTCTATTGTTAATTTTACATTATATTATTCATTTAATGTCTTTTTCTATATTTTAGAAGGAACTATATATGAAAAATAATTTTTTTAAGTTCGGGAAAGTGAGATCAGAGCTTAAAAACAGGAAAAATCAATTAAAATTAATTTATTCATATTATTTACAATACTTTCGATAGTTTGGCCTGCCTAATATGTTCTCTGTATAAAAACAATCCTCTTTCTTCGTTAAAGAACGCGTAATGGAATAAAAAATAACATAAAATAGGCATGTACGGGTAAGTTTTCAAGACCACATAACTCGCTTTAATATTAAGCTATAAATCTCAAACTCGGTACCAAAATAGGGTACCATGCCCCCAACCCCTGTGCCTAAGGAAATATTTATAGCTTAATTAGGAGGGTCGCAATGGGCCCCCAAAGTACATCGTTAAACTGACCGCGAGATTGCTTTTGAAGCCATCAAGTAGCTCGCTGAACGTTTAATGTTGGTGGAGCGGATAGCGTGATAGCAGCTGAGCGAGACGGTGCGGGTTCGAATCCCAGTGTGGACAATTTTTAAAATTTGTTTATTTTTTTTTTTTCTATTGTTAATTTTACATTATATTATTCATTTAATGTCTTTTTCTATATTTTAGAAGGAACTATATATGAAAAATAATATTTTTAAGTTCGGGAAAGTGAGATCAGAGCTTAAAAACAGGAAAAATCAATTAAAATTAATTTATTCATATTATTTACAATACTTTCGATAGTTTGGCCAGCCTAATATGTTCTCTGTATAAAAACAATCCTCTTTCTTCGTTAAAGAACGCGTAATGGAATAAAAAATAACATAAAATAGGCATGTACGGGTAAGTTTTCAAGACCACATAACTCGCTTTAATATTAAGCTATAAATCTCAAACTCGGTACCAAAATAGGGTACCATGCCCCAAACCCCTGTGCCTAAGGAAATATTTATAGCTTAATTAGGAGGGTCGCAATGGGCCCCCAAAGTACATCGTTAAACTGACCGCGAGATTGCTTTTGAAGCCATCAAGTAGCTCGCTGACAGTGTAATGTTGGTGGAGCGGATAGCGTGATAGCAGCTGAGCGAGACGGTGCGGGTTCGAATCCCAGTGTGGACAATTTTTAAAATTTGTTTATTTTTTTTTTTCTATTGTTAATTTTACATTATATTATTCATTTAATGTCTTTTTCTATATTTTAGAAGGAACTATATATGAAAAATAATTTTTTTAAGTTCGGGAAAGTGAGATCAGAGCTTAAAAACAGGAAAAATCAATTAAAATTAATTTATTCATATTATTTACAATACTTTCGATAGTTTGGCCTGCCTAATATGTTCTCTGTATAAAAACAATCCTCTTTCTTCGTTAAAGAACGCGTAATGGAATAAAAAATAACATAAAATAGGCATGTACGGGTAAGTTTTCAAGACCACGTAACTAGCTTTAATATTAAGCTATAAATCTCAAACTCGGTACCAAAATAGGGTACCATGCCCCCAACCCCTGTGCCTAAGGAAATATTTATAGCTTAATTAGGAGGGTCGCAATGGGCCCCCAAAGTACATCGTTAAACTGACCGCGAGATTGCTTTTGAAGCCATCAAGTAGCTCGCTGACCGTGTAATGTTGGTGGAGCGGATAGCGTGATAGCAGCTGAGCGAGACGGTGCGGGTTCGAATCCCGGTGCTGTCCATTTTTTGAAATTTGTTTTTTTTTCTTTTGTTAATTTTACATTATTTTATTTATTTAATGTGTTTTTCTATATTATAGAAGGAATTATATATGAAAAATAATTTTTTTAAGTTCGGGAAAATGAGATCAGAGCTTAAAAACAGAAAAAATCAATTAAAATTAATTTATTCATATTATTTACAATACTTTCGATAGTTTGGCCTGCCTAGTATGTTCTCTGTATAAAAACAATCCTCTTTCTTCGTTAAAGAACGTGTAATGGAATAAAAAATAACATAAAATAGGAATGTACGGGTAAGTTTTCAAGACCACATAACTCGCTTTAATATTAAGCTATAAATCTCAACAAAAACAGTAAAGTTCGGGATCACGCTGTGTACCCCCTATGGGGTCTATAATTTTTTCCTTTGGTAGGGTACACGAGTACAAGGTAATATAACACCTGGTCCAATTACAAAATTAAAGGTCAATATTGAGGTCTGATAGGAGGCATTTTTCTTAACATTGAAAAATGCACTGTTTTAGGTATACATACATAGTAAAGTGCGGGGTCACGCTGTGTACCCCCTATGGTGTCTATAATTATTTCCTTTGGTAGGGTACACTAATACAAGGTAATATAACACCTGGTCCACTTAAAATATTAAGGGTCAATATTAAGGTCTGATAGGAGGCTTTGTTAACATTGAGAAAAGACGTAGAATTTCTGCGTATAAAAGCTCTTCAGAAGGCGAATTTCTGCGAAATAAAGCTTCTCGCAACACTTTTGGAGATATACAAAAACAGTAAAATTCGGGGTCGCGCTGTGTACCCCCTATGGGGTCTATAATTATATCCTTTGGTAGGGTACACTAGTACCCCGTAATATAATACCTGGTCCAATTACAACATTAAAGGTTAATATTAAGGTCTGACAGGCGGCATTTTTCTTAACATTGAAAAATGCATTGTTTTAAATATACATACATAGTAAAATGCGGTGTCACACTGTGTACCCCCTATGGGCTCTAAAATTATTTCCTTTGGTAGGGTACACTAGTACTCCGTAATATAATACCTGGTCCAATTACAACATTAAAGGTTAATATTAAGGTCTGATATGAAGCCATTTGTTAACAATGAGAAAAGACTTAAAATTGCTCCGTATGAACGCTTTTCGGAAGGCGAATTTCCTCAAAATAAAGCTTCTCCCAACACTTTTTGAGATATACATACATAGAAAATCTATTTCTCCTCTTGAAAAAAGACTTACAATTTCTGCCTATAAAAGCTCTTCGGAAGGCGAGTTTCTTGGAAATAGAGCTTCTCGCAACACTATTTTAGCTATGGAAAAAGAGTAAAATTCGGGGTCACGCTGTGTACCCCCTATGCGGTCTATAATTTTTTCCTTTGGTAGGGTACACGAGTACAAGGTAATATAACACCTGGTCCAATTACAACATTAAAGGTCTATATTGAGGTCTGATAGGAGGCATTTTTCTTAACATTGAAAAATGCACTGTTTTAGGTATACATACATAGTAAAGTGCGGGGTCACGCTGTGTACCCCCTATGGTGTCTATAATTATTTCCTTTGGTAGGGTACACTAGTACTCCGTAATATAACACCTGGTCCAATTACAACATTAAAGGTTAATATTATAGTATAATATGAAGCCTTTTGTTAACAATGAAAAATGCACTGTTTTAGATATACATACATAGTAAAGTGCGGGGTCACGCTGTGTACCCCCTATGGGCTCTATAATTATTTCCTTTGGTAGGGTACACTAGTACAAGGTAATACAACACCTGGTCCAACTAAAACATTAAAGGTTAATATTAAGGTCTGATAGGAGGCTTTGTTAATATTGAGAATGGACTTAAAATTTTTGCGTATAAGAGCTATTGAGGAGGCGAATTTCTGCGAAATAAAGCTTCTCGAAACACTTTTGGAGATATACAAAAAGAGTAAAATTCGGGGTCACGCTGTGTACCCCCTATGGGCTCTATAATTATTTCCTTTGGTAGGGTACACTAGTACAAGGTAATATAACACCTGGTCCAATTACAACATTAAAGGTTAATATTATAGTATAATATGAAGCCTTTTGTTAACAATGAGAAAAGACTTAGAATTTTTTCGTATTAACGCTTTTCGGAAGGCGAATTTCCTCAAAATAAACCTTCTCCCAACACTTTTTGAGGTATACATACATACATAGAAAATTTATTTCTCTCGTAAAAGCAACCCGGCTGCTGCGGTATCCGGAGCGCCTCTGCCGGCAATACACTCTGCTCCGGTACGGGGACCAGCGTCGGAGCCTTCCCGTTGAAAGATTATGCGTATAAAAGATTTTCAGAAGGCGAATTTCTTCAAAATAAAGCTTCTCGCAACACTTTTTGAGATATACATACATAGAAAATTCGTTTCTCTTGAAAAAAGACTTAGAATTTCTCCTTATAAAAGCTATTCAGAAGGCGAATTTCTGCGAAATAAAGCTTCTCGCAACACTATTTTAGATATACAAAAACAGTAAAATTTGGGGTCACACTGTGTACCCCCTATAGGGTCTATAATTATTTCCTTTAGTAGGGTACACTAGTACAAGGTAATATAACACCTGGTCCAATTACAACATTAAAGGTTAATATTAAGGTCTGATAGGAGGCATTTTTCTTAACATTGAAAAATGCATTGTTTTAAATATACATACATAGTAAAATGCGGGGTCACACTGTGTACCCCCTATGGGCTCTATAATTATTTCCTTTGGTAGGGTACACTAGTACCCCGTAATATAATACCTGGTCCAATTACAAATTTAAAGGTCAATATTAAGGTCTGATAGGAGGCTTTGTTATTATTGAGAAAAGACTTAGAATTTTTCCGTATTAACGCTTTTCGGAAGGCGAATTTCTTACAAATAAAGCTTCTCGCAACACTTTTTGAGATATACATACATAGAAAATTTATTTCTCTTGAAAAAAGAATTTCTCCGTATTAACGCTTTTCGGAAGGCGAATTTCTGCGAAATAAAACTTTTCGCATCACTATTTCAGATAGACATACATTGCGGGGTCACACCGTGTACCCCCTATGGGGTCTATAATTGATTCCTTTGGTAGGGTACACTATTACAAGGTAATATAACACCTCGTCCAATTAAAACATTAAAGGTTAATATTAAGGTCTGATAGGAGGCATTTTTCTTAACATTGAAAAATGCCCTGTTTTAGATATACATACATACATACATACATACATAGTAAAATGAGGGGTTACACTGTGTACCCCCTATGAGGTCTATAATTATTTCCTTTGGTAGGGTACACTAGTACCCCGTAATATAATACCTAGTCCAATAACAACATTAAAGGTTAATATTAAGGTCAAAAAAGGTCAAAAAAGGTCAAAAAAGCTTCTCGCAACACTTTTTGAGATATACAAAAACATTAAAATGCGGGGTCCATTAAAATTTCCTTTGGTAGGGTAAACTAGTACCCGGTAATATAGTACCTGGTCCAATTACAACATTAAAGGTTAATATTATAGTATAATATGAAGCCTTTTGTTAACAATGAGAAAAGACTTAGAATTTTTTCGTATTAACGCTTTTCGGAAGGCGAAATTCCTCAAAATATAGCTTCTCTCAACACTTTTTGAGGTATACATACATACATACACACATACATACATACATACATAGAAAATTTTTAAAATTTGTTTATTTTTTTTATTTTCTATTGTTAATTTTACATTATATTATTCATTTAATGTCTTTTTCTATATTTTAGAAGGAACTATATATGAAAAATAATTTTTTTAAGTTCGGGAAAGTGAGATCAGAGCTTAAAAACAGGAAAAATCAATTAAAATTAATTTATTCATATTATTTACAATACTTTCGATAGTTTGGCCTGCCTAATATGTTCTCTGTATAAAAACAATCCTCTTTCTTCGTTAAAGAACGCGTAATGGAATAAAAAATAACATAAAATAGGCATGTACGGGTAAGTTTTCAAGACCACATAACTCGCTTTAATATTAAGCTATAAATCTCAAACTCGGTACCAAAATAGGGTACCATGCCCCCAACCCCTGTGCCTAAGGAAATATTTATAGCTTAATTAGGAGGGTCGCAATGGGCCCCCAAAGTACATCGTTAAACTGACCGCGAGATTGCTTTTGAAGCCATCAAGTAGCTCGCTGACCGTGTAATGTTGGTGGAGCGGATAGCGTGATAGCAGCAGAGCGAGACGGTGCGGGTTCGAATCCCAGTGTGGACAATTTTTAAAATTTGTTTATTTTTTTTTTCTATTGTTAATTTTACATTATATTATTCATTTAATGTCTTTTTCTATATTTTAGAAGGAACCTTATATGAAAAATAATTTTTTTAAGTTCGGGAAAGTGAGATCAGAGCTTAAAAACAGGAAAAATCAATTAAAATTAATTTATTCATATTATTTACAATACTTTCGATAGTTTGGCCTGCCTAATATGTTCTCTGTATAAAAACAATCCTCTTTCTTCGTTAAAGAACGCGTAATGGAATAAAAAATAACATAAAATAGGCATGTACGGGTAAGTTTTCAAGACCACATAACTCGCTTTAATATTAAGCTATAAATCTCAAACTCGGTACCAAAATAGGGTACCATGCCCCCAACCCCTGTGCCTAAGGAAATATTTATAGCTTAATTAGGAGGGTCGCAATGGGCCCCCAAAGTACATCGTTAAACTGACCGCGAGATTGCTTTTGAAGCCATCAAGTAGCTCGCTGACCGTGTAATGTTGGTGGAGCGGATAGCGTGATAGCAGCTGAGCGAGACGGTGCGGGTTCGAATCCCAGTGTGGACAATTTTTAAAATTTGTTTATTTTTTTTTCTATTGTTAATTTTACATTATATTATTCATTTAATGTCTTTTTCTATATTTTAGAAGGAACTATATATGAAAAATAATTTTTTTAAGTTCGGGAAAGTGAGATCAGAGCTTAAAAACAGGAAAAATCAATTAAAATTAATTTATTCATATTATTTACAATACTTTCGATAGTTTGGCCTGCCTAATATGTTCTCTGTATAAAAACAATCCTCTTTCTTCGTTAAAGAACGCGTAATGGAATAAAAAATAACATAAAATAGGCATGTACGGGTAAGTTTTCAAGACCACATAACTCGCTTTAATATTAAGCTATAAATCTCAAACTCGGTACCAAAATAGGGTTCCATGCCCCCAACACCTGTGCCTAAGGAAATATTTATAGCTTAACTAGGAGGGTCGCAATGGGTCCCCAAAGTACATCGTTAAACTGACCGCGAGATTGCTTTTGAAGCCATCAAGTAGCTCGCTGACCGTGTAATGTTGGTGGAGCGGATAGCGTGATAGCAGCTGAGCGAGACGGTGCGGGTTCGAATCCCAGTGTGGAAAATTTTTAAAATTTGTTTATTTTTTTTTTCTATTGTTAATTTTACATTATATTATTCATTTAATGTCTTTTTCTATATTTTAGAAGGAACTATATATGAAAAATAATTTTTTTAAGTTCGGGAAAGTGAGATCAGAGCCTAAAAACAGGAAAAATCAATTAAAATTAATTTATTCATATTATTTACAATACTTTCGATAGTTTGGCCTGCCTAATATGTTCTCTGTATAAAAACAATCCTCTTTCTTCGTTAAAGAACGCGTAATGGAATAAAAAATAACATAAAATAGGCATGTACGGGTAAGTTTTCAAGACCACGTAACTCGCTTTAATATTAAGCTATAAATCTCAAACTCGGTACCAAAATAGGGTACCATGCCCCCAACCCCTGTGCCTAAGGAAATATTTATAGCTTAATTAGGAGGGTCGCAATGGGCCCCCAAAGTACATCGTTAAACTGACCGCGAGATTGCTTTTGAAGCCATCAAGTAGCTCGCTGTCCGTGTAATGTTGGTGGAGCGGATAGCGTGATGGCAGCTGAGCGAGACGGTGCGGGTTCGAATCTCGGTGCTGTCCATTTTTTGAAATTTGTTTTTTTTTCTTTTGTAAATTTTACATTATTTTATTTATTTAATGTGTTTTTCTATATTATAGAAGGAATTATATATGAAAAATAATTTTTTTAAGTTCGGGAAAATGAGATCAGAGCTTAAAAACAGAAAAAATCAATTAAAATTAATTTATTCATATTATTTACAATACTTTCGATAGTTTGGCCTGCCTAATATGTTCTCTGTATAAAAACAATCCTCTTTCTTCGTTAAAGAACGCGTAATGGAATAAAAAATAACATAAATTAGGCATGTACGGGTAAGTTTTCAAGACCACGTAACTCGCTTTAATATTAAGCTATAAATCTCAAACTCGGTACCAAAATAGGGTACCATGCCCCCAACCCCTGTGCCTAAGGAAATATTTATAGCTTAATTAGGAGGGTCGCAATGGGCCCCCAAAGTACATCGTTAAACTGACCGCGAGATTGCTTTTGAAGCCATCAAGTAGCTCGCTGACCGTGTAATGTTGGTGGAGCGGATAGCGTGATAGCAGCTGAGCGAGACGGTGCGGGTTCGAATCCCGGTGCTGTCCATTTTTTGAAATTTGTTTTTTTTTCTTTTGTTAATTTTACATTATTTTATTTATTTAATGTGTTTTTCTATATTATAGAAGGAATTATATATGAAAAATAATTTTTTTAAGTTCGGGAAAATGAGATCAGAGCTTAAAAACAGAAAAAATCAATTAAAATTAATTTATTCATATTATTTACAATACTTTCGATAGTTTGGCCTGCCTAGTATGTTCTCTGTATAAAAACAATCCTCTTTCTTCGTTAAAGAACGTGTAATGGAATAAAAAATAACATAAAATAGGCATGTACGGGTAAGTTTTCAAGACCACATAACTCGCTTTAATATTAAGCTATAAATCTCAACAAAAACAGTAAAGTTCGGGGTCACGCTGTGTACCCCCTATGGGGTCTATAATTTTTTCCTTTGGTAGGGTACACGAGTACAAGGTAATATAACACCTGGTCCAATTACAACATTAAAGGTCAATATTGAGGTCTGATAGGAGGCATTTTTCTTAACATTGAAAAATGCACTGTTTTAGGTATACATACATAGTAAAGTGCGGGGTCACGCTGTGTACCCCCTATGGTGTCTATAATTATTTCCTTTGGTAGGGTACACTAATACAAGGTAATATAACACCTGGTCCACTTAAAATATTAAGGGTCAATATTAAGGTCTGATAGGAGGCTTTGTTAACATTGAGAAAAGACGTAGAATTTCTGCGTATAAAAGCTCTTCAGAAGGCGAATTTCTGCGAAATAAAGCTTCTCGCAACACTTTTGGAGATATACAAAAGCAGTAAAATTCGGGGTCGCGCTGTGTACCCCCTATGGGGTCTATAATTATATCCTTTGGTAGGGTACACTAGTACCCCGTAATATAATACCTGGTCCAATTACAACATTAAAGGTTAATATTAAGGTCTGACAGGCGGCATTTTTCTTAACATTGAAAAATGCATTGTTTTAAATATACATACATAGTAAAATGCGGTGTCACACTGTGTACCCCCTATGGGCTCTAAAATTATTTCCTTTGGTAGGGTACACTAGTACTCCGTAATATAATACCTGGTCCAATTACATCATTAAAGGTTAATATTAAGGTCTGATATGAAGCCATTTGTTAACAATGAGAAAAGACTTAAAATTGCTCCGTATGAACGCTTTTCGGAAGGCGAATTTCCTCAAAATAAAGCTTCTCCCAACACTTTTTGAGATATACATACATAGAAAATCTATTTCTCCTCTTGAAAAAAGGCTTACAATTTCTGCCTATAAAAGCTCTTCGGAAGGCGAGTTTCTTGGAAATAGAGCTTCTCGCAACACTATTTTAGCTATAGAAAAAGAGTAAAATTCGGGGTCACGCTGTGTACCCCCTATGCGGTCTATAATTTTTTCCTTTGGTAGGGTACACTAGTACTCCGTAATATAACACCTGGTCCAATTACAACATTAAAGGTTAATATTATAGTATAATATGAAGCCTTTTGTTAACAATGAAAAATGCACTGTTTTAGATATACATACATAGTAAAGTGCGGGGTCACGCTGTGTACCCCCTATGGGCTCTATAATTATTTCCTTTGGTAGGGTACACTAGTACAAGGTAATACAACAGCTGGTCCAACTAAAACATTAAAGGTTAATATTAAGGTCTGATAGGAGGCTTTGTTAATATTGAGAATGGACTTAAAATTTTTGCGTATAAGAGCTATTGAGGAGGCGAATTTCTGCGAAATAAAGCTTCTCGAAACACTTTTGGAGATATACAAAAAGAGTAAAATTCGGGGTCACGCTGTGTACCCCCTATGGGCTCTATAATTATTTCCTTTGGTAGGGTACACTAGTACAAGGTAATATAACACCTGGTCCAATTACAACATTAAAGGTTAATATTATAGTATAATATGAAGCCTTTTGTTAACAATGAGAAAAGACTTAGAATTTTTTCGTATTAACGCTTTTCGGAAGGCGAATTTCCTCAAAATAAACCTTCTCCCAACACTTTTTGAGGTATACATACATACATAGAAAATTTATTTCTCTCGTAAAAGCAACCCGGCTGCTGCGGTATCCGGAGCGCCTCTGCCGGCAATACACTCTGCTCCGGTACGGGGACCAGCGTCGGAGCCTTCCCGTTGAAAGATTATGCGTATAAAAGATTTTCAGAAGGCGAATTTCTTCAAAATAAAGCTTCTCGCAACACTTTTTGAGATATACATACATAGAAAATTCGTTTCTCTTGAAAAAAGACTTAGAATTTCTCCGTATAAAAGCTATTCAGAAGGCGAATTTCTGCGAAATAAAGCTTCTCGCAACACTATTTTAGATATACAAAAACAGTAAAATTTGGGGTCACACTGTGTACCCCCTATAGGGTCTATAATTATTTCCTTTAGTAGGGTACACTAGTACAAGGTAATATAACACCTGGTCCAATTACAACATTAAAGGTTAATATTAAGGTCTGATAGGAGGCATTTTTCTTAACATTGAAAAATGCATTGTTTTAAATATACATACATAGTAAAATGCGGGGTCACACTGTGTACCCCCTATGGGCTCTATAATTATTTCCTTTGGTAGGGTACACTAGTACCCCGTAATATAATACCTGGTCCAATTACAAATTTAAAGGTCAATATTAAGGTCTGATAGGAGGCTTTGTTATTATTGAGAAAAGACTTAGAATTTTTCCGTATTAACGCTTTTCGGAAGGCGAATTTCTTACAAATAAAGCTTCTCGCAACACTTTTTGAGATATACATACATAGAAAATTTATTTCTCTTGAAAAAAGAATTTCTCCGTATTAACGCTTTTCGGAAGGCGAATTTCTGCGAAATAAGACTTTTCGCATCACTATTTCAGATAGACATACATTGCGGGGTCACACCGTGTACCCCCTATGGGGTCTATAATTGATTCCTTTGGTAGGGTACACTATTACAAGGTAATATAACACCTCGTCCAATTAAAACATTAAAGGTTAATATTAAGGTCTGATAGGAGGCATTTTTCTTAACATTGAAAAATGCCCTGTTTTAGATATACATACATACATACATACAGACATAGTAAAATGAGGGGTTACACTGTGTACCCCCTATGAGGTCTATAATTATTTCCTTTGGTAGGGTACACTAGTACCCCGTAATATAATACCTAGTCCAATAACAACATTAAAGGTTAATATTAAGGTCAAAAAAGGTCAAAAAAGGTCAAAAAAGCTTCTCGCAACACTTTTTGAGATATACAAAAACAGTAAAATGCGGGGTCCATTAAAATTTCCTTTGGTAGGGTAAACTAGTACCCGGTAATATAGTACCTGGTCCAATTACAACATTAAAGGTTAATATTATAGTATAATATGAAGCCTTTTGTTAACAATGAGAAAAGACTTAGAATTTTTTCGTATTAACGCTTTTCGGAAGGCGAAATTCCTCAAAATAAAGCTTCTCTCAACACTTTTTGAGGTATACATACATACATACATACATACATACATAGAAAATTTTTAAAATTTGTTTATTTTCATTTCTATTGTTAATTTTACATTATATTATTCATTTAATGTCTTTTTCTATATTTTAGAAGGAACTATATATGAAAAATAATTTTTTTAAGTTCGGGAAAGTGAGAACAGAGCTTAAAAACAGGAAAAATCAATTAAAATTAATTTATTCATATTATTTACAATACTTTCGATAGTTTGGCCTGCCTAATATGTTCTCTGTATAAAAACAATCCTCTTTCTTCGTTAAAGAACGCGTAATGGAATAAAAAATAACATAAAATAGGCATGTACGGGTAAGTTTTCAAGACCACATAACTCGCTTTAATATTAAGCTATAAATCTCAAACTCGGTACCAAAATAGGGTACCATGCCCCCAACCCCTGTGCCTAAGGAAATATTTATAGCTTAATTAGGAGGGTCGCAATGGGCCCCCAAAGTACATCGTTAAACTGACCGCGAGATTGCTTTTGAAGCCATCAAGTAGCTCGCTGACCGTGTAATGTTGGTGGAGCGGATAGCGTGATAGCAGCTGAGCGAGACGGTGCGGGTTCGAATCCCAGTGTGGACGATTTTTAAAATTTGTTTATTTTTTTTTTCTATTGTTAATTTTACATTATATTATTCATTTAATGTCTTTTTCTATATTTTAGAAGGAACTTTATATGAAAAATAATTTTTTTAAGTTCGGGAAAGTGAGATCAGAGCTTAAAAACAGGAAAAATCAATTAAAATTAATTTATTCATATTATTTACAATACTTTCGATAGTTTGGCCTGCCTAATATGTTCTCTGTATAAAAACAATCCTCTTTCTTCGTTAAAGAACGCGTAATGGAATAAAAAATAACATAAAATAGGCATGTACGGGTAAGTTTTCAAGACCACATAACTCGCTTTAATATTAAGCTATAAATCTCAAACTCGGTACCAAAATAGGGTACCATGCCCCCAACCCCTGTGCCTAAGGAAATATTTATAGCTTAATTAGGAGGGTCGCAATGGGCCCCCAAAGTACATCGTTAAACTGACCGCGAGATTGCTTTTGAAGCCATCAAGTAGCTCGCTGACCGTGTAATGTTGGTGGAGCGGATAGCGTGATAGCAGCTGAGCGAGACGGTGCGGGTTCGAATCCCAGTGTGGACAATTTTTAAAATTTGTTTATTTTTTTTTTCTATTGTTAATTTTACATTATATTATTCATTTAATGTCTTTTTCTATATTTTAGAAGGAACTATATATGAAAAATAATTTTTTTAAGTTCGGGAAAGTGAGATCAGAGCTTAAAAACAGGAAAAATCAATTAAAATTAATTTATTCATATTATTTACAATACTTTCGATAGTTTGGCCTGCCTAATATGTTCTCTGTATAAAAACAATCCTCTTTCTTCGTTAAAGAACGCGTAATGGAATAAAAAATAACATAAAATAGGCATGTACGGGTAAGTTTTCAAGACCACATAACTCGCTTTAATATTAAGCTATAAATCTCAAACTCGGTACCAAAATAGGGTACCATGCCCCCAACCCCTGTGCCTAAGGAAATATTTATAGCTTAACTAGGAGGGTCGCAATGGGCCCCCAAAGTACATCGTTAAACTGACCGCGAGATTGCTTTTGAAGCCATCAAGTAGCTCGCTGACCGTGTAATGTTGGTGGAGCGGATAGCGTGATAGCAGCTGAGCGAGACGGTGCGGGTTCGAATCCCGGTGCTGTCCATTTTTTGAAATTTGTTTTTTTTCTTTTGTTAATTTTACATTATTTTATTTATTTAATGTGTTTTTCTATATTATAGAAGGAATTATATATGAAAAATAATTTTTTTAAGTTCGGGAAAATGAGATCAGAGCTTAAAAACAGAAAAAATCAATTAAAATTAATTTATTCATATTATTTACAATACTTTCGATAGTTTGGCCTGCCTAGTATGTTCTCTGTATAAAAACAATCCTCTTTCTTCGTTAAAGAACGTGTAATGGAATAAAAAATAACATAAAATAGGCATGTACGGGTAAGTTTTCAAGACCACATAACTCGCTTTAATATTAAGCTATAAATCTCAACAAAAACAGTAAAGTTCGGGGTCACGCTGTGTACCCCCTATGGGGTCTATAATTTTTTCCTTTGGTAGGGTACACGAGTACAAGGTAATATAACACCTGGTCCAATTACAACATTAAAGGTCAATATTGAGGTCTGATAGGAGGCATTTTTCTTAACATTGAAAAATGCACTGTTTTAGGTATACATACATAGTAAAGTGCGGGGTCACGCTGTGTACCCCCTATGGTGTCTATAATTATTTCCTTTGGTAGGGTACACTAATACAAGGTAATATAACACCTGGTCCACTTAAAATATTAAGGGTCAATATTAAGGTCTGATAGGAGGCTTTGTTAACATTGAGAAAAGACGTAGAATTTCTGCGTATAAAAGCTCTTCAGAAGGCGAATTTCTGCGAAATAAAGCTTCTCGCAACACTTTTGGAGATATACAAAAGCAGTAAAATTCGGGGTCGCGCTGTGTACCCCCTATGGGGTCTATAATTATATCCTTTGGTAGGGTACACTAGTACCCCGCAATATAATACCTGGTCCAATTACAACATTAAAGGTTAATATTAAGGTCTGACAGGCGGCATTTTTCTTAACATTGAAAAATGCATTGTTTTAAATATACATACATAGTAAAATGCGGTGTCACACTGTGTACCCCCTATGGGCTCTAAAATTATTTCCTTTGGTAGGGTACAATAGTACTCCGTAATATAATACCTGGTCCAATTACAACATTAAAGGTTAATATTAAGGTCTGATATGAAGCCATTTGTTAACAATGAGAAAAGACTTAAAATTGCTCCGTATGAACGCTTTTCGGAAGGCGAATTTCCTCAAAATAAAGCTTCTCCCAACACTTTTTGAGATATACATACATAGAAAATCTATTTCTCCTCTTGAAAAAAGGCTTACAATTTCTGCCTATAAAAGCTCTTCGGAAGGCGAGTTTCTTGGAAATAGAGCTTCTCGCAACACTATTTTAGCTATAGAAAAAGAGTAAAATTCGGGGTCACGCTGTGTACCCCCTATGCGGTCTATAATTTTTTCCTTTGGTAGGGTACACTAGTACTCCGTAATATAACACCTGGTCCAATTACAACATTAAAGGTTAATATTATAGTATAATATGAAGCCTTTTGTTAACAATGAAAAATGCACTGTTTTAGATATACATACATAGTAAAGTGCGGGGTCACGCTGTGTACCCCCTATGGGCTCTATAATTATTTCCTTTGGTAGGGTACACTAGTACAAGGTAATACAACACCTGGTACAACTAAAACATTAAAGGTTAATATTAAGGTCTGATAGGAGGCTTTGTTAATATTGAGAATGGACTTAAAATTTTTGCGTATAAGAGCTATTGAGGAGGCGAATTTCTGCGAAATAAAGCTTCTCGAAACACTTTTGGAGATATACAAAAAGAGTAAAATTCGGGGTCACGCTGTGTACCCCCTATGGGCTCTATAATTATTTCCTTTGGTAGGGTACACTAGTACAAGGTAATATAACACCTGGTCCAATTACAACATTAAAGGTTAATATTATAGTATAATATGAAGCCTTTTGTTAACAATGAGAAAAGACTTAGAATTTTTTCGTATTAACGCTTTTCGGAAGGCGAATTTCCTCAAAATAAACCTTCTCCCAACACTTTTTGAGGTATACATACATACATAGAAAATTTATTTCTCTCGTAAAAGCAACCCGGCTGCTGCGGTATCCGGAGCGCCTCTGCCGGCAATACACTCTGCTCCGGTACGGGGACCAGCGTCGGAGCCTTCCCGTTGAAAGATTATGCGTATAAAAGATTTTCAGAAGGCGAATTTCTTCAAAATAAAGCTTCTCGCAACACTTTTTGAGATATACATACATAGAAAATTCGTTTCTCTTGAAAAAAGACTTAGAATTTCTCCGTATAAAAGCTATTCAGAAGGCGAATTTCTGCGAAATAAAGCTTCTCGCAACACTATTTTAGATATACAAAAACAGTAAAATTTGGGGTCACACTGTGTACCCCCTATAGGGTCTATAATTATTTCCTTTAGTAGGGTACACTAGTACAAGGTAATATAACACCTGGTCCAATTACAACATTAAAGGTTAATATTAAGGTCTGATAGGAGGCATTTTTCTTAACATTGAAAAATGCATTGTTTTAAATATACATACATAGTAAAATGCGGGGTCACACTGTGTACCCCCTATGGGCTCTATAATTATTTCCTTTGGTAGGGTACACTAGTACCCCGTAATATAATACCTGGTCCAATTACAAATTTAAAGGTCAATATTAAGGTCTGATAGGAGGCTTTGTTATTATTGAGAAAAGACTTAGAATTTTTCCGTATTAACGCTTTTCGGAAGGCGAATTTCTTACAAATAAAGCTTCTCGCAACACTTTTTGAGATATACATACATAGAAAATTTATTTCTCTTGAAAAAAGAATTTCTCCGTATTAACGCTTTTCGGAAGGCGAATTTCTGCGAAATAAGACTTTTTGCATTACTATTTCAGATAGACATACATTGCGGGGTCACACCGTGTACCCCCTATGGGGTCTATAATTGATTCCTTTGGTAGGGTACACCATTACAAGGTAATATAACACCTCGTCCAATTAAAACATTAAAGGTTAATATTAAGGTCTGATAGGAGGCATTTTTCTTAACATTGAAAAATGCATTGTTTTAAATATACATACATAGTAAAATGCGGGGTCACACTGTGTACCCCCTATGAGGTCTATAATTATTTCCTTTGGTAGGGTACACTAGTACCCCGTAATATAATACCTAGTCCAATAACAACATTAAAGGTTAATATTAAGGTCAAAAAAGGTCAAAAAAGCTTCTCGCAACACTTTTTGAGATATACAAAAACAGTAAAATGCGGGGTCCATTAAAATTTCCTTTGGTAGGGTAAACTAGTACCCGGTAATATAGTACCTGGTCCAATTACAACATTAAAGGTTAATATTATAGTATAATATGAAGCCTTTTGTTAACAATGAGAAAAGACTTAGAATTTTTTCGTATTAACGCTTTTCGGAAGGCGAAATTCCTCAAAATATAGCTTCTCCCAACACTTTTTGAGGTATACATACATACATACACACATACATACATACATACATAGAAAATTTTTAAAATTTGTTTATTTTTTTTTTCTATTGTTAATTTTACATTATATTATTCATTTAATGTCTTTTTCTATATTTTAGAAGGAACTATATATGAAAAATAATTTTTTTAAGTTCGGGAAAGTGAGATCAGAGCTTAAAAACAGGAAAAATCAATTAAAATTAATTTATTCATATTATTTACAATACTTTCGATAGTTTGGCCTGCCTAATATGTTCTCTGTATAAAAACAATCCTCTTTCTTCGTTAAAGAACGCGTAATGGAATAAAAAATAACATAAAATAGGCATGTACGGGTAAGTTTTCAAGACCACATAACTCGCTTTAATATTAAGCTATAAATCTCAAACTCGGTACCAAAATAGGGTACCATGCCCCCAACCCCTGTGCCTAAGGAAATATTTATAGCTTAATTAGGAGGGTCGCAATGGGCCCCCAAAGTACATCGTTAAACTGACCGCGAGATTGCTTTTGAAGCCATCAAGTAGCTCGCTGACCCTGTAATGTTGGTGGAGCGGATAGCGTGATAGCAGCTGAGCGAGACGGTGCGGGTTCGAATCCCAGTGTGGACAATTTTTAAAATTTGTTTATTTTTTTTTTCTATTGTTAATTTTACATTATATTATTCATTTAATGTCTTTTTCTATATTTTAGAAGGAACTATATATGAAAAATAATTTTTTTAAGTTCGGGAAAGTGAGATCAGAGCTTAAAAACAGGAAAAATCAATTAAAATTAATTTATTCATATTATTTACAATACTTTCGATAGTTTGGCCTGCCTAATATGTTCTCTGTATAAAAACAATCCTCTTTCTTCGTGAAAGAACGCGTAATGGAATAAAAAATAACATAAAATAGGCATGTACGGGTAAGTTTTCAAGACCACATAACTCGCTTTAATATTAAGCTATAAATCTCAAACTCGGTACCAAAATAGGGTACCATGCCCCCAACCTCTGTGCCTAAGGAAATATTTATAGCTTAATTAGGAGGGTCGCAATGGGCCCCCAAAGTACATCGTTAAACTGACCGCGAGATTGCTTTTGAAGCCATCAAGTAGCTCGCTGACCGTGTAATGTTGGTGGAGCGGATAGCGTGATAGCAGCTGAGCGAGACGGTGCGGGTTCGAATCCCAGTGTGGACAATTTTTAAAATTTGTTTATTTTTTTTTTCTATTGTTAATTTTACATTATATTATTCATTTAATGTCTTTTTCTATATTTTAGAAGGAACTATATATGAAAAATAATTTTTTTAAGTTCGGGAAAGTGAGATCAGAGCTTAAAAACAGGAAAAATCAATTAAAATTAATTTATTCATATTATTTACAATACTTTCGATAGTTTGGCCTGCCTAATATGTTCTCTGTATAAAAACAATCCTCTTTCTTCGTTAAAGAACGCGTAATGGAATAAAAAATAACATAAAATAGGCATGTACGGGTAAGTTTTCAAGACCACGTAACTCGCTTTAATATTAAGCTATAAATCTCAAACTCGGTACCAAAATAGGGTACCATGCCCCCAACCCCTGTGCCTAAGGAAATATTTATAGCTTAATTAGGAGGGTCGCAATGGGCCCCCAAAGTACATCGTTAAACTGACCGCGAGATTGCTTTTGAAGCCATCAAGTAGCTCGCTGACCGTGTAATGTTGGTGGAGCGGATAGCGTGATGGCAGCTGAGCGAGACGGTGCGGGTTCGAATCCCGGTGCTGTCCATTTTTTGAAATTTGTTTTTTTTTCTTTTGTTAATTTTACATTATTTTATTTATTTAATGTGTTTTTCTATATTATAGAAGGAATTATATATGAAAAATAATTTTTTTAAGTTCGGGAAAATGAGATCAGAGCTTAAAAACAGAAAAAATCAATTAAAATTAATTTATTCATATTATTTACAATACTTTCGATAGTTTGGCCTGCCTAATATGTTCTCTGTATAAAAACAATCCTCTTTCTTCGTTAAAGAACGCGTAATGGAATAAAAAATAACATAAAATAGGCATGTACGGGTAAGTTTTCAAGACCACGTAACTCGCTTTAATATTAAGCTATAAATCTCAAACTCGGTACCAAAATAGGGTACCATGCCCCCAACCCCTGTGCCTAAGGAAATATTTATAGCTTAATTAGGAGGGTCGCAATGGGCCCCCAAAGTACATCGTTAAACTGACCGCGAGATTGCTTTTGAAGCCATCAAGTAGCTCGCTGACCGTGTAATGTTGGTGGAGCGGATAGCGTGATGGCAGCTGAGCGAGACGGTGCGGGTTCGAATCCCGGTGCTGTCCATTTTTTGAAATTTGTTTTTTTTTCTTTTGTTAATTTTACATTATTTTATTTATTTAATGTGTTTTTCTATATTATAGAAGGAATTATATATGAAAAATAATTTTTTTAAGTTCGGGAAAATGAGATCAGAGCTTAAAAACAGAAAAAATCAATTAAAATTAATTTATTCATATTATTTACAATACTTTCGATAGTTTGGCCTGCCTAATATGTTCTCTGTATAAAAACAATCCTCTTTCTTCGTTAAAGAACGCGTAATGGAATAAAAAATAACATAAAATAGGCATGTACGGGTAAGTTTTCAAGACCACGTAACTCGCTTTAATATTAAGCTATAAATCTCAAACTCGGTACCAAAATAGGGTACCATGCCCCCAGCCCCTGTGCCTAAGGAAATATTTATAGCTTAATTAGGAGGGTCGCAATGGGCCCCCAAAGTACATCGTTAAACTGACCGCGAGATTGCTTTTGAAGCCATCAAGTAGCTCGCTGACCGTGTAATGTTGGTGGAGCGGATAGCGTGATAGCAGCTGAGCGAGACGGTGCGGGTTCGAATCCCGGTGCTGTCCATTTTTTGAAATTTGTTTTTTTTTCTTTTGTTAATTTTACAGTATTTTATTTATTTAATGTGTTTTTCTATATTATAGAAGGAATTATATATGAAAAATAATTTTTTTAAGTTCGGGAAAATGAGATCAGAGCTTAAAAACAGAAAAAATCAATTAAAATTAATTTATTCATATTATTTACAATACTTTCGATAGTTTGGCCTGCCTAGTATGTTCTCTGTATAAAAACAATCCTCTTTCTTCGTTAAAGAACGTGTAATGGAATAAAAAATAACATAAAATAGGCATGTACGGGTAAGTTTTCAAGACCACATAACTCGCTTTAATATTAAGCTATAAATCTCAACAAAAACAGTAAAGTTCGGGGTCACGCTGTGTACCCCCTATGGGGTCTATAATTTTTTCCTTTGGTATGGTACACGAGTACAAGGTAATATAACACCTGGTCCAATTACAACATTAAAGGTCAATATTGAGGTCTGATAGGAGGCATTTTTCTTAACATTGAAAAATGCACTGTTTTAGGTATACATACATAGTAAAGTGCGGGGTCACGCTGTGTACCCCCTATGGTGTCTATAATTATTTCCTTTGGTAGGGTACACTAATACAAGGTAATATAACACCTGGTCCACTTAAAATATTAAGGGTCAATATTAAGGTCTGATAGGAGGCTTTGTTAACATTGAGAAAAGACGTAGAATTTCTGCGTATAAAAGCTCTTCAGAAGGCGAATTTCTGCGAAATAAAGCTTCTCGCAACACTTTTGGAGATATACAAAAACAGTAAAAATCGGGGTCGCGCTGTGTACCCCCTATGGGGTCTATAATTATATCCTTTGGTAGGGTACACTAGTACCCCGTAATATAATACCTGGTCCAATTACAACATTAAAGGTTAATATTAAGGTCTGACAGGCGGCATTTTTCTTAACATTGAAAAATGCATTGTTTTAAATATACATACATAGTAAAATGCGGTGTCACACTGTGTACCCCCTATGGGCTCTAAAATTATTTCCTTTGGTAGGGTACACTAGTACTCCGTAATATAATACCTGGTCCAATTACAACATTAAAGGTTAATATTAAGGTCTGATATGAAGCCATTTGTTAACAATGAGAAAAGACTTAAAATTGCTCCGTATGAACGCTTTTCGGAAGGCGAATTTCCTCAAAATAAAGCTTCTCCCAACACTTTTTGAGATATACATACATAGAAAATCTATTTCTCCTCTTGAAAAAAGACTTACAATTTCTGCCTATAAAAGCTCTTCGGAAGGCGAGTTTCTTGGAAATAGAGCTTCTCGCAACACTATTTTAGCTATAGAAAAAGAGTAAAATTCGGGGTCACGCTGTGTACCCCCTATGCGGTCTATAATTTTTTCCTTTGGTAGGGTACACGAGTACAAGGTAATATAACACCTGGTCCAATTACAACATTAAAGGTCTATATTGAGGTCTGATAGGAGGCATTTTTCTTAACATTGAAAAATGCACTGTTTTAGGTATACATACATAGTAAAGTGCGGGGTCACGCTGTGTACCCCCTATGGTGTCTATAATTATTTCCTTTGGTAGGGTACACTAGTACTCCGTAATATAACACCTGGTCCAATTACAACATTAAAGGTTAATATTATAGTATAATATGAAGCCTTTTGTTAACAATGAAAAATGCACTGTTTTAGATATACATACATAGTAAAGTGCGGGGTCACGCTGTGTACCCCCTATGGGCTCTATAATTATTTCCTTTGGTAGGGTACACTAGTACAAGGTAATACAACACCTGGTCCAACTAAAACATTAAAGGTTAATATTAAGGTCTGATAGGAGGCTTTGTTAATATTGAGAATGGACTTAAAATTTTTGCGTATAAGAGCTATTGAGGAGGCGAATTTCTGCGAAATAAAGCTTCTCGAAACACTTTTGGAGATATACAAAAAGAGTAAAATTCGGGGTCACGCTGTGTACCCCCTATGGGCTCTATAATTATTTCCTTTGGTAGGGTACACTAGTACAAGAATTTCAGCCAAATATCCATAAGAAAAGTACTTGATTTGGGTTTAAATATCTTTAAGTTCAATATTTTTTAAAATAAAATTGGACCAATCCTAAAATGAATTCTGTCCACCAAACACTATTGTTCTGTTTGGGTTTTACTAGATATCAATAAATAGATATCTAGTAAAAGTTTTTTTTATCTCATTATTGCATTTAAATGTAAAATTAATAATTTTATTTGTTAATTTAAAAAAATAATAACTAACCATTTATTAGAAAAATATTGCTAAATCAAAAGTAATAAATTAATCTTAAGGAGATGATGTTTAATCATTTGGCATTTATATATATTAACTGACAGTGAATGTTTCCAAGCAGGAGTAAACAATTAAAAGGTACTTGTTACTCTTATAATTACTTTTTACATATCCAATATAAAAAGTAATTTATATCGGACAATAATAAATCAAAAGCAGCAAATAAATCAAAAATGAGATGTGTGTGTTGTCCATTTTATCACTTGAAAGCTATCTATCCTTACACATACTAAATTTTATTAATTTATTTTTGTTTTTTTAAATTAAATTTAAGAGTAACCCTAAATTTTTTTTAAATACATTATTACAGTTAATAGAGTACAGGTTTAATAGAGTTACATAATTTAAAGACATTGGAATATTAATTACCAAAAATAATGGCATAGCAACAGTAATCATGTTATGATGTCAAACAGAAGTTTTTATGGTTTAAAAAGAACACTATCATCTAAATTTCTCAAATTAGCAGCAAAGATAAAAAAATAATAAAAATATTCATTTCAGTTAAAATATTTTTTTATATAAATTGCTACTAATTTAATAGATTTGTTTATTTAAGTCTGTTCACATTTTGTTGAATTTTGTTTTGTGATCCTCTAAGATGTGATATACATATATTGTGTATAATTTTTTAGATTCAGTCCTTAACAGTTAGGAATGCAAGCTAGTTCTGCATTAGGATGGTCTGTCTGAGAAATTGGTGTTTTATTTATTGCTCTCTATTTGTCAAGCGCTTCATCTTCTATTCCAATGTTTGATTTGATAGCATTTTGCTCCTACAAATATGTTTGGTATGTATTATTTTAGTCTATCATTTTTACAATAACAGAGATGATTGTGCTCCGGATTTCCAGATATTTTACTTACCACTATCTGGAAGTCCAAGGTCACATTTATGTATAGAAACTCTTGTATATTTTTTTTAAAGAATATTAGAACTAGAATTTATACTTGGCATCTCTTACATTGTAAATATTTTTTTCTGGTAGAATAATAAATGTGATTAGAGATAAAAGTAAACTTATAAATAATTATTCATTTAAATTATGCTGCATATAATTTCATTAGAGTTTCATATTTTGAAAATATCAATGATTTAAATTTATAAAGACATAAATTTTTTTAAATGCGTCATTAATGATGTCATTAATGATTTTACTCCAGAAAGTTTCAGGAGTTGTGCTCACAATCACCCCTGTAATTATCATACCTGTCAAGTCTCCTGTTTTTTATAATTTTTTTAAAACAAAGATTTCAGTATTTCTCCATATTTTTTGAGGGAATTTTTAAAAATAATTTTATCAATAAAATATCTGCTAATGACTAGTAAAACTAATATAGTTAGCCCAATATAGCTGACACAAGAGCACAGTGATTGTGTTTCCTTTTAATATATTGTGTATAATACATAAAGGAAAAATACAAGGAATTTTTTTTCCAGATTTGAGTGGCAACCCTGCTTAAGGAATTCTGATTGTTTATACTTGTATAAATTAAGTTTATTCCATTGTTAAAAAAATATTTAACTTTTTGAATATTAATTAAATATTTTGTACTACATTATTAGAATGAATCGCTTTTTCTATTCCACTAATATAAAATTTTTATTCATTTGTCTTGATTATTATTACTCTTAAATATTTGTTGTAAATAAATTTATAGTCTGTGAGACAATTTTCTGACTAGTTTTGTCACAGTAGAAAATAAATAAGTAGCAAAATTTTGTTTCATGTATATGTTATTTTCTCCATTAACCTTATCAGTCCCCATTTCTGCCATAAAGAATTATATAAGACATTTTACTATGTCTTTGTGGCCGCAACATTGGGATTTACAAATTAAGAACAAACTGCTTACAAAAGGAAAGTCCACGCTAGAGCCTTGGCCTGTGTTGCAATTGCGCAGGGCAGATGTCAAGCTCACCAGCCTGCGTATAGGACATACATGGCTGGCTCATCTTCACTTCCTGTTTAGAGAACCGCCTCCTCGATGAGATACTTGTAACATTTCACTTTCAATTCATCATATTTTAATAGCTTGCCCATGTTTTAACCAACAACGCCTTACCTTTTTTGGAAGCACGATTTCATGTATAAAAGACTTGTTAGATAAAAATCACCATCCTAACATCTTTGCATTTTTACACGCTATTGGAATTTTGAGTTGTATATAATTGTTTTGTACTGCTTACCATTTTAGTAAATTTAAGAAGTTTTATTGATTTTAATGTATGTAACTCTGCAACATTGTTTTAGAATTATCACTATCTTATCTGATTTTATACATGTGCTTTACTTAACCTTTTAATCTGTTTTTTAAACCATTTGTTTGGCGCAGTATGTCCTTTTTGGATCTTGTGCCCCTAAACCCCACATTCAATTCAATTCAGCATATGTTATTTTATTATTTACTATGAAATTTTATTTATTATGAGCTTTTTAATGGATTGCTTTGTTTTTGTAATGTTGCTTTGCAATTTTTGTTGCTGTGGCATTGGCCAGAAACTTAGCTTAGTTATTAATTTATTACTTTTAGGTAATATTCTGTCTCATTATGTTTACCTTCTGTCACAGAATGTTCATGAATGTTCAGGTTTTATTCTGTATCATTTGTTTTTATTCTGTTACCCTGCACTAATAGGTATTCAAACAAACATGAAGCAAGAAAAAGTAATAAAATAGAATGTGTGTGTGTTGACAAGCGCCGGCAACCGAGGACACACACGAGCAATTTCACCTTCTGGCCGAGGACCTTGTGCCAACCGAGGACGATCTCGGTTAGAAAATGGTATTTTCCTACTCAGGGGGTCATGAAATAGTCCCAGAAAATTTTTTAACAAAATCCAATTTTGTCTCGATTGGCAGTGTTTATCAACACAGTGTATAATGAGCCGAGTCGAAGTGTGTATGCGTGTAAAAACGACGTCCTCGGTTGGTCAATAAACCACACGTTCAGCGGGGGTCCTCGTTTGCACTGTGAAACCGCCTACTCGGAAACACCCACCCCGGTCTTTTTCGTATTTAACGAATAAGCATGAAACAAATTAAGGAAATGCTTAAACATATTTACATACAATGTTACCGGACATTTTTATCACTTAAATGTAAATGAAAGTTCATCAGTTAATGCATAGGAATAAATAAAATTGTTCCTATTTGAAAAATTATCACATCCATATTTTAGTTACTTTTTTAATATGTATGAAATGCATAGAAAATTTTTCACACTATTTTAAGGGAAATAATGATTTTCTTTACTTTTATTTAACTGAAGGTGTTGGTATGTTTATAGCGAAGAACATGTTAATGAAAAATAATATTATTTAGTCATTATTAATTAAAATGTAGTGATTTAAGTTTAAATTGTTAAAAACTTTCATTCTTTATTTATTGCTTTAAGTTTGACATAAATTACTTTTTAAAAAAAACAGCTTTTTAGAAATTCACCTTACACATATTTAAATATTTACACACATTTTAAAGAAAACTATTTTTCTTACTTTTTCTTGTATGATAAAACTTCTTTTTATAAATTGTAATCAAATTTTTTTTTTAATTTTGTTGATAAAGTATTCTAGGGATTACATTAAAAGCTTTTAAAAATTTATATCTGACATTTTCTTAGGACTAAAATATTATTTAAAACTCTATTAATAATTAGAACTTATTAGAACTATACGTTCAGAAAAAAAAAATTTAAACATATTTTGTAATTAAATTTAATATTTGAAATAAATTGCTCTAAATTAAAAAAAACTATTAAATTTTTTACTATTTAATAGATTCTAATTGAGATTAAGCTGGAAATCAGTTTTAGATATTTTCATCAAACTGGAACTTTATTATTATAAAACGAACAGGCAATCGCAGACCTACAATACACGCAGCCAATCAAGAACCTACAATACATACAGCCAAGCGAGAACCTACAATACACACAGTCAACCGTGGACCTACAATACACACAGCCAATCGTGGACCTACAATACACACAGCTAATCGAGGACCTATAATACACACAGCCAATCGCGGACCTTAATTACGCGCGGCTAATTGAGCTTTTTTAAGTGATAATGAAGAGCAAATTTTATTAAAATTAGTGACTAATCATCCAAATGATATTAACTTATACTTTAAGGCTTTGTTAGTGATTTTTTTTTTCCTCAGACTTTCATTTAAATTAATTTTCAAAATTGCAAACTAACTGATAATGCTCTGATATTAACCCATGATCCGTTAGCAACTGAGGATATCTTAACTTAGCACTGAGTCGGTGCAAGCCGGGTGCAAAACTCGAATCAACCAGGCATTGCCGGAATTCGAACCTAGTTCACCTCATTGGATAGCAATCGCTCTATCCTCTGACCCACAACTGTTCTCCTAATCTTATTTTCCTTTTTTGCCACCACTCAGTTAAGTCTTTCTAAACGATCGTTTTTAAGTAGGCGTGAAAGTATTCATCAGACTTTTATTTAAATTAATTTTTAAATTGCAGACTAGCTAATAATGCTCTGATATTAACTAATGCTCGGAAGGAAAATTTTTATTTTTAGGTCACTCAGAGTGTTTTGTAAATACCGCCCTTGAAAACTATTTTTTTAATATTTGTTGAAATTGAAGACAAAAAATACGTTTATGTGGGGTCAAAAATTAATAATACAAGATAAAAATCATAAATACAGAAATACGGCCGAAATATAACAAATCACAATACAGTGAAGCAAATGAAACAGAGAACAAGACAGTTTTGATTGTGGAAAACAGCCGACCCAATTTAGGGTATACGACTACCAATTTTACTTATTACTATACCATCTCCATATCCTTCCAATTTTGAACCTAATCCCAATCCAGAAGACTAAGGAACTCATGGATCAAGTATTGGGAGAAATTTGATTTTGTGGAGGACTTTTTGATGGAACTAGCACGTATTTGCATAACATGAAGAAGAAAATCACTAAAAACTCCCGCTGTTAGCCGGATTGAAAGGGGACTTTAATCCATGATACGTCTACCACTGAAGATATTTTACCTCAGCACTGTGGTTGGTGCTAGCCGGGTGCAAAATTCAAATCAACCAGCCATTTCCGAAATTCGAACCTGCTTCACCCCATTGGGACCTAAGCGCTCTATCCCCTAACATGCAACTGCTCTCCTAATTTTATTATCCTTTTGCTACCACTCAGTAAAGTCTTTCTCAACGATCGTTTAGGCATGAATGTATCTGTTTTGGTAAGCTGGCCTACGCCCTCAGAAAACTCAAAATTGATTCTGAAATTTCAAAACTAATACATGAAATTAAATATTCTGAGGACAGAAATACTTCGCAGAGGTTCTCTAACATTTTTTTTTTCGATAATTAGGAAGGTAAAGATGTGAGTTCTTGAATTTTCTTTTAAAAATGTTTCTACCAGGTTAAAGTTTTCTGATGACTGTGATCGCCTTACGCAATGCGGCAGTGCAGTGGTCTACATATTTCTGCGAAAAATGTTGCTTATGAAGATACTATAGGAATAATTTATTTCCTACGATATGATTTAAGTTTCAAAATTACCACAAATGCTTGAATTTCATAGAATGAGACAACAACAAAAAATATGTCACAGATTATAAGGCTTTGCTTCTTCTTTACAAAATATATTTGTACAATTAGGCTACAAATAATATAATATAAAATTACAAGGAACTAGAGAAACAATTGTAAGTCTTCATGTTCTATTTTACTTTCATAATATTTAACATTAACCAAGAATAACTTGGCACTGTAAAACAATTGAAATCAGTGTTGTTCTTAGTATAATATGAATGGCCTTCCATTTTCTATCAGAAACTTTCCCTCTCAAATTTAATGAACATAAAATATAAAAAAATTTCAAATTCCATAATTTCAATTCTATGATTCCAGAATTACTGAGTGATCTTTTATACCCTTGAATGACCTATTGAACATTTAGTTTTATCTAATACATAATAAGCGTAAGCATGAAACCAATATATTTTAGTTGTAAATATTTCACGTTTCGAAAAGATATTGCTCTTTAACGAAAAACTACTGCACATGAAATTTTTGACCTGCGTGTGATATATTCATTTTTTTTTATAATTTTATTAATCGTTTTAAGATTTTTAGTTGATGCGCTTATCTATTCATTAAAAACTGTCAATTTTATAAGAGAATATTCTTATGCTAGATATCAAACATGTTTTTCTAAGAACTACTTTTTTTAAAGTTTTCAAGCCTGCTTTAAAAAAAATCGTAAACTACCTACGTTATCCATTATAAATATGCACATTGTGTATCTTTTTATTTATTTTTTTTTGTGAAAAAAAAGTCATAAAATAATTTTTTATTACTTTTTTGTAACACATTGCTTTGCTTCATTAGGAAAAAGCCGAACACTTATGTTGTAAAATGAGTACATTATTCTGGTAGTCAATCTTATAACAGAAAGTTAAAAAATCTTTTTCAATATATATTTGTTTAAATTTTATTTTTATTACAAACATTTAACTGCATCATATGATTCGCAAAAGAACCACTGATACTATCTCCGCTATAGTTTTCAAATAAAACAAAATTCTTTGTACCAATTTTAGAATTTTTCGTCACTTATTTTGCTACTATTTAACAACAATTTTCTCAACATCCATGTCAACTACTACGCGTTTACTTAATTAAAACATCTATCGTAGTTCTTTAATTCATTTATTTTCTCTTTTTGCTTGATTCTTATTCCAAACTACTCTGACACTCTCAAGAGTGTGGCTATATATATATATATATATATATATTCAGCTTTCAGTTCATTTTTTTAAAGGGTATTATATTATCATTATTAAATGTATTTCAAGAAAATTCTTCATATTTCGTGCATACTTTTCCAAATAAAAATTTTAACGATCTAAGCAAAAGCGGGCTCTTTTACTTATTTTTTCTTTTTCTTCTCTGACTATTTACAACGACATGGAAGTATGACATAACTCTCACTGAGGGAAGAGTAAAACAGGTTCTTGACCCCCCCCCCTGCCCCCTAAGAATTGTTTCCAAAAGCCTTCTAGCTTTTGAACACCAGTCTCAATCTTTGGAGACCGGTCCAAGAGCATGTAACTAAGGGAATAAAAATATATATTAAAATGATTATCCTGTTTTTTTTGTTGTTTTTTTTAATTTTTTGATGCTTTTATCATTTATTATACTACTTTTACATATTTTATTTTATTTTTGGTATTTTATTATTTTTACTTTGTTTCACATTATTACTTTCTTTATATTACTATTTTTATTTTCGTACAAAAAATATTATATTTGTATCCATTTTTTGGCATATTTGAAGTGATCAATTTCGAAAACGGAATATGGTTATCGAATTTTAAAAAAATATCATGACAAAATCAATCTTCATATTTTACGAGATATTTTTTAATATTGAACCTAAATCATAATTAAGAATTCCGGAATAAAGCTGTTACGGGACGAAGGAAGAACACCAAGTTGGTAAAATAATAAACAATAGTTGAAACATAGTATAAATACATACAAGAAATAGAATAAATATGTCTGAAGAATCGATATATCTAAAGATAGATATTGAGTATAAATTTAGCTTTAAATTGTTGTAATTGCAATTTGTAGAAGTAATAGTTAGAGAGATAAGGTTGTTGAGGCAGTTATTTTGTCACTTTTTAATATTACAATAAGATCACTTTTTAATATTACGATAAGATTTTCTTTTGTTAAAAAACTGCTGGAATAAGATTCACTAAAATTTCGTTTTGGAAAAGCAAGCTTTACTAAACTATACAATGGTGGTAAAGCATTGAGTCATTTTAAAAATATTCAAATACAAATAAAAATAATTTAAAAAAATTTGTGATGAATATAATAATATTTTTCAGAAGAATGCTTGTAAAAATTACTGATATATGATTAACAGGATTACGTTTTATATAACATACCGAAAAAAAAATGAATTATGAATTGCTTCAAAGTGCTTAATATACAGATAATTTATCAAGAATTACTGATGTTTTACGTTATTTTGGTGCAACTCCTTGCTGAATGCTTAATTGAACTGATAAATAATAAATTTCAAAATCTCAAATATCAAAATAGAGCACTTAATTTTTTTTTTAAAAAATTTACTTTGATTTTTCTCTGAAAAAAATCGAATCAATATTTTGTAAAAAGTAAAAAAAAATTAAATCATGTTAGAAACAAAATTAAATTTTTTGTTGCTTTCATTTTATGATGTTATAAAATGATATGACGATTTGTAATAAAAATTTACAGCGAAACCGAAATATGTTACTTTCTATTAAACAATTAAAAATTACTATTCGATAAATTTTTTAAAATGATTATGAAACTTCACATATCTTGTGAAACATAAGTAATAAATTTTTAATTTTTTGTATATCTGAGGAAGCAAAGGAACAATTTAAAATTTGGTTTAAATACTAAGTCTTCTTAGGAGTATAAATTAATTGAAAATATTAAAAAATCTATAAAATAAAGAAAAAAAATTCAAATTTTTGAAGGTGGTCTTTGAAAGTTTTCATTTTGGAAAATATAAGAGTCCACATTTTTTAACTTCTAGAATAGTGGTATTTTCCAAAAACTTACAATGTATTTAAGCTTGCCTTTCGGCAGCGAGGAGCAGGGAGTTCGACCCTTTTTTTATGATAGCGCCATCCTAGTCACTTGTCTACCGACCGATTAGAGCTGATCAAGTGTTTCTTTCGAGGGTGGATGCGAGGATCGTCAGCATTCTTTGCAGTATAGAATTCTTGTATAGAATTCTTGCAGATTTCGTTTTTGAAATATTAATTAAAAAATTACCTAATTTATTTTTAAAGTAAAAAAATTAAACTATTAAAATCAACACATTTTGAAAAAAGTGTTTTCATTTACCATAAGGTTATTAGTAAGGAGTTGTAGCGTAACATTCAATGTAGAAAATACCTTTAAAAATTCA
Organism: Parasteatoda lunata; assembly: GCA_949128135.1. Lineage (NCBI taxonomy): Eukaryota > Metazoa > Arthropoda > Arachnida > Araneae > Theridiidae > Parasteatoda > Parasteatoda lunata. The sequence goes on along the minus strand of OX421972.1, from coordinate 117,795,228 downwards.
TAAACAAAATTACTATTTGTTCCCGTGACTTTTTTTTAAAATTAATTTCTCATCAAAGAGTAACAAACAAACATTTTGCTTTACGAAGCATTTTTTTAAAATATTAATTATAATTCTATAATTTGTTTAAATACTAATACTAATACCTTATACTAATTTATTATGCTATTTAAATTTATAATATACTTTTTTGTTAAACTAAAGCTTCATCTTTTAAGAAAAAATTAGAGAAAAAAAAATTATAATTAAAAGCAAATCTATTACGAAACATTTCCGAGCAATCTTAAACCATATCAATTAATAAGTCAACACAGATGCTAATTATGAACTAAAACTTGATAGTAAAAAAAGCTTCGTTTATAGCGTCTGATAATGTAATATATAAAATTTACTTTTATATATTTACGGTGTGGGGTACATACAAGCTAGAATAAACAATGGATTTTATAGCTGTTTTTTAATTTAAATCTTTGACTTCATTATTATTTTAGACATAAAAAATATTTTTAAAGGGAATTGTGGATTTTTTTTTTTTTTTTTTCATGAGTGTATCAAAAATATTGTTAGAAAACATAGAATTGGCTTTGTTAATCTACATCAGAATCGCAACAAAATGCCTTTTTAAAATTATGTGTAATGCCTTTTTAAAATTATATTACGTGTAAAAATTATACTGTTCAAAAACAATAACGATTCACAGAGTAAAAATTTGACTTCCTTAGAGCTTTCAAAATTAAAATTCTTGTTCAATAACATGGCCGTAATAATCAAGAGAATTATTTAAGAATTAATTAATTTAATTCTTGCTTGAGACAGTTAACTTATTCTTAAAAGCTGAAGAAATATGTAAATTTATCAGGGATAATGATATCTTTCATTCTGCCACTCTACAGATAGAAGAAAAATGTTTTTTTTTTCTATCAAATAAATAAAACAGTTGCAAATAATATCTCTCTTTGGCTTTGTATTTCATCATTTCTACTTTATTTGAAAGCAGGATTATTTTATGGTAGGTATGATTTTATTCACTCTGAAAAATTCCAGGTGTTTTTTTTTTTTTTTAAGAACCTACCTGAGTGGATGAATAATTAATAAAAAATATATTTTAAATACTATTTCCCCAACTGTAAATCTTGTTATGTACAGTTTGAAATGATTAGACTGAAAATTGTAAAACTTAACCTCTATCACACTCCGGGCTGTTGCAAGAATGCTTGACTGTTTTAAGTATTAAACAATCAAGACTTGACTCACTTTTATTAGGGAGGCTTTTTAATTAAAATTTTTTCGAAAAACAATACAATCAACCAAATATAACGGACAACCATTTAACAATTTTCAAAGGCACCCAAGCAACGTTGCTTCAAATTATTAGACTTGTCTCACACCGACTTGCCTCATCTCTGTGCTAGCACAAGCAAGAAAATGTCGCACCATCAGAAAAACTACTTCACTGCTTAAAAATGCTCAAATTTAAGCTTAACTCTACTTAAAGTTGAGAATGGAAAATAGTTTTTTTTTAAAACTTATACGTAAAAAATAAACTACTCAATTCGAATCACACAAAAGTAATACTAATTTATCTTAAGCAATGAGGAGAAAATTGGTTTTTGTGATCCTTGCATTGAGTAAGTAAAATGCCTTTTTTAAAAAAAATTTTATTGTTAATTTTAGAACACCAAAACAAAAAAAATTATATATCATAAATGCTTTCCTAAATAAAAGATCGTTGTAAAACTAACATCCGATGAGAAAAACTTCTCAGCTGCACCCTTATCCACCTTCCTAATTTTATCTACAAACTTCTTTTGGTAGAAGCCAAGGAAGCCTTGTCTTTCAAACTAATTTTCTATAACCATCTGCAGAGCCGTGGTGGCTCATGAGACAGAGCGCTTACCCCCCAATGAGATGAACCAGGTTCAAATCCTGGTCGATACGAATTCCGCACCCGGATCACACCGTCCGCAGTGCTGACGTAAAATATCCTCAGTGGTAGAGGGATCATTGGTTAGAGTCCCCTTGTCGTCTTGCCGTGGAAGGCTTTCGCGGTTTTCCTTTCCATGTAACGCAAAGGCGTTTTAATTCCATCAAAAAGTCCTCCTTGAAGACAAATTTCTCCCAATACTTGATCCAGAAGTTCCCTTGTCTTCTGGATTGGGTTCAAAATTACAAGGCTTCTGCGTTGACATTAGTACTCCAATCGCAGGTCTCACCATACTTTAACTTACTTGGGTTTCTTTTAAAACAATTTTATTTTTGATGTTCTGTAAAATCTGGTTCTTGAGTTGTTTTCTTTTTCTTTCAGAGGTTCGGATGCAAAGTGAAATTGCGAAATTTTCTGTTTTTCCTTTCTCCCTTTATTCATAAATATATATGAAGGAAAAATCTATAGAAGATCAATAAAGATGATCAATAGAACTAGTTCAATAGATGATCTTTAAATTATACATTTTATGCTCTGTTTGATGTTTTCTGTATGCTTTCATGACTATTCAATTAAATAGTTTATATTTAATTGAACTAAATATTTTCTTTAAGAAAAAAAAAATATTAGGTTCTAACAGGTCATAGTACATTTTTACTTCCTATTTTTAAAATTATACAAGCTTCTAAAATCTATTTGAAATTATTTTCTTTTTTCAAACTCAAAAAAATCTACTAAAATTAGGATTTTTTTTTAAAAAAAGAGGGAAAAAAACAATTTTCTATACAGCTAACAAATACTATTTTAAGTAAACTTTATTATGATTAATATTAAGTTTTCAACAATTGTTACATACGTTTTGAAATTAATGAAAAAACAAAAATAAGAACTTCTATTGTACTTTTGCTCTTATAACAAGAGATAAACAGGGAAAAAAAACTCTTATTATAAAATCAAACTCTTCTGAAATTTTTAGAAGCATTGGTCAATACTAAACTGATTAAATTTTTTCACGTAAAGCGTAACATTTACCGTAACAACAACAATCACAAAAATGTACAAGCTGCACATTTTTTTCAGTTTCTTCATTTTGAATGAGCGAGTATGTAAATAACAAATTTAATAAATAAGTAATATGAAGAATGAAAGAAATATATTAGCTTTTAATACGACTAAAAAATTTTAAAGCTTATGTTCAACTAAGAACCGTTTTTTTTACCTCTTTTCATAATGTTTCTATACAGATTTATTAAGTTCATATACTTAGTAGCATTAAATGAGCTACAGATAACGGTTTTCCGCTCATTTATGTAGATTAGGCTCCTGTTTGCCTTGTAAATTTCAGTTATTACAATTCAAGCTTTCAAGTCCTTTCAACAATTAAATTTATTTGGAGTAGTTAAATTGAACTTTATTAATTTATTAACTATTGAAGCCGTGATTGGAAATATCTCCTTGTTAACTTGTTAGAAATCACTTATTTGTTCATTCTTCTTTTTCAATACAGTGTTCTGGGAATTATATTCGACCAAACAGATATTAGAATGAACAGTGATTTTTACACAAATATCCATTTTTAAGATTTTCAATTTAAGTGGAATTAGAAGGAAATAAAAAAAAATACATGTAATCAGTCCCTCAAAATAAAAATCCATTTCCAAATTAAACACCCAGTCAATAATGCAAGGAGGGAATTTACACGTGTTCTATGTTTTGCAAAAGCGCGGGAAATTCTCAGTAGTAGCATCTTACAGTAATTAGGCAAGGATGATTTAGCATAGGCAATCTTCTGCGCCAGATCGGAAGACCTCGCGGGGAGCGACTTTACACATTGTCGACTCCCGGGCACCTCCACTCGCCGCGGTTTTATTTGACAATTGTTTCATCACCTTATCTAGTAACCCTCACTGAGAAGCAACCCTAAGCTCGCCTCAATACAGCACTCGCAAACGAATCTTCGCGCTCATGGATATTTTTAAAAGTTGCTTGTTGAATTAAGTGAAGATTTTATCCTCGTTTAAGACTAGAAAAATTCAAATAACGAGAAAAAATACTTCGTCCTTCTATATAGAAAGAGGAAGAAAAATTTACATGCTCACAATTATTTCAGTTAATTACATAAATATTTTGGTTAAAATAAATTTTCAAATAGAAACTATTCCTGTAAATTAAATAAAAATTTGGAGTAATAAAATATTTATATCTTCAGAATAATCAATTTCTTTTGAATACCTTAATTAATAAACTAAGTTTAAAAAAATAATCCCCTATATAAATCATCACATTATTAAATGTTCATATTTTAAAGAAAAAAGTTTGAAAAATAATTCTTTTCATTTCCTTCATTTTTACCAGGTTTTTTCAATTATTTCTATTTTAGAAAAAATATGTATTCTTTAAAATGCTTACAATATCTTGAAAAAAAATTGCATATATTTTATACTGAACAACTTTTGATTGACAATATTTTCTTCATAAGAGAGTCTTTAAAAAAATTTGAAAATATTTTCATTAAATTTGTTCAAATATTTTCTGTAAAATGCGTGCTATTATGAAAACAAAAGGAAAAGTATTTTTAGTAAAGCCATGACATAAAAAAACAAATCTATGACATATTCACTACTATTTCCGTATAGTTAATTTATTTTCTATAACATCAAATCATATTTATTAAAACTTAAAATTGTGACTGCTTAACCTTTTTTAATGTTTCTTAAATTTGTCAGGGAAAATTCCGATATTTTCCATTATTCTTGCTTCTAGCACTATTATTTGCGTATATCTGAAATTACTCACCTGCTTTTTAATTGTTTCCTAATTAATTTTATTACATATTTTGCCATATATATATTTATCCTTTCATTCTATGCTTCATTAATTTTATAACAACTTAGCTTATTAGATTTTGTAACTCAACAATTGGTCTATATATTTTATAATCTTTTTATTCAATTTTTGGGCTTTTAAATAAGATATGGAGAAAATACTATGAAAATTATTACATTGTCACTCTAAAATGAGACCTTTTTTTCCTCCTAAGTACGAAAACACATTTACTAACTTTAGGTAACGTAATTTAACACGATTCATCTATTTTAATAAGAACGATTCAGAGAAAAGCAGGATCAGAAAAAGTGAGATGTGTATTTTAATTTATATTCTGCTTTAAAAATGAGACAATGAGACACAGAAAACTTTTCTGTTATTATTTAATAGTATTCATTAGTCTTTAAAATTTCAAAAGAATTTTTTAGTTGCTCGAATCATACAATAGTCTCATTTGTAACAACTCGTTTTTTAATTTTTTTTTTTTTTTACACAATAGCTTTTATTGTTTGTAATTTGCTTTAAAAGTTCCAACATTTATTCTTAGATTGTCATGCATTCTGTGTGTCTGAAAACTGTATGACCTATTTTATTTTATCTGTTCCTTGCAGAATGGTAATAATTGTTTCTTATTTGGTAATAAAAATTTTACTTTTGCTGAGATAACTGACCGCAAGAGTTTTGTTTTATTATCATAACATCGATTAATTGTTTTAGAAAAAAGTGTAAGTCCTCAGTCTTTCAACCCAATTGCTTTAAAACTACTTTCTTTATTTAAAGTAAATTGTTAAATTTAAAAATTGTTAAGATTCTCTTATTTGACTCAATATCTTGTCTTTAATCAATCAGAAATAAATAAACAGATTGTCGTTAAATTGTTATACAGTTATGATATGAGAATGTCTAAGTTGATGCTTACTGTTTACATTATATTTTTATTTTACAAATTATAAAAAGTTTTCTTTAATCAAAATTGTGTTCACGTCATAAATTTATTTTAACTGCTAAAAATTTTTATGTCTTGGAGACCAAAGCTCTGGAATTGGCTAATACGTATAAAGGAATTTATCGTTTGGGACATAACATTTACAAAAAAGTGTCAAATCTAAGTATGATTGTTTGGACGCAAATATTATAGGCACAAATACTGCAAATGGGAATCTTTACATCAAATTTAATCATAGATATTAGTGTCGGAAAAGTAAAAAAGAATAAATTCATATATAAAGCTGACAGCAACAATCTCCTCATCATTACACACATATAAAAAGAAAATGCTTAAAACTCATAAATTGTGTAGTTACTTAAATTAAAGGTTTTAAAAACTAAACAATAAGGTACAAAACCCTGCTGCATTACTGAATATTGCATCCACATACTTGGCAAAGACACCATAAATTATTTGAAATAAATTTATAAAAATAATTAAAAAGCTGTATCCTACTCATATATCCTACACCCACAACAAAGCTTTATCCTAAAAAGGAAACAAAAAACTAAGAAATAAATAGGTGTTTCAGGAAGTCCGAATAAAAAGAGACTGATAATACACAAAAACATTTAAAGCAGCTAAATATATTCACACCTCATGTTCACTCATGCGTTTTTTAAATCGTATGTTGCAAGTGAAACATGCGCGAATTAGTATTCGAAGAGTTTCGGGAGAAAATTTGAAACCCGACTTGGCGAATGTAACATTGGCGAATTTCAAAATACGGTGCCAAAGAAGTGCCCGGGAGTCGACAATGTGTAAAGTCGCACCCGGGGCGCACGATTCCATCTTCCCTTCAGAATGAGACAACAAAAGAAATGGTCAAGCCCTTGAATAGTCTTTTGACAGTAGCTTTGTTGGAGCTCAGATAGAAGTTAAATTAATAGAAAAATGAAACACATTCAGGACACCTTTTATATATTTTTTTATTTGCGTATATTTTTTAATTTATTTTACTCTTATTAATAACAATATTTCGATTCAATTGAAACTAAAAAATTAATAAAAATCAATAAATAAGAAATAAAATTTTATTGTTTATTGAGGTTTTTACAATTGAATTTTTTGAAGTACCTAACTTGGCTTATTTATTTATTATAAAAAACACTGAAGAAAATTCCAACTTTTTTTTTTTAAGTCATATTATTCTTTTTGTATTATGCTTATCATTATATACTTCTATAGACCATGTATTAAAATAACTTAAAAAATTAGTTCACAATGAAATAACATCCTAATTCATACTTTGAAGGTTTATAAAAGTCAGTGGAAAAAAGTAATTTTTTTAAATCTTAAACAATAAGCTGGATTTTTTTTTATTTTTTTTTTATACAGCATTATATTTTATTTATAAGACAATATGTAAATTTTCTAAAAAAAAAGTAAGAAATTCCCTTTAGTTTTTAGTTTCAAATTATAAGAACTTATTAAACCGAAGTGGTTAAAATTTTAGATTTTGTTTTTAAAAAAAATAATGGCATTAACACAGTGCATGACAATAGCAAGAAAATTTAAAATTCTGTGAGGAAATTCAATTAAAAAGGAATATTTAATAAATCAATTGAAATATTAATGTTCTCCCTGAGTAAAATTTATATCTTATCTGAAATAAGAAAACAATATTATTTTTTTATGCCTACTGCCAACCGCAAAATATTTACATTACAGTCCACATGCAAAATATTACATAAATATTTACATGCAAAATATTACATTCCCTCCCTTCCAAAAAAATAGAATATTCTAATTCTTTTAAACAATCGGTAGCATGGATTTCGGCTTAAAAAAGAGCAACTGTTTTTGTGTCAGCTGTTTTAGTTTGAATTATAAATTAAGTTTAATTAATTTAAAGTTCAGGAAACAGCATTTGCTATATCCTCTTTTATGTGTCGTATACGGTTTTGATTTATCATATTAAATATAAATGAGAAACATTAATCACTCTCTATAGTAAAACATAGCAAAAGTCGCTGTTTTGTGCTTTCAACTTTTTATTCCATTTTATTTTGTGACATAAAACCTGTAAGACATACAAACTTGAAAATAAGAAAGTGAGTCGAAAAATGTATAAGCAATACGATTCACTGAAAAAAAAATTAACTACAGACAGTTTGCTCAAGAATGATTAGCAGTTAAACTTATAAAGAAATACCAAGTGAGGCATTCTGCAGATCTAAGAAATGCTAATACATAGTTGTAATTTCATAAACTGAAAGAAATATTTTGGTAAACTTAACAGTTCTTTTTTTTTTCTTATTATTATTTATATTTTTTCAAAGTTTAATGTAATTAATTATAAATGGTTTTGTGGTAATTTTTTTGAAATTTTTAAAAGTAAAAATTAAAAAAAATTGCCCTAGAGAGAAAAAATCTTTTTCAATTCGAACTGTTATATAATCATCGCTATTATTGTCCATGATTAAAATTACATCTAATTGCAAAGTTCATATTGCTATTCTATATTGCTAAGTCCATATTTTTATTTTGAAGTAGAGTTGATTGTTTTTCGAATCTAGGTAATCGCTTATTTCAGTGTAATTAATTTTAACATACCACAAATACTTTTGAATTGAATAGTAATATTTTATTTTTATTTTTTTACAAAATTTCTGTTGTTTGTAGAGAAAAAAAACAATGATGAATGTTGAGCAATCAAGGGGGTTTGTAAAATTAGTAAGCAGGTGCGAAATATCCTAATTTCTTTCCCATTTAAATTAATATTATTGAGTAAAAGTGCAAGTTTCGCAAAGAAATATATTTAAATCAAAAGAAACGATTTCTTAACTGTTCGTTATTAATATGAATTTTTGCGCCCTATTAAAGTATTTTTGTCATTTTGAAATTATACAAAGTTATTCCAAACTAGAAGAAATAATAACTTGGAAGGTTAACTTGGATGAAATAGCAATGCTAATTGGAAACGCAATCCTAACTAGATACTTTTTAGAGTCTGACGCAGGTACTGAGTCGACAGTCAAGCGCAAAGGCTGTTCGAATTGAAATTAAACTATGATTCTACCTTTGAAAAGGTAAATATGGATTCATTTAGGATGAAGTTTAAAAATGCTAATATTAAAATAAAATATCGTTTTCCCGTTTAAGTTATAATATTTAAGGGAAAGTTTCATATTTAAGGGACCATTCTTACTGCATGCGATTAACCTATTGCAACAAGCAAGAAGTTTTTCTTGAAGTAGTTTCTAGATTTTCACGTGCATGATGAGAAACTAAATGCTTAGGGAATGGGCATTAAGTCGTGCTCAGAATCTCAGATGATGAGGCAAGCAATGGCATGTCTTCCTGCCTACGCGTTGACATGTCTTCTAGGTTCTAAGCAGTGCTCACTGAGCAGTTATGAAACTTACGGTAATTTCATTACTACTCAGAAAAATCATTGCTTGTTTAAAGCAAGATCATCGGTTTGGTTTGAATTTCTGATGGATTCCTACTTTATTGTCAATATCATTCTATCTCTGACAATCGCTGTCGCCTGGGTGTGCGATGTAGCATCTGCGTCAGCCCCTATAAACCTTCTAGCATTAGGTTTGTATTTTCCACCCCGCGTATAAGACTGCAAATTGTTAAAGGTACAGTATCACGTGCTATGATGCAGTCACAATGTATCATGAGGCTAAAAACCGGTATGATAATTAGATTACGTGGGAGATAAATTAAGTTATGAAATCAAAAGCAAAAACGTACTCTCTCTGAAGAAACAAGCTTTTTCTTCTACAATTTCGGACTCTTGATCATCACATTATTATGAAGGAGAGTAGCCGTAATTCAAAAAATATATTGTCAAAATAGTTTATGTAGAGAGCGAACGAAAATTTAAGTCCTTTGATGTTAATTTCCCTTTCTGCATAGTATGTCATATCTCGTGAACTATTTAATATCTTTGCACACTCTTATTGACGGTCAAATATTATTTAAATCATAAGGTACACAAATTTGTACATCATTTCAAAGTACGTTACTATTGTTCATAAAATACGAAATTTTGAGCAAAATCGGCTGAATCGTTTCTGAGTGATGAAATTTTAAAAAAAATATGTATTCTTAAGTTTCATTTCTCTACTAAAATTAAAAGATGTCAAAACTTCTATCATACAGGTAGAACTCGGGAGAAATTTCACAAAAAACGCAAATTTAGAAAAATTACTTCAAAAAATTTTAATAAGATAAACAAATTTAATGTTTATCTAGCACATGAATTTTTCGCGTAGTTTTATATAAAAAAAAAAGAGTGTAGTGAGTTTTGATTCTTGCAAATTGTATATATATATATATATATATATATATATATATATATATATATATATATATATATATATATATATATATATATATATATGGCTTTGTGTTTCATCATTTTCACTTTATTTGAAAGCAGAGTCTCTTATGATTTTACGCAAAATATAAAGTTCTAAGTGGTTTTTTTGTAAAGAACCTACTTGAATGGATGAATAATTTATAAAAAATATATATTAAATACTGTTTCCCCGACTGTAAATCTTGTTATGTACAGTTTGAAATGATTTTTTTAATGTAGCAAAATTAACACAGTTAAATTATTCCAATTTATTTAATGTAGCAAGACTTATTTTAAGAGACTTATTTAAAGAATAAAAAAAAATTTTTTTTTAAATCCTGAAAACCCTGAAGTAACCCCCAAAAATCTTTGCAAGTGGTTTATTCCCCAAAAATGGATTTTTTTATTTTTTTAAAACTATGTTTGAAAACCAAGTGACTTATTAAACAACATTTCTTTTTTTTTTTTTTTACTTTTCTTATTTCCGTTTTAGACAGTATAACTTTGCATATCAGCCATAATCCCTAAATAGCCAAATAAAAACTGGTCTTTTTTTATTTATTATAATTTTTTTTACAAAAAAGTGTTAGATTGTTGTTGCGTTGCTACAAACATTGTAGCAATAAAACATGTACAAGCCATATTTTTGTTAATTTTTAAAAACGTAGAACTTGTATCTTGATAGCTATAAGCATCAAAGAAATTTAATTATAAAGTATACTTCTACCAATATTTTTTAATATCCGTGAAGTACAGTATTTTGTTAACAAATAAGGAATGTAAGAATTATTTTCTAAAATATTGAATTTAAGGAACACCGGAAAAAGAATATGAGAATATTGTTTTAATATTATTACTATTTTTCTATTTAACGTTTTAACTAGCCTTATTTTTAAACTAAAAATTATTTTTAACTTATGTATAACGAAACAATAAACTATGTGTACTTTTTATAAGAACAAAAATATATAAATGAATAAAAAATAAAGTGTTTTGCTATCAACATAGTATCAAAGTATTTACGCGCATTTACAATTCTAACTAATTTATCCCATAATTGGTTTTTTTGTTAACCCGTTATAATAAAATATAATAATAGTTTCTAATTCTATCGTAATAATTTTTTCCCTAATCTATTTAAAATACAGAAAATTGTAGTCTTGAGATTTCCTAAAATATATGCTGAAGCATTACAACTTATACTAAATACTATAGAATAATTTTTTAATCGTAATATTTTTTTAAAACTACTATTTTTATTCCTTCTAGTTAAACTGATAAAAATTAAAACTTCCTAAATTATGAACATGATTATATAAAAATGACTAGTTTTTCAAACAAGGAAACTTTTATGTGAAACGCGAAAATTTTGTAGAGACAACGTATAAATTTCTACTATAGTTTGAAACTTATTTGAATTGAAACTTATTGAAATTTTAATCGCTCCCACGAAAATAGCATTTGTACCCTGAAGGATTTCCGTATATAAAGTTCAAAATATTTCAATGGTCTTTCCTTTTACTTTACTTGATATGATTCTTTATTAGACGGTTGGTACAGCGTAACCCCTTTCAGCTTTTTCTCATCAAGCTTTAAATTCAGCCAGCTAAAATGTAATCCACAATAAAGTTATGTTTCTTTAAAATTCTTAAAAAGAATTTATTCATCCTTGTGCAATGCAGTTCAAGAATGGCAAGCCTATTAGGGAAAAGTGTCACAATCAGTTGGGGTAGAGATTATGCGTGACAAAACTTTCCAGAATTATAAAAATGTGAAAAATATTTATATACTCTGATCAGTCGGGTCTAAATACTTTCAAATCAAATAATTTATATTGAATTAGACTAAACATTTCAATTCGAAGAAAAGTATGCGACTCTAAATGTGAGTCGTTATTTATACTCCGTACTTTTAAAATTATATCTTGTAGAATTATCTATGATTTCTTTTTTCAAAGCTTAAAAATCTGCTAAAATTATTATTATTTTTTTTTAATTAGGAAAAAAAACTTCAATGTAACTTAAAAATATTCTGTATGAACTCTGAGTGAATAATGATCGACAATAATAAGTTAACAGATCATTTCAGCAATTTTTACGTGTATTTTGAAATTATTTTAAACGGAAGAGTAATAAGCTGTAGAGCACGGTTGCACAAATAAATGAAACACAAAGGGAAAAAAAATTATTACTTCAATTTTCAAATTATTACTTCAATTTTCAAATCAATTATAACGTCAAAGGTCAAATTTTTGTTTTTAATAAAATTTACTGTTGCTGATATTTTCCGAAGCATTGGTCAATATTTAACCACTCAAATATATTACTTGAAAAATACAAATGTAAGCCCCCTAAAAATGCACTTGCTGCCCCAGCAATTTTTTTTTTTTTTTTTTTTTTTTTTTGTAGTTCCTTCAATTTAAATGCGAGCATATGTAAAATAAATAAATAAACTATAAATAAATAAAGAATTGCAAAGAGCATGCTAGCACCTAACATTTCTTGCGTTGTAAAAAACTTGTACTTAATCAATTCAATGAGAGCTGTATCCTGCCTTACATTAATATCCTATCTAGATTGATTTAATAAGTTTACAAATTTTTAGCATAGAATAAAGTAAAAATGGCAACTTTTAGCTTAATTATGTTGACTGAGTTTGAGCGTTCCTGATTATATTGTAAATTTCAAACACAGTTTCAACAATTCAATTTTAAGTCATTTTAATAACTCAATTTATTTTTGAAGTAGTTAAATTGGCATTTTATTAATGTATTTTTGAAGTTGAAATTTAAAATGTCTACTTGTTACATGAGCTGGAATTTGTTGTTTCTTTTCTTATTTTTGTTCTCATTGCGGCATTAAAGTAATGCATTCGAGTAAACAAATATAAGTGTAAAGAGGGATTTTCCTATTTTACCATCAAATATATGTTTATTCACGCAGTTTTAAGTAATATGAAAGTACACCTGAAGTCTCTCGAAAATGAATTTCCAAAGGGTGCAGTACATGTTCTATTTCTACAAAAAGCGCGGAAATGGAAAATGCGCGGGTAAAAAATTCTCGGAATCATCTTTTAATCAATTAGGTAGGGGACATTTAGCACAAGGGGCCATCTTGCTTCCCTATCATATGACTATCAGGCACCAACCTTCCTTTTGCCCCCAATGCATAGTAGGGGGGTCGCTCTCTTTTCAAAATGAACCGACAAAGACCATGGTCAAGCCCATAAATGTTCTAAGGACAGTGATCTTTCTAACAGAAATGCAAATAGCAACAATTTTCGATTACAATGATTGATTTAATTTTCCATTAATTGTTATCATTGGATTAATTGATAACTATTAATTTATTTTGAATAATGCTTCCAATCGTTTAAAATTATAAATTAATAAGAAATGCCAGTATTTATCAATGTTTTAGTTTTTTTCATTTTATTTATTCTTTTTATTAAAATTCTTGAACCGAAAGAAACTTAACAACAACTTCTACGTTTTATTTTTATACCACACCATTATATATTTCAAGTTATCATTAGCTTATTTCTTTATACCGTAGATTATAATAATTAAAAAAATACTAGTTAAAAAGAAAATGCCCTCATCTATACTTTGTAGGCAAGGCAAATAATAAACGTTGGTTTATTTATCGTATTATTTCTTAAAATCTCTTGTATTTTATATTATTATTATATTATTTATTTACTTTTTTCTCTATTTCGTATTAATTTAGGTCAAAGTAAGTGAAAAATATTATATATTGCATTTTAATAATTTGTCGTTATGAAAAACAGCATGAAATATCAGAGTCTTTTTCTGTGTTAAATGTAAAATCTTCCAAGCTCGGCTCATCTTCCGAACAATAATTCTTCAATTTTGTACTCATTTACAGTCATTAGATCTAAGAGAAACGGCTAGCCATTGTTGAAATTTTTTTACTTTGCAATATCAATTATCGTTAAATCTGTGAACATGAATGAAAAAGAAATTTCAAACTACATTTTTTTAGATTTTATAATTTTATACAAATATTATTCCGATAAATTAGCAGTTTTTTTAGTAACTAATATTAGACTATTTTTTATACTTTAAAAATACCAAAAAATTTTTTTTGTTTGTTATTAGAGGGTCAAAAAATATATATTTATAGGACCCGCATGAGTCAAAGGGCGTAGAAACAATTTTTTTCTCGCTATATTAAAAACTATGGCCTCAAATCAGAAAGTTTTTGAGCTCGAATCCTGAACAAAGTATAGATGTTCTTTCATTCTCTATATTAACTGTCCATACTGTGGGAAAAACGTTGTTCCCCCTTATATGGTGCCCCTGAAAGATTGGCTAACAAATATGTTTTAATACGCCTGAATTGACGAATGTTAACCGAAGTGGGCATTGAAAAAAAAATTAAAAAATCTCAATAATCACTTCTGTTTTTGATGTATGACTTTACGTTACTTAATGTTTTCTCAAATACTCTAACTTAGAAGCTTGAAACTTTAGCAATTTTAGAAGTAAGCGATAAGGTTGAATTGAATATTTTATTGGTTTTTAAAAGAAAGTTAAATTAAAAAACGCTTGACGCAAAATTTTTGTTTCGTCATTTTTGCAGATAATTGCTAGTGACAAAAGGGAAATGTTGTTATGCTACACCTTATTCTAAAAAAAAAAAAAAAAAAGAGAGAGAAAGAAAGAAATACAAAATTAACTCAGTTGTATTAAATGATACAGAAAAGGCCTGCACAGCATACGGTACGCAGCTAGGTGTGCGGTCCAGTCCAGCCGCACTTCAGTTAGCGTTTGTTCCCCTAAAATTTATATATATATATTCCCACTTTGTTTTTGGATATTATTAAATTTGTTTATTATATTATTGAGACTCAGATTTTAATATTTTTCCCCGAATATTCCAGAATGCTCTCCACAGAACAAAAGAGAATTTGATGTTTTTCATTAAAGCTTTAAACATTGTTACTATTTTGCTCTTTAGCTTGTTTTTGTTTCACGAGTATGTTAAGTATCTGTATCTTCTTTTTAAAATTCTTTTAGTATGTAGGCATTCTTAAATTAAATTCTTGAATAAACTTAGTACTAATATAATTTATTGTTTTATTTCATATTTTTATTTATTTAATATTGATCCTTCAATATTTTTTATTTAATACTTGTTCGCATGATATTTCTAAAAAAACCTGGGTTATAGTCATGTGATCTTGCTGCAATATAATAATTAGCTAAAATTTTAAATTTTCGTGATCTTCGCGAGTTTTTCGCGATCTATATATTACACTGACTAATGAGATGAAAATAATTATAGTTACATGATGATTATTAAAATAATTTTTAAATTTTAGATAACTTAATAAGACAATTTTAGAAATGTTAACAAAATATTGGTATGTGATTCTCTAAAGTTAAAAAACAACAAACTATTGAACGATCAAATAAGTGAGATCTTCTCTTATATTGTTTTTAACCCTTTCAGGATGGAAATCGCTTGATTCTCCCTTCACTGCCCACGGCATCAAAGTTTTCTCTCTCTATCAGCCCAAAATCACAAAGAATGGATTTTAATAAGTTAGGACTCTTATTTACATATTGTGTTCGTATGTACACATATTCTTTCGCACGTATACTCTTGGGCTATTCCGGGCTATAAAAATTCTCATTTTGAATTCGGTTAATAATCAATAATTAAATTAAAAATTATGTTGTCTCATGGGAAAAATGCAAACGTTTTTAGGTATTTGTATGATGTATATTAACAATATTGATTTCTAATGATCCTTGATTCCCTATTATAACACCATTTAATATCTTTCAGTCGATAGTCATTTAACAAAAGGCATTTTGTATAAGTAAGTGATTAATCAATAGGAATAAATAAACTAATTACTATTAATTAGAAATATAGGAAATAAATTAATGAATTAATTAATTAATGGGTGATCAGGTGGACCCGTAAATTTGTAATACGGCTATAAATCTGTGAAGGAATCGTTGTATTTCTAAATAGGAGAGGGGTCAGGGGCTCGTACTGGGCAAGGGAGTGGATATGTGATTAAGTTAATCAAAGAATAAGTAATTAGTTTAATATTGAATCAATTTAAAAATAATTAAATAGAAAGACTATAAATATGTTAATCTTCGGACGAATTTGGGTGGCCGCAAATTTTCTTAACATATTTTTATAACTACGTAATTCCGTAAATAAATTCACTATGTTGAGTCTCAATGTGCGACTTAGATAATAAGTAAAAGCTAACTAGAACGTTCTAATCTTTTTCTAATCACGCTAAAAAATTATAATTTAATCGTTGAATCAACCGTTAATGAATGTAGTTTTTAAATTAAATTGAAATAACTAGATCATTCATGAAAAATTTCAATTTTAGGTTTAAATTCATTATGGCTGAATATGTCATAAATATTTATTAAATACTGTTTTTTCCTTAAATTTCTAAATCAGAATCTAAATTGTTCTAACTCAAGCATGATATAAAAAAGTCAATTTAGTGCTTCCCGTAAAGTATATTTAGCTAATTATGAGATCTACTGAAATTGTCTTAATAGTGTCCTTCCGAAATACCTTATTCGCCAACTCAATGCACGTTGTTAAAATATCTGATTTTAAAACAAACAAACAAAACAAAAGACAAAATTCCCAAAAATATATTAATCTGAATTTACTTCAATTTTTTTAAAAATAATTCTTTGAAAATTCCAAAATATGTCTGAAAATATCATTTATTTATATTTAGTTTTTTAACTTCTGGTTCATTCGTTCAACATTGATTGTCATTGCTTTTAAAGCTTACATTTACTTCTTAAAAGGGATCTATACAATAGGTTTGCGAAGCGGATTCTGTACGAAAGTATTTAAGAGAAACCTCTCATGACTAGCCAGATGGTATAATCGATTTGTCAACCTGTTGTTGAAAACTTGTTGTGTTAGTTTCGGGATTAACACTCGTTCTGAGCAGGAAAATAACAGAATTAATGACTAATCACTGAAAAAGGAATTCCAAAAAAATTAGTTTTTTAGTTAATCTGAGAATTTTTGGCTCTCATACAGCATTTGTTCAGTTACAATAGCACTGTGATTGTCCGCATTAAATTTGTTCCTGCATTTTTTAAAAGTGCATTTTTAAAGGTCTCAGTTGCCGGCGTGTATAGCAGAAGTCCGCAGTTGCCGGCTTGTATGACAGAAGTCCGCGGTTGCCGGGGTGTATAGTAGAAGTCCGCGGTTTCAGGGGTGTATAGTAGAAGTCCGCAGTTGCCGGTGTGTATATCAGAAATACACAGTTGAATGAATGTATAAGTAGTTTTTGGTTCATAGTTCTTGTTATTAGAAATATTTACACTGTTCTATATGTTTTCAGTACCACCTTGGTTGCTGATTTACAAAAATCTTATATTTTGAAAGGCTTTCATTCACATACTTAGCTTTCAGAAAACAAATTAATAGAATACTTCAGAGTTTCATTGATTTTGATACTTTAAGCATTCCTTTCTTCATTCGCTACTTTGCAGTTGAAAACAACTTAAGTTATGAACATGTTATAAGTTTCATTAACAAAAAATTAAACAGATTTCTTAACAAACTATTTAAAAAAAAATGGCAAGCATAAACAATTTAAAAAAAACTCTTAGTTATGAGAACAAAATATCCGTGATGAGCAAGTATCTCCAATTTTATAGGAATTGTGCTGGCAGCGTAGTCTGCATTGCGAGCCGACCGCCTTTACTTCCAAAACAAGTTTATTTTTATTGATCTGAAACTGGATGAGCTTTAATTTGCGGTCGAGTTCAGTGCCCTAACATAAGTATAATAATGAAGAAGAAAAATTGAAACAAGTTATGGTATTTGAGAGTTGAAGGGAAGTATTTTAAATTTTAACAAAATGTAATTTTTTAAAAAGCTATAAAGTAGAGTCTATTTTGCCGGATGGTTATTAATTTTCATTTGAGTTGCTATATTTCTAGGACCAAAAAGGTATTAAAAAAATTCAGCATCTAAACACGAAATATATTAATTTTTTTGCAATAACATTTCAATAAAATGTAAAACACAAAGGATAAACATCTCATAACTAAATGTTTTAAAATTTAAATAACTTGGAACAGAGTAACTGTGTAAAAATGCATGCTATGCAACATTTTCTACTTGAAGGTCCTCGATTAGCTGTGTAAAGTGTGTATGTTGTGTATAGAAGTCCTCGCTTACCTTGCAAAATTGCATACTTCGAAAAAATAAAAATATTTCAAATTTGAACATTAAACTATTAACTACCACGTATTAGAATATATATACCCAAATTTTATCAAAATACACCCATTATTAACGGAGGTCCTCGGTCGCGGGTACCGGCACACACGTCCCCGGTTGCCGGTTCTTGCGTACCTGTGTGTGTGTGTGTGTGTGTGTCTAATAGGATTATTTATGTAGAATTTTGCATCGTTATCTTTTTTCAATTTATATTTTAGTTTGTTTTAATCAAAATCAAAAAACAATATCTAGCTTTCTTAGATTAGAGATTTTAAATAACTTTATCTTTGAATTATCTCAGTTTCTTGATATAATGATTAAATATACTATTCTTTTAATATTATAATGAAAACAATTTTTATTAGTTCTGCACTTGTATATAATTGTTTATGTTTCTAAAAAACAAAAAATTAACATCACTATTAAAATTAATAAAGATCTATATGTATGTTAATCATTATGCAAAAAAAAAAAAAAAAATTACAAAGCATTTGGATTATTTTTTATTAAGTTTTTTTCTAATTTAATTATTGAGTATCAAGCATTGACGAGTTTTAATTATTTGATCAAAAGTATCTTTAGTTGCATAATTTTAGGAAGCATATTTCATACATAATAAGCATAAATGTTTACTATTGACACTTTTATTACATTTAAGACAAAATTAATTGTTACTTTTACGTCATTTCTGTTTCAAATGATACTGTTTTCACTACTCTAAATCTTATAAAAAGTATGTTTTTTCAACTCTAATAAATGTTTCAAAAATTCAATTAATGTTTTCAAATCACATCAAAATCGTACTTTCATTCACACCATTACTCCTGACACTAAATGTTCTAAAATTACTATTTCCTTTTTATTTGTATTAAAAAGCGAAAATATTTTATAAACTGGTTTAAATTTTAAAAAAAGTATTTTATTATTGCTTAAACTTTCTTTTTTGTTGTTCTTACTGCTCCAATTCACTTAAGCAAAATGTATTAACTCATTACTGTCGACAAAAAATTATTCATAAATTAAATACCCTTTTAGCAATTGACAAACTGAATTCCTAAAATTCATGTGACATTAGAGCTTAGGAAATTCACGATAACTTCATTGAAAAGTTGTCACTAATTTTTGAAATTTTTCCAAATTGGCCACCCTAGTATACCCGTATCAATGATTGGTCACCATACATAAGAACTAAATTTTATTGAAAATTATTTAACTGGAAAATATTTCTTCTGTTTCATTTGATATGACTGAAAATAGCCGAGAATCTTCAAATTGAATTGTTGAAATTGTCCAAGAATCTTCAAATTTTAGTTTGTAGTTCTCTACCAGTTTCTGAAATATTTTTTCGAATCCGGAGCAGTTGGCATCTCTGAAATATACATATGTTTTTCAAGTCATGAAAATGAATTAAAAATATTTATTAATTGTAAAAAATAAGCTATATGAAATTTGTAGTATTGAATATTACTACAAATTCCATATAGCATATTGAATATTAAGTAGTAGTATTGAATATTTGTAGCAGTATTGAATAATTTATCTTTATTTTAATTGAATTTCCCACTTTTTCCCCTCCTAGCATGGTTGCAGTGTTAGTTTCTTGCATAATGTTTCAGACTTTGGGCTTTTATGCAGCATTCGGATACTTGACTTTATCTCTTGGATTCTTTTTGGTAAGTTTATATTTTCTTTTTCTTTTGATTGGTGCCAAGTGTATTATGTGCAGGGTATCCGTGCACCTGGAAAGTCACGGATTTTGGTATTGAACAAAATTTGTCATGATTTTAACTATTTTTTAAAAAATCATGGATTTAGGTTGCCAAAAAATATAATTCTTAAAAAGGAATTTATCCCCCCTCCTTATATCAGTGTTCCGATTATCTGAATTTGTAGCAAAATCCCCACTTACAGTCTTACTTTATTAAAATCAAAAATGTTTTCATGTTCTTTCAAAAAATGAAAGAAAAAACATCATTTCTAGAGCGAATTATCTTTTAAACTTCTGTGATTTCAGAATTTTTGTTATTATTTATTGTTTTTTATTTTATCAATTTAAAATTCTAGCTGAAGCAAGCCAGTCATTGGAGAATTTTTTTTAAATTTCAAAATGAGAACAGAAAAATCAGGTGTATTTCTTTCCTTTCTGATGAACAGAAAAGTATCTTTAGAATATAATTCTGCAAAAAAGGAAAAAAAATTTGCTTTTGTAATTTTTTCAGCTATTTTATTGCTTCAACTCTTTCTTTACTCTGTTTTTTAAATTTTAAATCTATAAATATGTAGTTGCAATGTATAACAGTTTGGTTATACCTATCATTTCAATTAATGTTATTATATTGTTTTTTTAAATTTATTGATGCGTTTTTGTCGGAGAAAACAGTAACTTCATTAAGTCATGAAAAATTCTTGGAATTAGTCATTAAAAGTCATGAATTTGAAAACCCTGTGCATATTCTTATATATTGGTGTATTTTTCTTAACTATTGAATTGTTTTTACTTTGAATTTTCCGATAATTCTGAATTTTTATTCCAGATTCGATCACTCAGAGTCCTAGTTCTGCCAAAAACCACATCTGACTATTATTCTGCTAATAGTCGACAAAACTCTTATTTGTTATTAGGGATTTCTATTGCACAACCCATTCTAATGTATATATTAACAAAACATTTAGTTTTTAATCAGAAAATAAATTAATTGAAAAGTTAATTGTATGTTTATTTCATTAAAAATTTATATATTGTATAATATTTATTATTAATAAATTTATTTTAAGTCTTAGACTAATGAATGTTTTTTTTTCTGAAATTTTTTTTTTTTTTTTTTGATTCTTTGTTTTGGTTCTGGTTTCCGAACTTCTTGTTCAGTTTTATACAGTCAAACCCGGTTATATGTGAACTCCCGGATATAGTGAACGAAATGTTCGCTCCTGTGCCTTGCTATACACTTATAATATTATTTTTTGTGGATAAAGTGAACCAAAATAAGAGAGGGAATTGGTTATTATGAAATTTTTCTGTCTTCGACTGATTTTTCTTAATTTTTTGGTAATTTTGAAATGTTTACATAAAATACATGTATTGATTTTTAAAACCATCGAGTGGAATGTAGCCATAAGCATTTTTTCTTGTTTTCTTCTTCTATCTAAGTTTCTCATTCCTAAATTTTTTGTACGCAAGACGAAGTGTAATATAGAATAAAAGTTAAAACATTTTTTATTACTACCTATTGTTTTGTAATTGTTTTAGTCTTTCTTTTTATTGGTCATTTATATAAATATTTGTAATCAAAGGGAGCAATGAGAAATTCAGAGAAATTGTTTGCAGCATGGATGTAGTGAACTGGTTAAAGTATTCCGTTCTCTTGAAGGTTCACTATAGCAGGGTTTCACAGTAATTGTGTTATAGAAAAAAATTAATAAACTGTCTTGTTTTTTTTTTTGTATTTCGTACCCTCTTTAATTGTGATATTCGTCTGAATTAGTATTAAAAACGATCCAGTTTGTAAGTAACAACAAGTGTAACGGTAGGTTAAAATTTCTGATTCTTAATTAAAACAAAAATACCGTTCAAATGATGAAATTCTCTTTTATTCAAAACTGAAGAAGTATTTATGGTATCTCTCTTGTCCCTTATCCCAAAAATAAACTCACCAACTTAATGCGTAACAAAATTAAAAGTGAAAAAAAGAATTCTAAAACATTATCAAACTGCAGCATTCGTTATAGCAACCCATGAAATCCAAACCAAGAACCATTTTGCCAATGGGTAAAAAGATTATGGACTTTTTTAAGTAAAAACTCGTCAATTCTCGTAAATTATGCTCTTTTGTAGTAAGTGTTGGTGGAATTTATCTGGAATGGACAGGTTAGCAGCAATGGTCAATCAGCTTCAGGTAGCATTGACTGGCAAATCTAGTGCTGAAAGCACAATATGTAGCAGTTGAAATGTCATCATCCTCATAGTTGGCCAGGCACCCCAACGTGGGCCTATTCCTTCCTCTGTAGATTTCTCCATAACGACTGCCGATTTATCCTTGATCTCCAATTCTTTTCATTAATTGCAAGAAAATCAGACTCTATCGAATTAGCATATCTTAACCGCGCCTTCCCCGGTTTCTTGTTCCAGTGGGTCTAAAAAGTAATATCTTTTTTATTGTATTGTCATCACTCATTCAAATTACAGGGGCCATCCAAGTCATTCTATTTATTTTTATGTATTTAATAATTTCAGGTTGTTTATAAATTTTGTGCAGTTCAAAGTTAAATCTCCTCCAGTTATTGTTTTCATTTACACCACCAAGTATCTTTCTCTCAAATATTGTGATAACATTTTCCTGCAGATTTTAATTTTTGTCCAACCTTCAGAAGCAAATGTCAAGACTGGCCTGATAAGAGTTTTGCATATTAAGAATGTTTTTTCTAAAAGAAACCTAGATTTAATAGAACTTCTCAGCATATAGACAGCCATGTAGAGTCGGGTTTTCTTTATTTCAGAAGACACTCTGTTATTAATAGTATTAATTGATCTTAAATAAGTTGAACTCTTTACTGTTTCAAATCTATAAGAATCTAGTTCATGATAGGTGTTAAAGACTGGGGAAATGTACACCCTGAATAATTTTTGAAGATAAAAACTAATGTTAAACTTAATTTTATTCTCCATCCTAATTCATTGTATTTTTTCTCCTTTTTAACTTTTTTTTTCTTCAAAAAATGGATTTAAAAAATACTAGTGAATGTTTGCGAAAATTTCTTTAACTTTTAAGATTGATCTCAAAATGCTCACTTTGTTTTCTTGCGGCCGAATTTTTCATTTTTGGTTGGGGTTCTTTAGTATAAGTAACTATAAATACTCTGGTAATAATTAGTTAGTCGTAATTTTCAAGTTTCGGGATGTAATTTAGAGCATTTAAAAAAGTTTCAATCGTACTTATTAAACCAATTTTAAAATTTGGGAAATTATTAATTAATTGGTTCAACCAATCAAATAATCATTTCCCAAATTTTAAAATTGGTTTAATAAGTACGATTCCGCTGGAGAATAAATTTTGTGGCGTTGTTACACTTGATCTTGCCGAATTCGGGATTTCAAATCAGAAATTAGCTTTGCTTCTACAACAACAGATATATTTTTTTATTTTTAAAAAAGACATATTTTAGTCTTTATTTAGTCCAAAGGAGGGCTCGAAAAAACTCAGAAATTTTACCCGTCCCCGAGGACGGCTTGTCCAACAATGTACCCGTCCTCCTTTGAAACTAACCCGTAGCTTCTAAATAAATAAAAACATAACTTTCCTATTTATTACTAACATTTATATAAATTGCAAAATGAATTAGTAGTTACTAGGATTACAAATACTAGGTTACTAATAGTAAAACCTAATATTTCTTTTATAAAATAATTTATTTCTTTTATGAAATAATTTAAATAGCAAAGGTCAAGTTATCTGGAATGTCAATTTATCCGAGGGTACTGCGTTTTTTAAATGAATCAAATATGACGTTTGCCAGTTCCACAATCAAGCCAATGATTTACAGAGGTTTCTGCACAGAAATCTGAAAGAAGTTTTCCATTTAGAAAGATGTTCATAATTGCGTTTAACGCTTCTTGTTTAAGACCAGTACGTAATGTATTTTTTTGTAAGTTCATTGCTGAAAAGCCCCTTTCAACCGCTGCAGTATTCCCAGACAGAGAAAACATCAATTCCACTATGCGCAGTATGTTGCTGTATTTCTAGATTAGAGGGTCATTTTAGAAGTGAGGCGATAGACTCTTGTAAGATGACAAAAATTGAAAATGTATCACGAACATTAACAGGAAAATGGCCGTCCGTGCGGACGTTGGATTCGAGAACTTTGTTGTACGCGGGGAATTTTTAACCGCCGAGGACGGCGGTTTTTCGAGCCCTGGTCCAAAGATAAAACTTTAAAAATGTTGTATATAACAGGGGTTGCGTAACTGTTGCAACAAACTTCAAAGTGAATTAAAAGTACATCAGGTTACAGATTTCGAATTTCACTGCATAGGAACCCATACTTGGAAATGTAAGCGACTAGATACGCTTTCCCTATTATGACATGGTCAAGAGAAGCAACAGTACATTATAGAGAAACGCCGACAATGACGGCTTTGGTATATATCTCCAACAGAGCCGTGGTGGCTCGGGGGATAGAGATTTCACCTTCCAATCGAGCACGAATCCCAGCTATAGCTGGAATATGCATTCCGCACCCGGCTCGCACCGACCATAGTGCTTACGTAAAGTACCCTCAGTGGTAGACGGATCATTGCTTTAGAGTCCCCTAGCCACCTAGGATTTAGTTATTTTCTTCTCCACGTAACGCAAATGCGGGTTAATTCCTTCAAAAAGTCCTCCACGAAGGCAAATTTCGCCCAATACTTGATCCAGGAATTCTCTTGTCTTCTCGATTGGGTTCAAAATTACAAGGCTACGGAGTTGAACATTAGCAGTCGTAAACCCAGGGGGTCGGCTGTTCAGCCACGGTTATAATATAAAAATAAAAAGTCAAATCGCCGACTCGAGTCCATAAAATATGCCATGCCCAGTGAAAAAATGCAGTTCGATGCGGAATTTGGAAGTCTAGAAAAAAATGTCTGTAAAATGACAAAGTTTCCAGCTGAGTAATGCTAATTTTTATAAAATTATTTGTATTTAGGTTTGCGGAGTCTTTGTTATTAAAGAAATAAGTAGTCGGAAGCGTACCGCTAGAATCAGAATTAATATGTCCATGGCAAACAAGGATAGATACTTAATACTGGTGGCCAAGAATATGTCTAATCATTAAAGTTTAGTAATATGAAAGACCGATCTCTCGATCAAAAATAGTAGTATGGTTTGATATCCTATGTCAAATAAGTAGATAGAAGTTTCCCAAACTCTCCACATCGTAAATCCTCTCTTACTTCCAAGTTTATTATGGATTTCAGTATGAAATCTATAAAAGGATTTGCTGCCGATGCAGCTACTGCTTTTAGTCGAGCAGTTCAAGTAAGTATACAATAAAAAATATTTATGAATTTCTCACAGGACTTCATAATTTTTAACTCTTAAGCAGGATCGTTTATTTCAAAGATCTTATACTTTATTTATTTAAGAAAAAATTTTTGGTCTTTGGGCTATTACAATGACTGAAATACATTTCTTTCATGAGGATAAGTGTTTGCTAAGTATATAAACTTTTTTTTCAAAACTCTTTTCTCTGTAATTGTGTAGTGATCAACAGTCAATTCACCCCCTCTTGTTGTTATTGCACATAAAATTCTTCTATATTCTTTATTATTTTATTTAATTATAAATCATGCATCTTAGTAAATTTGGGGTTTTCTCTTCCTTTAAACTGCCTTCATCCTTAGATTTCAGATTATATTGCAAAGTTTTGGTGATAATCAGGTACGTGGGAAACTAAAAAAAAGTGATAACAAATAAAAAAAAAGAACATTACAGAAGGGACAACCCCCAAAGGCAATATTGTAATTTTTTTTCAAACTACTGGCTCCAGGCAATGAAATCTTGATGATTGTAGAAGACATAAACTAGTACTGATATGGAAAAATTCCCTAGAAAAAACAAAATTATTGTGCATATGGAATGACAAAATTTACGAGTTAATTAATTACAAACATATTTAATGAGTTTTGCATGCATGAAAAAATAAATTTGAAAGTTACTATCTTTCATTTTTATGCTAATTTACACTTTAATAACATTTCAGTTAAGAAATTGTCTTGTTTAAAGCAAAATGGCAACATGAATAAAGCACAAATAAAAGTAAATAAATGGTAAATAAATAAATAATGAAACTTCATATATTTTATTTTTATACTAATTTACATCTTAATACCATTTCCAGTAAGAAATTTTCCTGTTTAAAGCAAAAAAGCAACAAGAATAAAGCACAAATAAAAGTAAATAAATGGACATAATATAGTTTCAGTTCTATAAACAAGAACCTTCCTCAGTGTCAAAACATCAAATGAAGGTAGATAAGTAAAGAGACAAATAAATCCCAGGTTGTTTAACCTTAGATGAGATATTAGGGTAGAGATGGCCAGTCTATTGTTTGGGCTCTTAAAACTTGTTCAAAGGTGAACTGGTAAGGGGTTACCTTACCGAAAAATTCATAGCTGGCGGTCACATCATACCGACAGGGTGCATACAGACTCTTTAGAAACTCCTTGGAAATAAAAAAGTCTCCAAGGAGTACTTGAAACTGCTTAGATTTCTAAATTAGTCCTTAGAAACTCCTTAGATTATTGTGTTGCTTAGATGAACTTACTAATTATGCCAGAGCTTATTCTAGGCAGGGTAAACAGGGCGCAGCACCCTGTTGCCCTTTTAGTCAAAAGAATCCACCCTGTTGCCCTTTTAGTCAAAAGAATTCACCTTGTTGCCCTTTTAGTAAAAAGAATTCACCCTGTTGCCCCTGAAGTAAATTAGCGCCCTGATATAATACTCTATACCCTTTTTGCCCTTTCTTTCCTCAACCCTTTGTTTTTTCCCCAAACTCTACTATAGATTTCTTAAACTTTTGTTATTTTCAACTCTTTTTATTTAGTTTGTCATTGCTGTCAATGCATAGATTTATATGGGAAAGGAAAAATAGCCATCACACCCCCTTGTTGCACTTGTCTTTGAAAGTTTGCAGTTACCTCCACTATCATTAAATCATAATTATTAATAATTTTAATTATTAAATCATACCTACAGACACTTAGAAACATACATTTATTATTTTATTAATATATGCATGCATTTTAAATAAATCACTAAGCTAATTAGCCCATTTACTCAATATATATGTTAATTTATTAATAAAAATTAGTAATTAATATGATTACTTTGCTATTTTTAGTTATTCTTTTACTAATTGACAATGTTCTTTAATGGAACGTATAAAGCCCATAGAAATTATTGCCTTTTTAGAATAATAATGCCCTTTTCTTAAACTTTTGCACCCTGCCCCTTTTTCTGCCTAGAATGAGCTCTGATTATGCAGATGAATTTCCAGTCCAAACAGGGAAACTAAATGATATGACTTAGCTGACAAAATCTAATAGTTTAAGAAAAACTTTAAAAGAAAAAAAATTGAATTGCAAGAGTTAGAAGAAAGAAATAACAGCAAATAATTTACTGTTTTTTTCTTTTTTTTGCATAAAATGCCTTAGATTTTCTTATGTATTCAAATTTAAAAATATAAGATTGGTAGGGTTTTATGTTAATCTTTAACATCTGTACTTCAACAAAATTTATTAAAATATTTGAAACTAGAAATTGTATTTATTACACATAAAGTGATAACTTTATTTATTTTTCTTGATGAAGTTTGACAAAGTCAAAATTTATTTAAAAAGGGCTAGAAAAAAATATGCAAACTATATATTTTTGAAAGTTCCTTATAACAACTGCTTTTTAATTAAAAAAAAAAAAAAAAAAAAAAAAAAAAACTTCTAGTTATCTTTTACACAAAGATTTTTGATAAGTCCTTAAAATTTTGGTCTCCTTGGATACTCCTTGGATTTCTTCTTCTGATCTCTGTATGAACCCTGCACCGGAATATTTTGTTACTATTGTCGTTGTTGGTCTCTAAATTGTAGCAGCTTAACATTTATGAATCCCTCAACGGGCTATTGTAGAAATGCTTTACTTTAAGAATTGTTAATACTACAAATATCTTTTATTTAATTTTTTAGATTTTTTTTCAAAAATATTGAGTTAAATTTTAAAAATATTTTAATTACATACCTTACATACCTTACAATTGGGGCGTGTCATATAAATAATTCTGATTATAATTAATTTTAATAAATGCTAAAATTTTATTGAGATTACGTATAACAATAAGAAAAATAATTGCTGAACAACTAAATTAGCCATTTTTTAATATATATATGCATAATACAGGGTTATTCATAATTCCCTCCATAGTTTCGAAGCGTTATAGTAAAATAATGAAGATGAATATGGCAAAAAAGAGGATATGAAATTGTTCCGAAAGTATTCAAGTTTCAATTTAAGCTGTTGCCGGTAGAGGGCAGTAACATGTACCACTGAAGCCAGTTGTAGTAAAAATAAGGTTGTAGTAAACAGAGGGAATTATGAATGACCCTAATTTTTTAATATAATTTTTAATTTTTCACAAATTATGTCTAAATTTTCACAAAATAGGTACCTCTCAGAAAAACCTAGACAGACCCCTGTATTTATTTATTATTTATCTGATAGTATTCTCTGATTGTATTTCTAACAAAAACAAAATACTAATATAATAAATAATATTTGTTTTAAAATAAATAAACATATTTATTTTAAAAATGAAAAAGAAATTTGTTTCATTTTTAAAACAAATATTAAATATTGATGCATGTTTTTTCAATTTGGAGTCCTAATTTACCTGTTATGCAATAATAATTTATTTTAATCAATGCATAAGTTTAAAATTTTAGTGACTTACCCTAAAATGATAAAAGTATTTAAACTAAAATAACAAACTTTAGTTTTGTTATTTGTCTCTTGATTTAAATTAGTATTACAAAGTTTCGTATAAGAATATACTATGTTACTGTTTGACGTATTGATAGTTCTCGACTTAATTAACATTTAATATAAAAAACTTTTTGATAATCAAAAAGAGAAATATTTCCTTTTTATGTTGTGAAAGGAAAATAAAATGTATATTATATATAATAAAAATAAATAGCCACACCTTTGACAATCTATTTTTAAGAAAATACGGTCATGTCAATTTAGTTTTAATCAGTTAATATTTTACTGAATAATAATTGTAGAGTAATAAATATATATATAAAATTTCCTGAATAAATATTAATATTAAACAATTGTTTCTATATAATAAAATAATTTTCTAAGTAATAAAAAAATAATATTCTTCAGCTAATAAATTTTATTTAATGAGGACATTTATTAAAAGATGATTTTATTTTTGATCCAAAAATTTATTCATTTTATTAAAATACAAATTAAAATATCTAAATAAATTCGCTTGAAATTACTGAAAAAGATAAATTTCAAAGTATCAATATAAATTACAGAGCGAAAATAAGAAGAGATTTGTTTACAAAATATTGGCGTCAAAATAATGTGCCAAATCTAGTGCACATGCTTCATCGAAATAGCAATAAAAATCCAAAATTTTATATCAGTATGTAATTTAATTGTAATGAGAATTCCTATATTATATTCTATCAATTGAAATAAACGTATAAAAAAATACTAGCTATTATACATGTTAAAAACCAATTAAATTAATTTTATAACCTTTCGTGCTAACATATAAATCACAAATAAATGTCTAAAAATAATTAAAATGAATAAAAATTTTATTTGTAAACTGTAAAAGGTCCTTCTTTTTTAAATGTTTTTTCTTCGCATCAGTATGTTACAGCCTTTTTATCACCGCAGACCAGTCAACGTTTGATAATTTTACCACGGCCCACTGAGGGGGGGGGGACATCGATTGTTTATATGTTATATTATTTTCATTTATTAATTTTAATTTAATTGTAATTTAACATGCCTTCAAAATAAAATACAGTTACACCAAAAAATAAATATAAAGTGATTAACATTTTAACTTACTAGAACATTAAATCAATGAGAATCCTGATCTTGTTTCTTTGCAATGAGACGGTTCCACCTGGGGGAAATGCGGACAATGATACACTACAAACATTAAAAAATTTATGTCATTAACTTCGGGGGCCCCTTTATTTGAAATAAATAAAATTTTACTGGAACACAGATATATTTAATTTTGGGTATAAACCTAGGAATTTAAATTCAGTTTCAATGAAATGGACAGCCCGGTACCATTTGATCCACGGACCGGTGACGGTCCGCGAACCTGGGGTTGGGGAACACTGATCTAGATAATCACTTTTTGAGGTGCTCAATTCACTCGGATAGTATAGTAAATTGTTGTAATGTTTTGATTGTTTTTTCGTCAGTTATTGATATTGATTCTCACGTTGATTTTAAATATATCTATACATTTCAAACAAAATGGAAAATTCAAATCATGCTTTTAAGTATTTACTTTTTAAGGCAATAATTCTATTGAATTGTTTGCATTTATTAATATTGATTTCTCATAGTTTTTAAATCCAATATTTTTTATAAGATATTATTTATTACAACAACCTAATCTCCATACAAAACAGGCATTTAAAGAGTAAGATTTTCGCGATTTTGTTGATCTTATTTTCGGCAATTACTCCTACAGATTTCCTGATTTTTAATAATTTTCTTTATTGTGAATTGATGATTATTTACAAAATGCGAAGAAAGAAATACTTTATGCTTTCCTCAACAAAATGTGAGAATATCACCCGTAATATTAGAATAAAAAAAATTTTAATTCTTTTTTTTTTTTTTTTTTTTTTGTAAATACAGCACTTTTGATATTTTAAATTAATAACATAAATGTTAGTTGTTACTAAAAGTATCTCGCTGAACAATGGAGTGCTAGAGAGTTTTGTTGCTGATAGCTAAAAAAAATTCTGCCACATTGATGACAACGTTCTTTGCAAGGAGGGAAGGGGAACTGGTTCTCTCTACTTAAATCACACCTCTAAGGATTTAACCAATAAGAACAACGAAGTAAAGGAGTGAGGTTGGAACAATGAAGTAAGGGGGGGGGGGTAAGAAACAGGGGTTTTGGCAAAAATCCCAGGGTTTAATAGATTTTTAAATAGTAATTATAGAAATTGATTAAAATGTATATAAAAAGTTTTATATTTTGATGAAATTTTTGCAGGTTTCAGCAATCCAAAATTTTAAATTTAGTAACTTTTGTAGTACCACTACACAAGTGTATGTACCACTACAAAAATATGATTCCAATTTACTAGTATATAAGACGTGTTAACTCGATTTTATAAAGGGGTACCTTTTCATAGATGATGGTTGACACTGTCACTTACTCACTCCCCTTATTGGTGACATTCAGATGTGATGTTAGCACGCCTACTTTGACAGAAACTCAAGCTTTGATTGGTACATGCCTACTTCAATGGTTGGTCCACGTTGATCAGTTGACTTGCGACTGCGACATTGTCTACCTCCTTGTGCTGTTGCTACTCAGTCTCACATAACGTACAATGTATACATATGACTGCTAAAGGCAACACAGGAGCGGCCACGACCGTGAACTTAATGCAGCTCTCACAATCACACACAGCAATGAATCAACTAGTGATATCCGTTTATCGAATTCTATCACGCATAAATTCTGGTGGGGGAGTACTGTAGTGTATGTACCTCTACAAAAATATGACTCCAATTCACTAGTATATAGGACATGTTTACTCGTTTCTATAAAGGGGTACCTTTTCATAGATGAAGGTTGGCACTGTTGGTAACTCACTCCCCACACTTTCATCAAACGTTCATTCTTCCCTTACCAGCAATCTCTTTTTTTTATTCGAGCGTTTTTGGTGCATTTTTTTCTTGAATGTTTCAGTGAGTTTTATAATACTGATTTGTTAGAGCAAAATGCAACTTGAGACTAATTTCGAGAACATGAGATTCAAATTCTGAAATGACTGACTTGCCGAAAATTAAAGTCGTGATTATCCAAAAATATATGTTGTAGTGCATGTTATCTGAAAAGTAGAAAGTGAAACAATGCAAATCAAATGCAAAATATATATAAAAAAAAATAAAAGGACAAACACTGTAAAAATCTATAAATAAATAAAACTCAGAGTAAAAGTTGTAGAAATTCTAACCTAATTATTTTATGTTTAATTAAAAGACTTAATTTTATAGAGTTAATTATTATATTTTATTCTCATACATAAGTTTAAAATTGATCATGTGAAAAACAAGTCTAAAATCAAATCTATTATGTATTATTTTTAATCATTATTTTTGCCTACAACATGATATGTTATAATTATAATGATATGTTATAATAATAATAGTATATGATATATATTTTTAATAATATCTTTTAATAGCACTAATAAAATTTTAAACTATGAAAATTAACCATCTTTTATAACTATTTTAAAGCAAAATCATTATTAAGGTATTTTTAACGTAAAAAGTGGCTGCCAGTGAAAAGAAAAGAGTGGCCCATAAAATTACCTCTAGTAGCTAGTGGCCAGCAGATCCCAGTCTTGCCCTTTATTGCCAAACTAACCTGCGCTCGAAAGTGGGGGAGACCTAATTATAGGTTGTTAGGCTGCCTCAATAGTGATCTGAAAACATTGAAATGACTAAATGAAAAAGCAACACCAAAGATCGTGTCAGGGGGTATCAAATTCTGAAGAAGACCAGCAGGGGCAGATTAAGCGTACGCGGGGCCCTAGGCCATTCAAATTTTTGGGGCCCTTAAATTAATTTTTTTCTCGTATATTTTTTTATTTATTCAAATGTAAAAGTATTTATGTATCTTTTAATTTAAGAAAGCATATTTAAAATAAAAATAAATAATATCCTGGAACTCTTAAACAGTGACAATTTCAATAAATAGAATTTGATTGAAAGTGACCACTTGTATGAGTTTTTGCTAGAGTAAATAAAACAATAAACAAACACTTACCTTTTAGTAAAGTATTTTATAATTATTTATTGATCAAATAGAATTACGGACACTAAATAATTATAAAACACTAAAATAATTATGAGACACTTCAGTTGAGGCACTAAATAACTTCTTTTTCATTTAAAACTTCTCAATAATGTCAACAACATTTAATTCTTTGCTTCTTGTTTAAACAAGTCTCAGCTCGCTATAGTACTGCTTTCAATTTTTTCGCGTGCAAATCAAAAGGATAAATTTGAACTTAAAAAACATTGATAAATATTATAATACATAAACTATAATAATACTTATCAATAATAACTAAAATAAGTAATGAATAAATATGTAAAAAATTATGTAATAATTATGTAAAATAATTATCGTATTTTATTAATATATACAGTGAACTCTCGCTACTACGATATCCAATACAACAATAACTCCCTTTATTGCGATAATGTTTCGTGGTCACGATGAACTTGCATGTGAATTAATGTTATCTACCTCTCAATATAGCGATATTCTCTAGAGCAATTAAACCCCTGTAAAACGATTTCCCCCCCAAATTTTAACCCTATTTTATTCATTTATCATTGGTTTTCAAATAATGTAAAAAATTTTTTTTTTATATTCTTTTGCCTTTTCCCTCATCTTTTCTGAGAAGAAAAGACACACTGCTGACCACTCCAAGACCTTCCATTCTCAGAATTGCCTCCCCTTATCATAGTCACAAATGACCACAAGCATCACATTAGCACTCTATATTCTGTGACATTAGCAACTGAAAGAGAATTTTTTTCTGTAGAGGGTGGTTGGAGCACTATTTACAAACGAAAATCATTTTTGTGCTTCGGACTCAATGTATACTTTGTTGGTTTACTGACAGTCAAAAAAATGAATAAACAAACAAAAATATTAGATTATTTTCAATAAAAATGGTTTTCAGGTATATTAACGATCTTTTTTTCTGAATTTACTTCAATTGTTTTTAATATTTTACCATAATTAACACTCTCAAAATTGATTTTTTGCATAATATATAAATACACCTAGTTAATACATATATAAAATTAAAAGAAAAAAAAATCTTACTGTGTCCTCAAAGTATGTAGGCTCTCGATGTAACAATATATCCCTCTACAACAATATATTTATTGGGTTCCCTAAATATTGTTGTTGCGAGGTTTTACTGTATTTAAAATTGAATTTTTAAAAAAAAATCATTGTTTTTCTTAATTTTTTAAAATTTATTTTCAAAAAAAGTTTTTTAAGGGGGCCCCTAATCATTGGGGGCCTCAAGCCATGACCCAGTCTGGCCCAATGGGTAATCCCGCACTGAAGGCCAGGGTTCATCATGGGCTGTCACACTACTGAGAATGTAGAAAAAGATTTGAGTTGCCTTAGAGTTTGTTCAAAAATCTTATGTGGAACATCTGTTTTAGAAAGTATCACTCAAATAATGCAAAACAATTTAAGTTTTTGTTTAGATATTCCTTTAACCCACTGGCGGTTTAGAAAAAGGGAAAAAGTGGGAGGCTGTTTCTCCCCTATACACTATTTCCCTATCTAATTAATTGGAAAGACCAGTTTTGCTATGTGGGGAAAACTGCAGGTTAAAATACAACTTGTGGGGAGTGAGTAGTTATTGACTATGCCAGCCTTCATCTATGAAAAGGTACCCCACCATAGAATCGAGTTAACATGTCTTATATTCTAGGGAATTGGAATTATATTTTTCTAGTGGTAGATGCACTACAATACTCCCCCACCAGAATTCCTATAACTATATCTGTTATAGAATTCGATTAATTGATACCACTAGTTGATTCATTGCTGTTTTGTGAGAAGCTGGGAAAACTGAAGGTTAAAATACAACTTGTGGGGAGTGAGTAGTTATTGACTATGTCAGCCTTCTTCTATGAAAAGATACCCCACCATAGAATTGAGTTAGCATGTCTTATATTCTAGGGAATTGGAATTATATTTTTCTAGTGGTAGATGCACTACAATACTCCCCCACCAGAATTCCTATAACTATATCTGTTATAGAATTCGATTAATTGATACCACTAGTTGATTCATTGCTGTTTTGTGAGAAGCTGGGAGAGCTGTATTAAGATCACCGTACTTTTTGAGAGCTGTATTAAGTTCACGGTCGCTTTGTGTTGCCATTAGCAGTCGAGTGTATACAGGTCGACATTGTGTGTGATGGAGACTGAGTAGCAACAGTGCAAAGAGGTAGATAGTCAATTGTTCAATGTGGACCATCCATCAAAGTAGGCGTGTTCAAATTGTAGTGGTCGTTTCTGTCAAGGTAGGCGTCATCACGTCTGGGTCACTAATGTAGTGAGTGAGTAGTTATCGACCATGTCAACCTTCATCTACGAAACGTTACCCCACCATAGAATCGAGTGTTAACATGTCATATATGCTAGTGAATAGGAATTTTATTTTTGTAGTGGTAGATACACTACAAACTTTTTACTTGCAGAACCGTCAGTGGGTTCAATTATGCCTTACTGGAAAGTGCAAAGTACACTGAATAAAAATAGTTTAAGAAAAGTGTTTGAAGACTGTCAAAAGAATGAAATTTCATTCATAGAAAATGTAATATTTTTTAACAAATAAGAATAAAATTTCTTTAATTGATGTTGATATACATTTAAGATTTCAATTGTAGCATTTCTGATAAAATGGTCACTACATATTTTGTTCTTATTGCATAAAAATTGTTCAGTTGTGGATTTTCATTAAAATTTTTTTATTTTTTTTAAGTATACCGAAGAAAAGTTTGGAACATCAGAAAAAACTGAGTTTGATGCTCATTTTGATGGTCTCGCTTTGCGTGCTGATAGAACAAAACATTGGACTGAAAGACTTGTATCAAGAACTGATGCCGTTCTTCAACCTAATCCAAGTATTTGTTTAAAATTAATAAGAGTGTCTGTATTTAAATTACTATTCTAGAATTAACACTAAACATACCAACGCTTACTCTGTGCCTATTTCTACTGTAGCCGGTCAAATAACCAGACTTTATGTTTCTTGATGAATGCATAAAATATGGATGTTAAGAAGGAAATTAAAAAAAAAAAAAAACTTTATTATAATTAAAACGAAATTGTATATTGCCAATTTTTATGTATTACAAATACCAAGAATAAGAATTTTTAATTCATTGCTCAACACATTTTTTAAATATACAAGATGTTTCCATTGTATAATTTCGGCAAACATATTTCTTCTAATTGATATTATTTCTTTAATTCTTATAATTATTCTTATTATTATAAGAATTATAATTAATATTATTTCTTCTAAGAACTTGTGCTGTCTTGGTTTGTTTCGACATTTTTCTGGGTAAAAACTAACAGTTAGTTAGAAATGAAGTAAAGCTATCAAAATAAAATATAAGCTACTTACCAAAACTTTTAGTTCTTGTCACTTTTTCTTGCACAAAAATGCCAATCTAAAATTTTAGGTACTTTGTTGAAATTTGAATTCATAGTTATTCTGATTGAACTAACTATGCAACAGTCTTTGCAAAAATTTGCAACTAATTGAATGCAATACGTTGAACATGCATTGCATCGTAATTTCCGATCCGATAACCTTACAAAGCAACAAATGGTCCTGACAACCTAGTCAAATGACTGGTTGTAGTAGTATGAAAAATATTATTAGAAACAAACAAAATGAAATAAAAAATAATAATAGAATATTAACCATATATAATTGTTAGGAAACTTCATGTAGTCAAGTGCGCAAAATTGATTTTCGATGCAAAAGTTCTTAAATGGTCATTTGACCGGTTATGGTATGTTTGGTGTTAAGGAGATATTAGTGAAGCTTTATTAAATTTAGGAACTTAATTTTGGTTTAAGTTTAACTTTAGAAAGCATCAGGGCAGCAAAAATATGTTTACAAAACACATTTTCTCATTGAAATCTGTCGTTTTTTAAAAACTTACAGAAAAAGACATGCAGTTAATCATAACATGTCTTTAAACTTAAATTTTTATGCTTTTATGGAATATTAGTTGGTAGAAATGAGTTCAGACTCGCGTTTGGAAGTTGAAGAAATTCATTCTGAGCCCGAGATATGCATCAGATAAAGGCCTAATTTTATGGTCTCGACACTTGGCCTTTGGTGTTTAAACAAAGTGTTTTTTTCATTATTTTTTTTTTAAATCCCAAAATTTTTTGTATATGGTTATTATGTCATAATTTTCAGGGGTCTGTCCAAGGTAAATTTACTACTTAATTTACTATTACTTAAAAGTGATATGTGATCAGTTTTCTAACCTTTCCTTCTCTGACTTACAAAATTAATATGCCCTAAGCCCTAAATAATTCTTATTTGGTTTCATTTTTTGTGTTTCTTTAAAAAAAAAAAAAAATAATAAATATATTTTTTTTATTAACAGAAAGAAAGTGTGTTTCTCTTTTTATGTATTATTTTTAGAAAACTAAATCATTTTGTCTTCTCTAGATACCCGTGTAGAAGATTACTTTTTTGAGAAAATTGATAAGCGAAGAGAACATCCCTCAAATTTAGATTTGCTTGGACAAGATATGATTGATGCTGGTGCTGATTTAGGATCCGGAACCCCTTATGGTAAAAACTTTTCTGAAAAATACATTTTGCTTGAAGTAAACACTATATGTAGATTGAATCAGTTAGTTCCATCAAAAAGTCCTCCACGAGAGCTAATTTCTATGAGTACTTGATTGGTCCAGGAGTTCCCTTGTCTTCTGGACTGGGTACAAAATTACAAGGCTATGGAGTTAAACATTAGTAGCCAAAAACCCTAAAATGGGTCGGCTGTTCAACGACAGTTATAAAATAATTTAAGCAATTTTAAATAATGGTTTAAAAAATCTTCTTTAGATTTAGATTTATATACATATTTTTTTTCTAAATAAGGGCTTATATTATTTCCAATTTTGAATTTCTCTTTTTGACTTAACATGATTATGCATGATGTATCAAAACTTTATTTGTAGCCCAAAAAATGTCGCTAGTAAAATTTCTGTTATTTTATTTCTCCAATGTTGGCAGGTATGATCTATGGGATATTTAAGGATGGTATATTTCAGCTATACTAAACTATATCATTTACTAAAGCATTATTTAAGTATGTTCAGCTGTTCCTTTTTTACTCAAATTTTTCCAGCAATTGAAACTGGTATAGTTAGCCCAATATAGCTCATACAAGAGCACAGTTATTGTTTCCTCTTAATATATTGTGTATAATACATACAGGGAATTTTTTTTCTAGATTTGAGTGTAAAACTTTAAGCTTCTACATATTTTTAATGCTCAAATTATTCTTTTTCATGCCTTGAAATGTGTGAGTGATTCTGCTTATAGGAAATAGCAAGTCAAATACTCCAAGAAGGTGCCCGAAAAATTAGCAATGTTCCCTAGGATGCCTAATTTTGAAGCATAGAAACAAAGCCCAACAATTGATTTATGCAGGCAAAATTATAACCAAACTTTAATTATTTTATTTAAAAAATTATTTTTTATTTATAGCTGACTGAGAAATTTATAGATAGTTATAGTTAGTTATAGAAAGGTATAGAAAGAATGAGATAATTTTAAGTACAAACAATCCCAGTGCCAAAATTTTTTCAAGCTTTCTGCAAGAATTCTCTGTATTACTAATACCCTTCTGAGTGACATTTTTATTAGTAGAAAATATATAGGTTACTAATTTAAAATAACAGAAGCGCTTTCTGTTTACAAAGATAAGCCTTCATGTATAAAACAGTGCAGTATGTATTTTTTTAAGTTATAAATGTAAGAATTTTTTTTAAAAATCAAATTATAAAAGAACATTCTTATCTTATTGGTGATATTCTTGTGTTCTAAGAAATATTTGTATAGTTAACCATTTTTAAATCTTTCTTATTTGGAAATTAATTTTTATAATATCAATCTGAAATTCTAGCTGAAGCCAATCATTGGGGAATTATTTTATTCTCAACAAAAAAGTTGAAAACAAAATCACGAGTGAGAAAGGCATTTTTTGAATATAATTCTGCAGAAAAGGGAAAATTCAACAAATAAAAAAACCCTAACTTCTTTGATTCTTCAATAAAATTTCTTTCTGTAGGAACTCTGTAATGTTCTGCGACAATTGTAATGTCTTTCGCCGTTTCACCACAATTCTGCCACGGGGCCAACGATATCTTTATTTTTCCTTGATGCTGGTTTAAGGGCAAACCTTTTTAAAATTCTTGATTGTTCAAATATAACCCTTTTTGTTTTAAAATTCTTTGTTTTGTCGATCAGTTTATTTATTTAGTTCAGTTTATTTTAGTTTATTATTTAGTCTATCAGTTTGTTTATTAGTTTATTATATCAGTTTATTCATTATTTTTTTTAAATGTGATTTCAGCATTTTCTTATTTATGCTAAAAATTATAGAGAGGATGCAAAAAAAAAAAAAAAAAGAAAAAAAAAAAGAAGTTATGACCCAGGGATGTGTATTCTACACGAAGAAAAATAGAAAGATTTTGCTTGAGCAGATTTATGTTCACAAAATTAAAGCAATTTTTTTTTTAAAAATTTTATTGTTGCTTTTACTTAATCCAAGTGTTTGATCAGCTCTAATTAAAAGCTATAGTTTTAAATATAACTTTTTCTTTATTTGGAAACTCCTCGTTTTGTCTTACAACAAATATATCATCATTATAAATGTGTAATTAAAGAGGTAGAG
Source organism: Parasteatoda lunata (assembly GCA_949128135.1). Taxonomy (NCBI): domain Eukaryota; kingdom Metazoa; phylum Arthropoda; class Arachnida; order Araneae; family Theridiidae; genus Parasteatoda; species Parasteatoda lunata. Next base: position 117,755,619 of record OX421972.1, on the reverse strand, counting down.
AATTCATCTGCTCTACATCACTAATAATTTTTTATTTAAAAATTTTTTTTTTTTTAATTTTAAAAACTTCCTACATTTTCTCTAGTTTTTTGTGTCTGGATCATCATTATTTCACATAGAATTTTTTTAACTTTTGAAAAAAATGGGAAATATTTTAAATGAATTGTGTTATTTTTAATTTGATTAATTAGTTTAATTTTAATTTTTAATTTAGTAGCCCCCCTCCCCCAAATTTAGAAGTCCTGTCTCCTAGGAACCCATAGTTTCCGAAGTCTGGCAGAATCACTGATTTTGCAGTACTCTTTTTTAAATTCCTACTTTCAGTTCACATTCTCCCTATATGTTGTTCAAATTTTCAATTGTTAATAAAATATTTTTTTCATCCACACTCAAGTTCAAATACATTTTTTTGAACTTGTAGTGGATGACACTTGATGTTAATAAAATTTTTTTTAAATATTAATTCATTCATTCAATAGGGATGAGCCAAAAACGAAATGGAATTTTCAGGTTGGTTAAGCATTAGTCATTGTTTTAAATTTTACTATAAGCGATTCAGTTTTTCACATATTTTAAAAATAACATGAGTGATAATTTCTAACTTATAGTTCTATTTGAACAAAGAAATAGTTTATTGCGCACATTGAAATATTTAATTATTTTATATTCGCTGTGTCAGATAAATGCAATAAAGAACATTACGTAGTAGTACGTGTGGTCCACGTCACCAAATTTATACTTTGATCTTTTTCTGATACCACGCACCTTTTTTTTTTTCATTCTTTCAATTCCTACTATTAGTTTACACTCTCCCTATATATATTTAGATATCTCGTTCTAATTTTCAATCGCTAAAATACTTTTTATTCATCCATTCAAGTTCAAATACATTTGTAAACTTGTAGTGGATGACACTTGATGTTAATGCAGTTTTTTCAAATGTTAATTCATTAATTGAATTTAATTGGTTAATTTTAGTTTTATATGGGAGAAAAAATTTTAATTATTTAAGAAAAAATAACTTAAATAAAATTTTTCTTTGTTTGACCTGAGTAGGAATCGACTTTAAAAATAATTTTTTTTTAATATTGTTTCTTTCCTATTTAATATTCTTTGAAATATTTTAGTTTTTATTGTAAAAGTAAATAATAATTTTTATGCATCTGTATAAATAGGTACAGCTTTAATAAAGATTGAACAAGCTCAGCAAAGACTTGGGGCTGCGGAGAGGGAGTTTGTTCGTGCATCCATGACAACATTTGTTAGTCCACTCAAAAGATTTTTGGAAGGGGATATGAAGACTATTGTTGTAAGTTCTGTCTTTCAGTTTGATTCTGACTCAATACTTCTAAAATAATACTTTTTCCTAAGTTCTTTTTTTACCATTTATTCACAATTTATTAATTTTTAAAAGATTATCAATATTTCATTGTAACCAGAGATTTGAAAAAATAAGAAATAGATATTAATTGTACTTATTTTTAATCAATTTTATATTCATGTACTGTTAAAAAAATTATAAGACTTTCAAACATTTAAGTCTTTATATCAAACACATTATCAACATGTCATATTTCTTATTACATTTATTATTAACATTGTGTTATCCTGACTCAATACTTCTAAAATAATACTTCTTTCTAGGTTCTTTTTTCACCCATCTACGGATGCACAATTTATTAAGTTTTAAAAATTATTAATATATTTAATTGTAACCAGGGATTTATAATAAAGAAAGAGATACAATTGCATTTTTTGAATCTATTTTATAGATTCTATTCTTCTACAGTTTGAAAAATTATAAAACTTTCAAGCATTTAAATCTTTAAATCAAACACTTTATTAACATTGTGTCATATTTCTGACACTGAACAATAAAATGAAAATCCGCATAATCCAGATTGGTGAATTTCTAGGGAATGTAATAAGTGTGTTTATTTTCCTTCCCCCCTCATAATATCTTCCAATGATCTATTATTGCCTTATTTTAGATTTACATTTTTTTAAAGCATTTAAATGAGCATTTTTTTATTTAGGGTTTGTAAAAAGTACTTAATTTTCTATCTTTTAAAAAGAGATATTTTCTTTGCTGTGTCGATTGTCGTTCTAAATTACAAAAAAATGCATGATTTTCACAATTTTCTCTGCAATATTTATCAGAAACTAGTTATTTTATCATGATTATATGAAGTTTGTGAAAATATTTTTGAATTTTATTGATTTTATGTTCATAAATTCAGAATTTTAAATGATAGAAAAAAATTATTATTTCTGCACAGATCCTAATTATCATTTTTTTTTTATGAGAAGTGATTAAAAATATTTTTTGAATGCTTAAAAAGTACTTAAAAGGTTCTTATTTTTTCTTGAAAAATCTGGCTACGCACCTTGTTTACAAAAAGGGATATTTTCTAAATAATCCATCTTATTTTTTAATATTTATGAAGATGTAAATTAAGTCATATCACTTAAATTAATTAAAAAGCTTTTAGATAAATAATTTAAATTATTATGCAATTATTATATGTATAAGCAATGTATAGGCAATTGTTCAATATTTATGTAGGCCAGAGTACAAAATTTCCACTCACCATCTTGCTATTGGGGAACAAATATAGGGAACAAATGAGGGCTAGCTTTAAGGTGTAGTTCGTTCACCAGGAGTTGAAACTTGGGTCTGCCTTCATCACGTTGTATCCGACGATACTATTTTTGAGAGAAAGATGTGAACAATCCTGAACAAGGTTGCTATTTGGCGATCGTATGACAAAAATATTTATTTGGCAATCTTTATGTACATTTGTTAAAATTAAATATTACATAAAGTTTGACGATATTTCTCTCTATTAAGTGGATAGTTTGTCCTTTTTGAGACATTTTGTTGTAATATATTTAATTATCTAGAGTAACCAAAGATATAATAGCAGATGATAAAGCGAAGTAAGTGACAGAAAAAGAATTAACTCTTTGCACTTGGGCTGATAGCTGAAATGTCTGGTGATCATTGTGTGCATGCATGAGGTTTTTTCATGTGACTTAAAAATAATTATTTTTTTGTTGTTGTATTTTTTTAATTAATTTAAATTTTTTTTATAGCATGTTTTTATTTAACCTAAACTATGTGATAACTCTGTATACATTGTATACTTTATGTATGCATACTAGTGTGCCCTTCACCTGTGTTATTCTAATAGCTGATTTATTTTGTGTAGAAAGGGAGAAAAATCCTTGAAAATAAGAGACTTGATCTGGATGCTTGTAAAAGCAGGCTGAGGAAAGCAAGATCCATGGAAAGCCAAGCTAATGTAAGACTTCATAATTACTGTGCATTATTTTTCAATATTTAATTATCTCTTAAAACCGATCACCCTCTACAACAGGAATGCCACTCCACAGGGAGATGAGGGAAAACCTGGAAAATACAGGGAATTTAAGGATAACAGGGAAATTGCAGGGAATTTAGAATTTTTCCTTACAAACTGGGAAGAAACAGGGAATTTTGAATTTTTCCTTACAAACTGGGAAGAAACAGGGAATTTTATTTCTTATTTTTGTCTTTTAAAAAATGCTGAACTCTCAAAGCGCAATCTATGGGATATTCAACCATGATATTTCAGCTATATTATATTATTTAATTTATTATAGCATTATTTGTTTTTTGCTGAGCTGTTTCTTATTTCTCGAAGCTTTAACTAAGTAAACTAACTTTTAGCAAATAATTTATCCAACGATCTTTCGAGTTTTTCATTGTAAATTTCTATTTATAAATTAGAGAATTTTGATTTAAAAATAATTTTATAAATCCAAAACTGTTAAAAAAACAATTAATATGTTAAAAAGTCACTTTTCTGGTTTTTCTCACTAAGATTGTGAAGAGTTTAATGAATTTATTTATTTATTATTTTTTTTTCCATTTTCAAATGTTTAAGATTTTTTGCAAATCACATTTTCACTGAGGAAATAAATATTTTTTTAAAACTTTTTTTTATCCTCATAAAAACTTTTGACTTCAAGTATGACAAGGGTTGTTACAGACAAATTTCGTATAAAAATTGCTAAGTTCTTTTTACTCTAGAAGTTTCGAGAGGTATAATTTAGTATCATCAGCTTTTTATCAAGTAATTATCATCAATTTAAATTTTCTATTAAACTATCTAATGTTCCGTTTAAAGTATCATTACAGTGGTCTGTCCAGGCCGAATTTACTACTGCTATCGGTACCTTCCCAAATTCAACTTTTAAGAAAAACGGTAGTTTCACAAAATACTTTTTATTAAAATTTTATTCTTTTATCCTTTAAGAAACAATAAATCCATATTTTGACTATAATTTTGTGTTGATCTTTTAATATAGTTTTTAGTTTTTCACAAATTATGTCTAAATTTTCACAAAATAGGTACTTCTCAGGAAAACCTAAACGGAACCCTGCATTATAAAAACTTCTAATTGTAGAATAGATTTGATATTTGGAAAAAAGATATTTCTTCTGAATGTCAAAATTAAAACCAAAAATATACTTATCAAATTTCAAAAAACATTTTAAAAAAATGTTCACTGTTATGTTCAAACTGTTTTGTTCAAAGTTCCATTTTATTTTATTCGTATAAGCTGGTTATTCGATTATCTGATATGCAATAAAATAGGGATGACTGTAATAATAATGTGACATTTTATCAGAAGATCCAAAAAAAAAAACAACAAAAAAACATTTTCGGCCTTTAAAATAAGTAATTAATTGGTGATTATTATTCAATAAGTATTAAGAGTTTTGATTTTATTTTAATAGATTGAAAAGAAAGATTTGTTTAATCAGAAAATTCGGTAAATAAAGTCTTTTTAAATCGGGATCAATGCCCCAGCTAATGGTATTTAAAGGGGACATCCATTGGTTAATTATGATCCCCATTACTTCTTCAAATTTCATCTGAATTGTATAAATATTGTCTATTATTATTGTACTTTGCTTTGCACTTTTTTACTAAGAAATTGTTGACATATCTTTGAAGGAGGTGTCCTGAACCGGGTGGAGGTGTCTCGCCTTGTCTGGCCTTACATGGTGAGCATTGCCCTTGCCTATTTTGTGACTCTTTCTCTCTTTCCTGGGATTGAGAGTGAGATTGTAATTTCAGATCCTGGTTGCCTGTTATTCTCATGGCTATTTTCAACTTATTTGACTTTGTGGGTAAGGTAAGTACCTTATATCTTATTCAAAGAGCTTAGTTGCAGAAAAAAAACTGGTTATTTAAGGATGATATTTTAGCTATATTAAACCAGTTCACTTACTATAGCATTATTTGTTTCAGCTGTTTTGTTTTTATCTAAGTTTTTTCAGCAATTGTAGCTGGTATAGTTACAAGAACATCAGGAGAGCCCCCATACACAAATTCAGTTTTTATGTAACAAGCAGTTTCTATATCATTCATGCACATTCCTAATAAAAGTAGTTTACCTATTTGGATAATTTGCACACCAATCGTGACAGTGCTCGATTTTCAGATTTAAGCTTTTCATTTTCACTCTTTAATTTTGAAACATTCTGTAAGAAAATTATTGTGCAGTGTTTGAAGCTATAATAGAAATATTACCAGACAGGAACACATGAGACAACGATAATTCTTTGTTTCATCATCATCATAGTTGGCCAGACAGCCCAATGTGAGCCAATGCCTTCCTAATTCTTTGTTTCATTGAAAGTAATTAGCACTGGTCTATGCTTCAAAACAAACAATGCACGACCATTTTAAGCTACAAAGAGCATAAACAATGCTAAACACTGCAACAGCAACAACACTTATATAATCTGAAAATTGCCAAAAAGCAGCAGCAATAATAAGCCAACAATTAGTAAAATTCAAAAAAGAGCCTTCAGTATTACATAGTTTGTAAATGAAGATCAAATTTCAAAATCATTTTGAATGAATTAAATTGTAGAGCAGAATGCAATGAAGATAAAAACCTAAGCACTTTATCTGTTAAAAAGCGGGTTTCTTTTTTTCTTTCTTTTTTTTTTTAAGAATAAAAGAAACAAATCACTGGAAACAGTTAAAATTTCTCAGAAATTTTTTTTTTAAATAGAGCCTTTTAACAATATTTCCATTTAATATTTAAATCTATAAAAGCAATGAATTTTTACCAATGATCAATGCCACTTTTATGAAATTAAAAATTTGCCTTGCCTTTTAGAAACCTGTTACAAACAGAAAAATTATCCTTTTGATATACAAACATGAAAAGGAAAATTCCTTATTTCCCTTATTCCAAAAAAGCTAAGCAGATTTAAAAATAAAGAAAAATCTATGTGTTCAGAGATTGTACTAATAAGAAGTATATATATATATATATATATATATATATATATATATATATATTAATTTTATGTGCATACCAAATTTATTTTTGACAAGGATAAAGTGCAAAGCAAATAAACTTATTCTTTAAAATTAAGCTTTAAATAGGTTATATTCCACATGGCATTTTAAAAAGGTTACTTTCAAACAAAAGTTATACTAAAGCTTTGTTTAGTAAGAGCTTTTCTAGTGGATATAAAACATAAGAACCAAATAATAACAATAGCAAAACTAAATAATCAAAGTTATAGATTGTAAATTCTCAAGAGAAAAAAACTATGAAGAAATTAAAACCTCGAATAGTGATGATTACCAAAACTTTTTTAAAAACTGTTTTATAAAGCAATTGGGCATTTATATTTCATTCAATTCTGATTAATATTATAAAACATATTTATTACCACCAAATCAAAATCTTACAATTCTTAATCTTATTCTAGTAATTCCTAAAACAAAAGTAATATTTTTCAGCATGCTTATTTTTTTTCACAAGTTTTGATTGTCATATTGCGAAAGAAAATATAGCAATCGATGTTTACAGTTAATTTTTAAAAATCTTTAGCATCATAAAAAATGTGTTTTTTACTCATTATAATTCATATTTAGCTCTTATTAAGACATATGGTAAGTCAAAGTTAATTTTAAAAAAAGAAAATTTAAATAAAATATTTTAAATTCATTTCACTAATCCCTTTTTTTTGTCGTGTGATATCTATTATGTAGCATTAGATAGAAATAAAATAAATTATAGAGAAAGGTGATAGAGATTGTTATTTTTTAAATTTAAATTGTTTAAAAATGTTTATAAATTATAGTTATTTTAAGAATAAAAAGCAATTAAATTTGGTAATTAGTACTTCTGGTATTTTGGTTATTGCTGCAATTTTTAATAGGTGCAAAACATAATACTCTTATACTGTGGTAATAGATTTTCCTAGTGGATCAAACTGGATACGTACAGGAAAAAAATTGTTTGATTGTGGCTATCATTTTTTTTTTTTTGGTTTCATTTATCATTTAATATTGATCACTTATGTAAGAATAATAACTAAAAATATGTAAAAGGCGGCTAATAAGAATATTTTGTATCAGGTATATTTTGTATCAGGTAACCTTGTGCATTTTAAAATGTATTTGCGAGTTTTTGTTACTCAGTGTTTCAATAAGTTATAATTGGCAGTAAAATTGGTGCTTTCTTGTAGTTTTTCCCCCTTGATTAAGAAATTTTTTTTAAACAGTAATATTTCATTATGGCTTCACAAAGAAATCTAATAAGCTTTGAAATGACGACTTTTAGATTTAAAAAGGGTGGAAATTTTTATTACGCCAAGCGCACCTAATATGCTAGTTGCACAACTGTGAATTTCTTGGGGAGGGGGGTAAAACTGGGGTTTGATTTTAAAAAATCAATTAAAACCTTAAAAATATAAGCAACTATAGACAACACCAGATAGAATTGCTTCTTTTAAGTACTGTCATTATCACACACAAAAGCATCAATAAAATCATGCATTTTGAAAACGAAAAATAATTCATTATATCGAAAAAATTGTAATAATTATTATTCGTTTCGACATATAATTAATATAATTGAACAAACTAGAAATAAGTTGTTGAAAAAACTAAGCATAGTATAGTTAGCCCAACACAGATCTTAATAAAGTTCAGTGATTGTGTTTTTCCTCTTAATATATTGTGTATAATATGTACAGGGAATTTTTTTTCCAGGTTTGAGTGGTAACCCTGTAAAATAAAATTAAAGATTGTCTCTTTCCAGATCTTCGCATCTGCCTCATTTGAGTGGAAGAGAAGGCATTTGGTTTTGTTGTCCGCTATGAGAATCCTGTTAGTTCCCCTTTTGGCTGCATGTGTTGCACCCAGAGGAGATCCATTGCTCCCTGGTGAAGGGTGGTCCATGTTCTTCGCTGCAGTATTGGGTATCACCAATGGAATCGATGGATCAGTACCCATGATTGTGGCACCTTCTATGGTCTCTGATGATCAGAAAGAACTCACTGGTAAATCTTTTTTGTTAACCTAGTTGTAAAGTGTGCAAAAGTGAACTCACTGTCCTAGCAACAAGACATCTTGAGCTCTCATTGGATCGATATTCATAAATATTTGGCTCCATAGGGATTCAAAAGGCCATTATTTTTCCTAAATAAAATTGTATAATTCACACAATATTTTACAGTCACTTTACAAACATTATAAGCCCTATATAAAATTGTCAAGGGCCAGGACAGCCTGGTTGGTAGGGCACTAGGCCCATGTCCAAGCGTTCGTGGGTTTGATCCCAGGCCGTAAATGGTGACTGGTACCTGTTGAATCTGTCGAGTCGCAATGTCTTCCACGTTCCCATAACAAATTAATACCTCTGGGGGTACTGATCCAGGAGTTTCCTTGTCTTCTGGATTGGTTCAAAATTACAAGTCTACAGAGTTAAATATCAGTAGTAGTAAACCCAAAATTGGGTCGGCTGTTCAACGATTGGCCAATATAGGCCTTATGTAGATCATTCTAGGATCAATATTAAAAAACTAGACATCACAATATTGGTCCCTCGGTGCATGATCTTATAGGACCCATATTGAGCGGAGTCCAACTGGAGCCAAGGTATTGGTATATTAGGACTGAGGTATCACATACTAAGACTGTTTTCTAACTTTAAATATGCTCATTAATTACTGCAGACAATATTTTAACCTATGAAAAGACACAAAAACATTTCTGTAACTAAAGATTCTGAAGAATTTCTTACCCATAAAATATGAGAGGGAGAAATATGGATGGGCAGGAGGGCAGTCAAACCCTTTCATATTTTGCTGTATCTCAAGAACTTATAAAGAACACAATTGTAACATTTGTTTATCCAAAGCTAATTTCATGGCAAAATAATTATTATTTTACTTAATAATTGTTAAAATAATTTCTAATTTAATAAGTGAAAAAAATTATATTATTTTAAAACTTTGAATTTTAAATGACAAAATACAAAGTATTAATGAAATCGAGTCAATAGTTCTCAAAGAATCAAACTTTTAAATAATGTTTTTTTTTTTAAAAAACTTGATAGCTCAGAAACTATTCTTTTGAATTTTGTCATTTTAAAGAATAGTATGTTCTAGAATGTAAAAATTCTGCTATTAGATCCAAAGTTTTTTAGAGTGTTCACTTTTTTTAATTTATATTCTGTACATATTTTTGGGATTAAGTCTGTTATTACATAATTTTAATAAAAAGGAAATATCTAATTACCTATATTTTCTTTGTGAAATATAAATATCTTTCTCTTATTAATTAGTTCAAAGTGCTTAGTTCAAAGTTATTCTTAATTTCAACTTGATAAAAGCATTAAAATATTCACTTGTGAAAAAAATCAGTTATTGAAATTATAATCACCACATACATAGTTAAAAATATTTGTGATGAAAATAATCAATAAATTATGATAGGTGTTTAGACAGTTCTATCTTGTTTTTTCCCGACATATAGGCTGTGTTTCAAGCATGCCTTGAATGATAGTATAGTTTGAACTGATTGTTCTAGAAAATAGGCTGTTTTCTATTGATTGACAATGTCGAGTCCTCTTGCCAGCATGTTAACGGTGGGAGGTTTTTGTGGTTTTCCTCTCTATGTAACGCAAATGCGGATTAGATCCATCATAAAAGTCCACCACAAAGAAAAAATTTCATCCAATATCTGATCCAGGAGATCCCTTGTCTTCTGGATTGGGTTAAAAATTGCAAAGCTCAAAGTTGTAGCCGTAAACTTAAAATTTGAGTTGGCTGTTATACTACGGTTATACCAAAAGAAAATATATCTTTAAAAAAGGGTTGATTTCAAATTCTTTTGTATGAGGGTGAAGAGGATTTTTTATGGGACTCAGTAGAATCCATTGCAGCGTGGGGCAATTCTGCTACGTTTTTGAATCAGAAATGATTCAGGAATCTTCTACTTAATATTTCAATTTTTAGCTGTATGGTATGTTTTGAAAGTTTTCATTGTGTTTTTATTTTTTTTGTTTTTGAATTTCTCTTAAATAAATCATATTCACTTTTCTTATTCTAAATTTTTTTTTTCTGAACTAACTAAAAGGATTGTTTAGAAAAAAATATCTATTTTTCTTTAAATTATGATGAGAGGAAATGCAAAATTAATTGAATATGACATATTAAAAAAATTTTGTAAATTAGTACAGAGTAATTTATATCTATCTTATTGTTTTTAATGTATTTGTATTTCACCATTAATGAATGTCCAACTTTATTACTGAGGCATAAGTTAACCCCCAGATTTTCGTAATGTTTTGGGGGTTTGAAAAGTCGCCGTATACAACAGGATATACTGTATACTTAAGAAAATTATATTAATACTCACTTATGTCTATCTATTTTCAGGTAACATTATGACCTTGTCCTACAGTATAGGATTGACTCTGGGATTGGGTGTTGCATATTTTATCGACTACTTACTTGGACCAACACTCCTTTCTCCTTGCGCCCCATTGATTCCAGAAAATATTACTGAACACTCTTTCAGTAATTTGACTATCTACAACTCAGATGTTTGGAACATAACATTACCTTTCAATTATTCACTTAATAACAGTAGCTTTCTGTGAACAGATGATGTTTCTTTTCTTTTTTAGAAGGGGCTATTTAAATGTGACATAAGCATTTGTAGGGACAATTTTTTTTTTTTTTTTCGCTAGCAAGGGAGTGTTTACTGATCAATTGAATACTCATATTGAATTGATCAATTGAATTGTTTACTTTTGAAGCTTGAATCCCCTCCTTTTTTAAATGTAAAAAATAACAAAAGAAAAATTACAGCAATGAAATTTAGAAAAATTTCGTACTTGAAATAAATGTTAAATATGGTTAAAGAATGAGTTTGGAAATCTCTTTGAAGGAGTTTTTATTGATATAAAATAATTAAAATGTAATTTTATTTATTTATTTCTCTCTCTCTTCTTCTATTGGCATGACAGCCCTTTGTAGGCCAGAGCCTTCCTCCATTCTGCTCTTTACTTTGCGATTGTTCTCCAGTTAGTAATTCTTAATATTTTAACATCCTCTTCCTCACACAGTCAAGCCATCTGATCTTAGGCTTACCTCTAACTCTTAGTTCATATTGATTTGTTGTTTAAAATCTTAAATGTCAAGGAAGAATAGTCCATTCAACCAGATGTGACCCGTCAGTTACCTTAAAGTGACTTATTTTGATGTATTTGTTGAAATCAGATTCTTAGAATAGCCTATACTGCTCAAAATTATATTGTTGCAAAAGAAATAGGCTTATGTAACCTTTAAAAGGCCCCTTAGCATTATGATATCTTTTAATGTCAGTGTAACTTTGGTTCAAACATTATTAGCTATAGAACCAAACACATATTATTGTTATCACATGGATTATTGGGATCCTTGGATTATGGACTCATTAAGATTATTGAAGAAAGTAGGAGACTCACGTATAATGATAAAAATATATCTTCCTCATATGGAAGGCAAGATTTATAGAATGTTTTTTAATTATTTAATATGTTTTTATTTTTATACCTATTTCATATATTATTTATTGAAAAAATAATCATTAAATTTAAGCATTTCTATTAACCTACAATTAATTTCAAGGTATGAATAAATGCTTAATTATATATGAATAAATTCTTAATCATTCCTTAAAATTAATTGTAAGTTTGAATAATTAAAATATCAAATTAAATATAAATTCACATATTTTTTTTTATTGCAAAAGCACTTGACTTTACATCATTGGCAATGAATAAATTCACATATTAATCATTGGTAACGTTTTACAATTTTATTTATTAAATTACAAGATTTCATGCATAAAGGAATTATGGGGAAGATTTCCGTATCCTGATCTGTGGCAGAATAATCGGAAAGTCTTGGGAACTTCCGGGTGGCGGCCCACGAGAAACTAAAAAAAACAACACAGAAAGGGACCAACTCAAAAGGTATAACTCATAGCCTCCCCCAGCAAACATCTAGATGTTTATTTCTAATAATTTGCCAGTTTAAAATCTATTTGACACCTTTTCGATTGTAGTTAGCGTGACAGATCACAATACAGAAATATTCCCAAATTATCAATTTAAAATATAGTCATTGGTTGACGAATTATGAGATAGAATCCCTTTTCCTGTGGGCTGACTGTGGAAGGTTTTCCTCACCATGTCATCAAAAAATCCTCCACCAAAGCATTAATTATATATTTTATAATGTGAAGTTACTGGCAGCTAATCTGATAGTAATGTCTTGTGAGGGCATGTAAGAAAATATCTAGAATACCTCCTAGCTTCGTAGAATCAATTTTTGAGATTGATATTTAATTATTTATAAATATATGAGAAAGACTAATTTTTTTTATGTGTAATTCTTTACTAGTATTCCCCTTAACATAAAAAAGAATTAATGCTTTGTTAATATTTAATTATTTGTTGATATTTTATTATTTGTTGATATTTAATTATTTATAATCATTATTTTAATTAGTTATATAATTTATTTTGTTTTCTATTTAATTATTTATAAATATATAAGAAATACTAATTATTAAGACTAATTAATGTTTTGTTTAATATTTAATTATTTATAGTTATTATTTATAATTTTTTGTTTACTATATAATTATTTGTTAATATTTAAATATTTATAAACATATAAGAAAGGCTAAATTTTTTATGATATTGATTGTGCAATTCTTTACTAGTAGAAAATAATGTTTATGTTTTATTAATTTTTTATATTAATTTCATGTTTAATTAGTTTGTTTTACTGAAGGATATTCTGCAATAATTTTTTCTCGGCTCCGAAATTTTTCTGCTGTTTAAACTAGAATAATTCTTTTTTATTAATTTTTATAATTATATATTTATGTTATTCTGTGCAATATAATTTTCTCTATTATGTTCTGATAGAGTATTACTTCCAGATCTGGTCAGATACTGTGTCTGTTAAAGTATTTGTTCTATGTATGTTCTAAGTTTTAACCTAAGTATTCATCTGATTTGCATTTTTTAAAGAAGTGTAATTAATACTTTCTTTCATAACAATTTTAAAGGGTGTAATTGGAAATTTAATATTAATGCTTGTCATAAACGTTTTAGTTGAAAAAAGATTGGATATCAGAGTAATTATGCTGCTAATTCATAACCTTCCACTCATTGAACATTAGTGTATATGAGAGTTGATACAAAACATTTAAATTAAATTTAATTTATGTGTCTTTCATTGAAATATATTCTTATTCAATTATATTTCTGATTTAAAAACTGCAAGTAGTTTGTTTGTTTTTTTTATTTTATATTTTTATGTTAATTAAATCTTTTTTTATTTTATTAGATTTGATTTTATTAGATTTCTAGATTTTTATTAGATTTACTTAAGCATGCTTCTAACTTATTATGTCATTAGTGAATAAGCTTTACTCTTTGTGTGTGTTTTTTTAAATTGAAATAATACTTGATGTTTTAAATTGTGTGCCCCGATTTGTTAAAATTGCAAGTTTTAAATTTCAATTATTTTTATCTAACTATACATTATAACAACATGTTATTATTGCAACATTTAACCCAAATTTTTAAAAAGTTATGAGGTATAATTCTTAATTACACTATATATTGATGACAATAAAAAGTTACCTTTTCATTAAAAATTTATGTGGTATTTTGTTGTATAAAATATTAATAAAAATATGGTCAGTTTGAAAATATAATAACAGTAGACTTCTGGTTATCTGTGATTGGTGTATAATAAAAATGAGTTATACATGAACAAGCACGTTGTAAGAGGAAAGATAGATCAGAAAAGCTAAAGTGATTGTCTATATATTTTGACACCTACTAGTCATAACTTTTCACATTTATGTAATTCTTTAATAAACAGCAAGCATTTTTTCATTGCTCACATTTTTATAATCATTATTTTTCCCAATCTATGTGTTTTTAATTATATGTTTTTCTTATGTAATAATTTATAGGTTGATTATTCTATGTATGTTATAATGTTTTATTATGTGGAGGATTATACATGTTTATTATGTGATAAATCAGGTGTCTGTCCAAGTCAAAGTTATTACCATTTAGCGGTACCTTCAGAAATTCAACTTTAGGAAAATGGGAGTACAAAATTAAATGGGAGTATTTAAGTACATAATACTTTTTCTTAAGATTTTATTTTTCTGTCTCGTAAGAAACGATAAATGCATATTTTTACCATATTTTTCTGTTAATTTTTTAATATAATTTTTAATTTTCCCAAATTATGTCTAAATTTTCACAAAATCGGTACCTCTAAGAAAAACCTAGACAGACCCCTGTAAATTATGTGTTTAATTGTATTTATCTGTGTGTTTTTAATTATATGTTTTTCTTATGTTACTAATTATATGTTTATTATGCTGTTAATGTATGTTATAATGTTTTATTATGTGAATAATTATATATGTTTATTATGTTATAAGTATGTGCTTATTTTGTGTTTAATTGTATTTATCTTTGTGTTTTTAAGTACATGAGAATAGAGCTAAATTTCGTCTTATGCAACTGTTTTGTTATCTGGCCCAACCTTCTGCCACATTAGATCGGCATTTTTAAACACAAATGGTGGTTTTTATTTTAACTTTAAGTATTTGAACAAAGCTATGTTTTCTTGTTTTACAAAATAATGGTAACTCCATATTCTACCTATAAATCTGAAAATGTTTGTGTGTTAAAACTGCGAACAGCTCTTAAAAGATCCATAATCTAAGCTTTCGGAAAGGCTGTTATGATCTCTACATAAAATCAATTTTTAAAGTATAATTCTTATAAAAATATCACTTTCGTTGCAAAAACCAGATTGATAGAGAGCAACAATGTTTGTTTTTAATAAGTTAATAGAATACACAATATATGGTCTCTAAATCACATGTTTCAAAAATTGCGATGTGTAATTCTTAAATCGCTCGTCAGTATACATGATCTATGAATCCTGACATATGTTATTCTAAATAACATGCAAATACTTAGTGAAATGATTCCCAAATCTAATTCAAAAATCACATAAACAAAAATTATGAAATGTAATTTGTAAATTAAATTATCATGTATTAATATAAGACTCTTTACCTTTTAAATTCTTCAACAAAAAAAAATGCTGTGAAAGTCATTGATTTCCTAAATTTAATTCAAAACTTAAAATTTTTCCCATTTTAATTTTTGTTGGATCTTTTCTATTTTTTGCCTTTTAAAATTATTAGAATTTCTTTGTTAGGTATTGCCCATACCTCTCCAATTATTGTGTAACATTTTAAATATTATCATCATCAATAGCTCAAAAGCCCAGGGTGGGCCTTGGCCTTCTCAAGAAGTTTTTCCAGGATAACCTTTTTCCTGCTAGTGTTTTCCATTTTTTAGTTTTTAAGAACAAAAGGTCTTTTTCTAGGCCATCTATCCACCTCAAATTCGCCCTGCCTCTTTTTCGTGTGCCAACTGGTCTAGCTTTGAAAACTCTATTTGTGGTACGGTCTTCGTCTATTCTGATAACGTGGCCTGCCCATTTTATTCTTTGTCGTTCAATTAAGTTAATAATGCCAGGTTAATTATATGAGTGATAAAGCTCTAGATTTGATCTTCTAAGCCACATACCATTTTCTTGAATGTAACATTTCAATGGCTCCACATAAATTCTGAATCAGGATAAAATAAATTGAAGCAGAATGAAAATATGTGTTACATATATTTTGCTAAGAAAATCTAAGTTTTTAAGTAATAGAATGTTTTTTGAAATATCTACTTCTACCAGATTTTTGTTTATATTTCAAATTGAGGGTAGAGTTTCGATATTTATGATATCAAAGTCTGTCAAAAGGCGCTAAAAATTTTGACCTATGCCATCTTCTAAAGATACTGTTTTATTGTTCCTGTAACATTTTTCCTCAATTTTCATTTTGAACATGTGTGCCAATTGAAAATTAATTTTGATTGTTTTCATCTAGAACAAAATTTTGCCAAAATTCTTCAATTTCCTAAAGTTTTGAAATACTATTATAATGTTTGAAATATTTGTTACTAAATCTACACAATTGTGTACCCCTTCGATTATGTTATGCTTATGAGGCGATGTGTGAACAGGCTTAATATTTTAAAAAGTTTTATTATTGTGATTGTGTACCATTCATAAAAGTGTTTTGTTATTTATAAATTCTAACAGTTTGTGAGCCTAAAATAAGATTATCACAACATAAAAAATGTATAAGGTTAGCCATGTTTTGAGTGTTATCTCTTATTCGGTAACATTTATGTAAAATGGCACCATTTGTTATTTTTTGGATAGCACTATAGAAAGCTTGGAGAGTCTTTCATATTCATTTCCTGTATGTTTCGTTGGAAGTTAGATTGAAGTAACGCATTGTATTGAAAACACTACAAGTATAATAATATTGGACGGCATGCTTTTTCAAGTTTAGACGTAAAAATCATTTAAAAGTATAAAATTAAATCTCACCTTTATGTACTTTATTTTATTTATTTATTTTTCATTTTATTTCTTTAAAGAAATAACTTTCAAATTCACCCATAACAGGTTTTAAGTAAATAGAATTTTAAGTTTCATTGTTTTATGACAAGGATTTTAAATAATAGACTTACTTATATTTACCTTTTTTTTATATATATAGCAATACTCTGTTGAAAATTGAAAATATTTGAGAGGTTCTTTTTCTGATTTTTCTTTCAACTAAAACTAATTTGAAGGGTATAACGGAGGAATATCTTTTGCTTACTTAATCGATGACTGTCTTTCATATCGCATATACTTAAAAAATTATTAATGAAATATTTTTAAAATTGCATAACAAGAATGCAAAAAATTTTTTTCAAATCATTTGAATGAGAAAAAAAATTATTAAAACGTTGAGGGGGGGAACACTTAGTTTGAGAAAAAATACACTTTTGAATTTTCTTTACTTTTTTTAATTACAATTTTTTAAATGACTAGTTTTTTAATTGAATTTTTTTAATTATACTAGTTATTATTTATCCATATTTAACTTTACACCAGTTATCAAAGTGAAGTGAAATTAGTTCAGATGATTAATATTCCTTCGAGCTCTACCTTCTTATTGTAAAACTTTGGCCATAACATAATACAGCCCCTTCATATTCAGGAACTGCAGAGAGCACTTACTTTTTGTAATTTCTGGAAAACTGTCTGAGACTATCTTTGAATACAAGAATCTGATTAGAATATTTTTTAATGTACCACTTTCTATGCAACATGCATATCAATTTTGTGTGTAGCATACATATCCACTTTATATGCATCTTTTAACGTTACCTAGTTCGTTCATTCTTGGAATATTAATTCACAGTGGTTATTTAGTATTTAAGTAAGTCATTTGATTTGAAACTCTAGCAGCTATCATGAAATTTAATACTAATTGACAAAACTTGGATTCGCATTAGCGACATAGAAATTTGCCTGGAGAAAAAAGACCTGTCTACAAATTCCTTCTGATAAATAAAGACATTATGTTAAAAAAAATAATAAGTGTGTGGATATGTCAGATATGTCACCGTGAATGACCGAAATCAAAAGAATGTCGACTTTAATCAGTGAATGTCAACACAATCACATAGTGGTTTTGGTGAATGTCTGAAACATTTGTTATATCTGATTTGATATTCGTTGATATTACAGTTAAAATTACAGTTTATTCGTTGATATTACAGTTAAAATTACAGTTTATTCATTGATATTATAGTTAAACCTGTTTATCTCAAACTTCTTTATCTCCAAAACCTCTATATCTTTTTTTTTTAAATTCCTTACATTTACTATTTAAA
Source organism: Parasteatoda lunata (assembly GCA_949128135.1). Lineage (NCBI taxonomy): Eukaryota > Metazoa > Arthropoda > Arachnida > Araneae > Theridiidae > Parasteatoda > Parasteatoda lunata. The sequence goes on along the minus strand of OX421972.1, from coordinate 117,737,418 downwards.
ATCAATGTCTTTTCCATGTCTATCTTCAAATATTTTTTTTCAAAACCTCTGTTTCTCGAATTTCTAATAATCAGGCATAAATGCCTAGTCAACATAACAGACAAAGGTTAGACGTCAAAAATCTTTAAAAAGATTATTTTCAGTGTTTAGGGTATGTTAAAAAATTTTATGTAAATAGGTATATGTGGCATAATTAATTTACAGAAATGCCTATATTTTTCTACAAAAAACAATTAAAGCGCTTTTACTCGAATTTCTTAATTAAATGTAATTTTTTGAAGTACCTGTATAACTTAAAACCTCTTTATCTCAGATTTTTTTACTTTTCCGTGAGATTCGAGATAAACATGTCCGACTGTATTATATTTATTCGATATTTTAATATCTGATGAGAATAGAGATTACAAGAAACATCAGTATTTGGAGTAACAGTTAAATGCATACCGGGACTTGACCTTAAAAAACATTGATGTAAAGTGGCAAATGTATACCGACAGTGGCACTCAATTTTAATATAACATTGATGTAGGGCATACTGGGCAGTGGTACTTAACTAGACCTAATATATATTTCCAACACATTTACCAAAGCAACAAAGTGATTTTCAACAACATCCGATTTTGGTCATTCACTATAACTGATATTCAATTATTATACATTCAGTTGTAAATTATTGCATCTTGGTACAATTTATATGGCTCTAATTGTGATATTTATATTATGATATAGATTTTCTTTCAAAATTAATTATTTATGCTCATTTATTTGTTTATAGTTATTGTGATTATTTATTAAATGAAAAGCTTATTTATTTAAAGCTGTAATTGAATTTTATTGCAGCAGCTTGTGATATGTTATTTAATAATCATCAATGATTGTTGATTGCATTTATCTTTATTTTCTAATCATTTAGTGTTTCATAAGCAAATATTAGAAGAATGTTGCCAAAGTACTGATTTTATAAAATGTTATTGTATGTTAGCCTTTTTAAAAAAAAAAAAAAAAAATCATAAATTTCTTTTTACTCTACTGTTGATATAGACAGTTGGACATCCAAGATTAAGACCTACTTAACACTTTAAAACATTATCTGTTTTTTTTTCTTTCAATTTATTATTTTCTTTTATTGTCTTCAATTTATTTTATTCTTTTATAGATATTTTTAGCAATTTTTTTATAGCCGTTGTTGAACAGCCAATCCATTTTTTTAAAGTTTTTGACTACTAATGTTCAACTCCGTAGCCTTCTAGTTTTGAACCCAATCCAGAAGACAAGGGAACTTAGGCATATTTAATTCTCTGGTTATAAGAATCCAAACTACAAATATTACTCGAAAAAACTCAAAATTCTGTACTTATAATGATTTGTGAAACTAAACTCTTCTATTAAAATGAACTTTTGTGCGAAGTTTTTTGGCTGTGAACATTACAAGTTTTTTGTAATCAATACCTCTTTTTTTCTTCCAAATATATCCCATGTTTATCATAAATTCATTTGTTAAGTAGTAAATTTGATATTTCTGTAGTATTTTACTCCCATATCATCTTCTGCCTGCAGTTTGTGTGTATAATAAAATTATGTAAGTTGCTTTGAAAATAAATATGTGTATATATGTAATAATTGAATTCTTTTTCTAAAGTAAGTCTAGTCTAAAGTAAGAACTCCCTTTAGCCATTCACCTGGACCTGTGACAGTGACTTTAGTAACGAAGTATAACTATTTCAAAAAGGGCTTGGGGTCATTACTTCATCATCATCAATGGCTCGACAGCCCATGGTTGGCCTTGGCCTACTCAAGAAGTTTTTTTCCAGGCTAACTTTTTTCCTGCTAGTATTTTCCAGTTTTTAAGACCAAAAGATCTTTTACTAGGCCCTCTATCCATCTCAAATTTAGCCTGCTTTTTTTTCGCGTGCCTACTGGGGGTCATTATTTAGGACTGGCTTTAGCTCGGGATGGCGCGGGAAAGAGAATCTTTTTCTTCAGTCTATTGTGTTAGCTCTAGAGTGAAGAGAAGCTACCCTCCCTGAAATGTGTTATTCTTGTTTCCAAAGAAGCAGCAGACGGCCGCGGACATTGCGGCGAGGGGGATTCTTAACATAGACAAACTATATCTAACATGGAGGGATACAACAAATAGCTTCACACATATCCAGAAGAGAAAAATAACCACTCTTGGCGAAGTTTCCAGCCAAACTTCATCTAATTTGCATAAACTGATCCAGCTTTTTAGCACTAAACATGCCATAACCGTTCTGTTTAAGAACTTTTGGATTGAAAATCCGCTTATCGTTTTTGCACATTTGATTTCATGACTTTTTCTAACAACTATACAGTTAATATTCTATTATTAATTTTATTTTGTATTTCGTTTGTTTAGAATAATATTTGTCTTATACCTATTTCTACCACAACCGGTCATTTGACCGGGAGAACAATTTATTGCTTTATACGGTTATCGGATCAGAAATTACGGTGTAATGCGTGTTCAACGTATTTACATTCGAATTGTTGCACATTTCTGCAAAGACTGTTGCGTAGTTAGTTCAATCTGAATAACTGAGTGAAAAAAAGTGACAAAAACTAAACGTTTTGGTAAATAGATTCTATTTTATTTTGATTGCTTTACTTCAATTTTAACTAACTGTTAGTTTTTTACCCAGAAAAATGTCGAAACAATGAAGACAGCAGAAGTTCTTAAAAGAAATAATATTAATTATAAGAATTATAATTCTTATATATTCTTAACATAACAATAATTTTAAGAATTATAGAAATAATAATAATTAGAAGAAATATGTTTGCGGAAAAAGTATAATGGAAACATCCTGTATATGTAATAAATGCGTTGAATTAAAAATTCTTTCAGTCACCATTTACCACACGGCGAGTCTTCGTACCCACGACTTCTTGGAAATGGGCCCAGTGTCCTACCAACCAGGCTATCCCCTCCCACATGTGCATGTAGAGCTGGATTCTTGCGCTTTCATCTCATGTGCGAGATATTCTCGATTTAGGGCTTTATTTTTCGCCCCGTGAAATCTCTCGCAATTTTGCTGATCACTGGGACCAACTAAACATAGTCATTTTTTTCCCCCTCTAAAAGCAAAAGAAAATTTTATTTCTTTTAATTTCATCGTTGGGTAAGTACCATCGTTTGCATAACTAATGACCTTCTTTACTTATAAGTCAGTACCATAATCCTTGAAAATGACTTGGGGATCATTCACTAACTACGTATTTTCATGTGGTCCCCCAGAACTAATAAGAATTTCAAAGCTTTATCGCGTTGAAATTTTCATTCCCATTTTATTCACTTAATTTGATAAAGATAAGAAATATTAAGATTTTTAATTATAAAATATATATCTGAAGTGCCGTCAATTAATTGCAACTTTTTTTTTTTAAAGATTTTATTGTAAGTTTTTTATTATTTTTTGTTATTTTATTACTTTTAAAATTTCCAGTGTTCTTAACTTGTTTTATGAAAAAACTCAATAATATTTGGAGGCAAAATTTTAAAAAAGTATGAAGTGAACGGCTTTCATTATTTTAAATGCAGCAAAAAGATCTTATGTTATTCAGATTCAAGAAACTTTAATTCATTTCTTTATGATTTGATTTAAAAACAATTGAAATAAATAAAAATTCAATTATCTCAGATTTGTTAAATATTATGAGTGACCATATAATACTGATTTACTTCTGACAAAACTGTTTCGTTTCAATACTCGTATCTACATTTCAAAATTATTTGAACTTTTTTTAATCATTTCATTAGAGAAATGCAGTAACAAATTAATAAAAATTTATTAGGGGCCATTCGCTAATTTACATTTGTAATAACAATTTATTAAAATTTTCTTAATTTGCTAAGATCTCTATAAATTCGGTATAATCAATAACATTAATTTTGTTAGTGCTTTATTGAATATGTTTCTATAAATAACTTTTAATTAAATCTAAAAAATACAATTGAAAATCCTTTTAAATAATTCTTAAATTAGATTTAATTTTGAATTAATTTTTTTACCTTAATTTATTAAAAATAATTATTAATTTAAAAACTATAATGAGCCACTCAATATTAAGTATGCATAAAATTGTGTATAAACTGTTTTTATGGTGGCAAATATAAAAAAAAGAATTGTTTGTTATTTCTTCTTGATCACATGAAGTCTTTAAAATTATTTTGCATTTTGTTCAGGAACCTACGGTATTAGGAAGAGAAAATTTTTAGTAGTACGCGTATCCTGATTATGGTATTTTTTAAAGTGCTTAAAATATTTGGTAAGCACCCTGGAAAAAAACCCCTACCTTAACTGGCTGTCCGACTTATAACAAGCTTCAATTAATTTGCCGAGCTTTTTCTCTAGAACCATATATTGAGACACATTTACTGATATTCCCTTAATTTGTTTTTAATTATTGCTTTTGGTTCGGTCGTGTAACATATTATAATATATGAATAAAAGAAATATTTATTTTTTATTAAATATAATTTTTAAATAATGAACATAACCGGGATTTGAACCCCTGACCCTTGAAATTAGCGATTACTGATTTCCTATCACTTAACCTTAATAACTGCCACACCACACCCCACTGTTCGATTTAAAAAATAAACTTTAAATATTTTACCGCTCTTTTTCAATGGAACCACATTGTAACATATTTATTGACATTCCTCTAATTTGTCTTCAGTCATAGTGCGTAGCGTTTTTAAAAAGTGCTTATTTTTGATTTTCATTTTTTAAAACCCTGTAAAAGGTGCTTTTTTTCATTGGGTGTTTTTTAAAAGGGCTTAAATTTTCCTTTTTGAAACTGATATTTTTTTTTCTTTACCAGGTCAATCTTCGTCACGTATTGTGTAAAAGCGTGCTTTAAACATTGTTCTATTCAACGTTTTCACAATTCATTCGTCCACAATCTATTTCTGCGTACCGTTGGTCCCATAGTGTATGAAAGCTCCAATCATTTTACAGGTTTGATGAAATACTTGCGGCATGTGAGCTGGGTTCGGTGAGATTATTGCACTCTCATGTGCAACTCTACTGCGTTTTAGAAGATATTCTCCATTTCAAGCTTCATTTCCACCCTCTGAAATCGAACCTAAAAATCTCTTGATAATTTTTAATGGCCAATATAATTAAAAAAAAAAAAGAGTTTCTTGTCAAAAACTAGTTATTTTATCATGATCATGTAAATATTTTGCATTTTTTAAAGTATATGGTACTTAAAAATATTTTTTGAGTGATTAAAAAGTACTTAAGAGATGCTAATTTTTTGTTGAAAGATTTGACTACGCATCCTGTTAATTATTTCCTACGGTACGGTAGTGTAATATAATATAATATATGGTTAAGTTTGAATATTATAGGTTAATGTTAAAAGGATTCATGGGGCCATTTATATGAACCAGAATTTCTCCAATTTTGAGCTACATTTTGCACTTAGAAAAAAGAGAAATAATAATAGAAAGAAAATAAATATTTTATTATATTAAAATATTGTAAATTTAATAAAAGAATTATTTGTTTTTATTAAATATAGTTTTAAAATGTCGAACATTACAAGGATTTGAACCTTTCGATCATTTAACCTTAACTGTCACACCACACCAGTCTTCAAACAAGCATTAAGAATTTTTTTCTCGCATTTTCAAGGAACCATATTGTGCCACTTTGTGATCCCCCTAATCTTTCTTTGGTACGGTAGTGTAGGATATCATAAAATAAAATCTGGTCGAGTTCGAAAATTATAGATTAATATATGGGGCTATTTGTTGGTAGAGTATATATGAACGACAATTTCTCCATTTTTAAAGTATTATTCGCTCTTAGAAAGAAGAAAAATAATGTAAAGAAAAGAATATTTTATTTACGTTATAATATCGTAATATATATATATATATATATATATTATTTTTATTAATCACTTTCTATAATTATTGACCGTGATCGGGGTTCGAACTAGCGACTTTCAGCTATTTTAGAAGTTAAAATTTATCCAGAAAAGGTAGTATTTTAAAACACGTCATTAGTGTAATGTAATTCAGAATTTTTAGATTCTTTTCTGTTGGGTCTTTCAGTAACTTATCTTCAAGCTAAAGCGTGTCTCAGACCTCGAATCCCCTAAGAGTTTTTTATTTCTTAATTTTTTTTCATGTTTTTCCATTTTTAATCAAATGTAGTTTGTAGCTCGTCATTAATTCGTTGCATTATCGATCGGAGCCTCCTCTGGCCTTTTAATCCTTAACATATTCATTTAATCAAAATCTTTTTATTTTATAGCCGTGATTGAACAGCTGATCCAATTTGGAGTTTACGACTACCAACCTCCGAACCATTTTAATTTTGAACCCAATTCAGAAGACAAGGGAGCTCCTGGATCAGAAGAAATGTGTCTTCGTGGACGACTTTTTGATGGAACTAACCGCCTTCACGTTAAATGAAAGCTAAGAAAACCTCTCACGGTTAGCCAAACGGTAAAGACCTATTCTATGAACCATCTACTACTGAGGATATTACGTCAGCATTGTGGTCGGTGCAAGCAGGCTGCGGAATTCATATCGACCAGCTGTCACTGGAATTCGAACCCAAGCCACCTCATTGGGCGGCGTGTGCGCTATCCCCTGAGCCACCACAACTGAACTTTTTTCTATTGAGTCAGTCATAGTTTCTAGTCCCGTTTTACTTTGTTTTCTCGTGTGCATGTTAATATGAAAGTTTTTGCCGTTTGTCTTTGTTAGGCTGTTAGACTAGACATTCAATTTATTACAGAGTCGTTCAAGTATTATATTTTTTGAAATTATGGATTCCCTTAAAAAAATCACAAAACCCTCCAATGCTTATGCAAAGGTGCCATCTATCACAATTTATCCTTTATTATTTGGGTTTCATAGACAAGATTAAGGTCTTTCGGTCCAGTAATAAAAATTACTGATTTTGAGAATTATCGTAATAAAATAACTTTTCCCCATAACTGCTAAGTTATTAAATTTTACTGCATTTAACTTATCTACGATAATTTTTTTTACTCCTTCAAAAGTTAGTCCCGCAGTAAATGACTGATAGCAACGACACGGTTCCCAGTAGAACACCGAAGTCAAGCATAACTGGCTGCGGTCAGTAAGCAGGTGGGTGACCACTTTGACAAGCTTGCGTAGGGACCGAGGTTGTGCGGTATCGGTCTTCGTTAAACAGTTCTACCGTAAAAGTGCTCGGATTCGCGAGCAGATCGTCGGGCTACCAAAGTAGGGAAGCCATCCCCTCTCCAGAGGATGATCCGTTCTCTAAAATCGATAATAAGATATCGAATATTTCCCAATGCCTAATATTCAGGAGAGTGTTGAATTAGTGTCCTGAGCAAAATTCAAAAGTTCAATTGACAAAGCAAAGAGTTCTGGGCAAATCCGCTGACTATTAGAGCGCCAAAATTAGCCGCGTCGGTGAAAACGTTTGGTTGTTACTTGCCATTTGTGATGCATATCGGACAAATGACCACACCTGATAAATTCTTTAAATTAAAGGTTTTGCTCTTAAAGAAGCGACAGTTTTTGCTTGACTTATTTAAGTGACATAGCAATTTTTTTCCGATACATTTGAAGGGCAATAAAAACATATTAATATCTACACAGACTGACAGAGAAAGAAAATAAGATTTAAAATGGTATTTAAATATTTTTCAGCATCTGTATATGTTTTAAGAAATTTTCACACCTTTCTTTTGACTTGGTATTAATATCAAAGTTCTCTTGTAAACCAAACAAAATCTCCCCTTTTAAATGCAGTATTTAAAAATAATTATAAAGAAAGGAAAGTAATGACTATAACCGAACTGGACAACAAAATGCAGGCAAAAAAAAAAAAAAAAAAAAAATCTAAACCCGAATTATATCATATTTGCATCACTATCGATTTAAGCGACACCTGCGCTAATAATCTAGGGTGAGACGGAAAAATCAAAATTTTTTAAAAGATGTTTAATAAATATTCTTCATTATATGTATATATTTTCCGAAATTTTGACACCTATCCAATGACATGAAATTAATACCAACGTTCTTTTTTGAACCAAAACAAATATATAAAAAATCATTAAAGTGTCCACCAAATGGCTCCCTCAAATGCAGTATATAATATTAATTAGAAAGCAAAGGAGAACAGGAGAACGTTTCCTATAACTGAAATAGACAATAGGGTACCTTAAAAGTAGGCCAAAAAGAATATTCTGAACCCTACTCATATCATATTTGCATCTCTATCGATTTAAGACACACCTGGGCTAATAATCTAGAATGAGACGGACAAATTAATATTTTTTTAAAGATGTTTAATATATATTTTTCATTATATGTATATATTTTCCAAAATTTGACACCTATCCAATGGCATGAAATTAATATCAACATTGTTTTTTGAACCAAAGAAATATAAAAAATCATTAAATTATCCGCCAAATATCTCCCTCAAATGCAGTATATAATATTAATTAGAAAGCAAAGGAGAACGTTGCCTATAACTGAAAAATACAATAGTGTACCTTAAAAGTAGGCCAAAAAGAATATTCAGAACCCTATTCATATCATATTTGCATCACTATCGATTTAAGCGACACCTGAGCTAATAATCTAGGGTGAGACGGACAAATTAATTTAATTTTTGTATGTTTTTAAGGAAATCTTGACGCTGATATTTAATCGTATTGAATTATTTCTCTCATATATTATTAAATAATATATTTTTATAAATTCTTTCATTTTATAATAAATATATATCTCATGCTAAATGATTTCAAAAGAATATTAAATTGCTCTTCACATGAGTTATTTAAGATTTTTTAAATTATCACTCTCACTACATTTAAGTCTAAATGAGCATCCTCACAAGTTGCTCTTTCTTCAACTGCTCGTTATGCTCACGGTATGTGATTACATATGCTGTCGCCCGTAAATAGCCTGACGGCAAGGGGACTCTAACCCATGACCCGCCTACCATAGAGGATATTTCACGTCACTGCGGTCGGTGCAAGCCGGATGCGGAATTCGTATCCACCAGCCATCGTCGGGATCGAACCCCGGTTCATTGGAAGGCGAACGCTCTATCCCTCATCGCTGCAATATACTATTCGGGCAGTGCCATAGAAAAACGGCGGTAGTTTTTTTCTTCTCTTTTTTATGATTCGCCGAAGTATTGTTAGAGATTCACTCTTTGAAAAAATGAGTTCAAATTTTTAAAATGTTAAATTCTTGAAGTATGTTGATGTATATAAATTGTAAAAAATATAAAAAATTCCAATATTTTGACTCAAGCAAAAGCATATAACAGCGGATCATAGAGTTTAAAAAGCAAGGTTAGAGAATTGAAAAAAAAAAAGTTAAAAGATAATAATTCATAATGATTTAGTTTTTGGCTGCTTACTAGGGTCTTCGTATTTGCTTCATCAACGGAAAACTAATGGCCAGTGTGAAAATTATATAAATAACCATTTAAAAAATACACATGCTTTATAAAATTTGTAAAATAACAGGTATTTTTCAGAATTTGAATTTTTAAAGAAGTTAGCTGCCTTACTTGAAACTACTGATCATGCATGAAATATCCTACTACCCTACACCTGAGCTCAAGAATTTGTACTTCATAAGATTTGCAAATGATATTAAGTAAACTTAGTTTGCAATAAAAAGAGTTGATGTTATTTACACACTCCCTTCGTTAGTTCTTTAGAAAATATAATTTGAAAAAATTAAAAGAAAATTAGGTTTATAATACCCTTAATTAAACAAGAGTAACAATTGTTGCAGTTTTTACAATATTTTTTTAACTCTGACACTCTTTTCATGAGATAACTTCTTTTGCCAACGATTTTATCCTTTTTTTGTTAGTTAAAACCAGCTTACGCATTCTTGTAATCTTTACATTTTATATTTGAAATTTCAATGTCGAAAGACATGTATGAAGTGACCCCTAGTTCAAAGAATCTAAGTTAAATAGATGTAAGGCCGATTATTACGAAAACAATTAACTACTCCGGTTCAATGAAACAGTTATAAATGAATCATTAATATTCTTGTTTTTTTATTACGAAAAATTAGGAGAAATTTGTATTCATAATTTCTTCAAAACGTGTGTTTAAACTATTATTATAAGTTATTTCAGTAAAAAAAAGTTAAATGGAGGAAAAGAGCAATTTTTGAGATGATGATTTTAAAAATAGCACGTTTTTTTAATCTTTTTAAAAATTTTTTATTTTAGTAGTTGTTTAACAAAACAAGGCATAACGAACATCTTCCTGATATAGCAATATTTTTTTGAACTGTGAAAAAGTTGAGAAATCATATAAACAACTTTTTAAGCAAATATTTTAAACTTTTTAAAACAAAAGGGTAACTTTCTTTAAGTTAGCGCACAAGAATAATTTTTAATATCTAAATAAAATTGTATGTCCATAGTTTTTTGTTCATTTAAAAAACAAAACAATATGTTGTATTTTTTCGCTGTGCACACATACGCATTTACTTTTCATTACTCGAATAAATAAGAAACAATAAAAAAAGAAAGAAAATTAATAATTTATCTTTATTTTTGGTAAACAATGGTATTCTTAGTAAATAGTCAGCAGTTCTGCATCGAATGATATTGTGTGTGATCAGTAGAATATTTTTAATTTCTTAATCAGATTTAATTCTCAGATAGCTGGCAATAATTCTAAGTTTTCTTTCAATAAAAACTTAACAATAAATTAAGTAATTTTATATTGAAGGAAAACATAAATTAAAGTACTAAAACGATTGATTAGTATATTATTGGTATATTATATGGTAGCATAAAAAATAAGATTTTGCGTTAAAATTTAATTAAAAAATTAGAAAAATAATTCTGCGAAACAAGTGCAGACAGATAATTTACAAATTTATTTTAAGATTATGGCGATATATAACATGTAAAGAAGTTTTAAGATCATTAAAAATGCTGACTACGTATTTTTATTAATATTTATAAAATATATATTCAAGAAATTGATAAATATATTATGTGAAATCTATGCATACGTATGTATATTATTGAAATTGTATCAGTTATTGAAAAACAAAATCGAAAAATAAAAAAATAATCACATTAAATAAGCACAATCTGGTGTATAATCATATTCTATCAGAAGGACGCTTTTATAAGACTAAACATTCATTAAATAAAATGTTTTTTATTCAAAATGTTTTATCAAATTTCTTTAATAAATTGCAAATAAATTTTTAAACGACTAAAAAAGAAACATCGTAGTTTATAGGTTGAAAGAAATAAAAATAAAAATATTAGCAAACGATTATTAGCGAAAAAGAAAAAGATAAATGAAATTTTACGCTAAGCGCGGGAAGTCGAGTTCCTCGCAAGTTTATCACATTTTAATATTAATCACCCGATTTAATTATTTCTTTATTGTCGTCAAATTATTTTTTTAAAAATATTTAATTTTAATTTTTCTCAGCTTCTAATAAATAAAAACAGTTGAAACTTTAGATTTTTCAATTGGGTATAATATAAAAAAAACACAACTACTTCCACTTCCAAAGTTTTAGTAGGAATAACATATACTATCGTGCAATGCTAAATGAATGGAAGATAGTGGTTGTTGTATAATATTTTACATGCGCTAATTTAATTTGATTTGAAAACATTGATTTTTTTTAAAATATGGATTCTATAGAATGATGTCCGTTAAGTTTAATTGGTTTGATGTCTCACGTTGTCAGAAGAGAAAAAAAACTTTTAATTTAATTAATAAACTGAGTTTTAAATATGTTTACTAAAAATATTAAATTACTTAGACGAAACAACAAAATCAATTATTACAAAACGAACTTTTCTTTATAATACAATATAATCTGGCGAGCAGCTATTTAAAAGATCGAACATTCCGTTTGTTTATTTGTGGCTTGAAGTCAGGCTCGCAGAAAATGCCGTTCACTGGTTAAATTTAGTAGGAATAACACAACCTGTGACGTAGGCGATAGTATACCCAATTGAAAAATATGAAGGTTAATATGGTATAAAAAAATTCATACCTTATAATTCAAAATTTTTTCATCCTCAATTTAATTAAATAATAAAAAATAATTAATAATTATTAAAAATAATTTTTTTCGTGAAATTATCTTTGGATAAATGAGTTTTATAAGAGGGTGTAATTTTCTTTGAAGTGCTTTATTAGTTTGAAAAATATGACTAAAAACATAAAAAGGGAAATTAACATAAAGGGGTCCGAACTTTGGATCGCTCTCCTGACCAAACTATGGGGACCATATTTCCCAGATTACGGCTACCCCCTATATTTCGAAGGTTAAGAATCCAAATATGTAAAAAAAAAAATTATGTTTATTCAGAGAAAGTACGTTTTTGTGTCTGATTTCGTAACTTAATTAATAGTTAGCACTAATAAATTAGCCTATTTGAGGTCACCCCCGGGAACCATTAAGATTGACACTTAGTTCGTGAAAATCCGACCATTAGAACGAAAGTTATTCAGGGTGATTCTTTTTTTTTTTTTTTTTTTTTTTTTTTTTTTTTTTTTTGCGGACTGTACATATAAAAAAGAATGAATTAAAAAAAATTTTAATCAATGTGCACAGCTAAAACCCAATGCTTTACAAATTCTTCACAATAATTTGTTTTTAATTCAATATTTTTCAGTTCATATTAAATGTATCTAAAACTCTTAGTTCATATAAAAATCAAAATATTTTATTACACTTGTATATATTTGTAATATGTTGTTTAGCTGTTGCATAATTTTTGGGAAAAATCGTCATCAATAATTTCACCTTTTTAATTATGATTTCCTTTGTTTGGCATAAGTCTGTCAATAAATCATATTTTCTAGCTTCTAAAATTACTTTATTTAAATAATATCTGTTATCTTTACTTTTTCTTAATTGTAGTTGTTCTACTTTTGTTTTTGAATAATTTAGCTTTCAACGTCTACAACGACAGTAAACAAAATTATCACTTGAAAAAAATTAACACAAAATTGCTCTTTCGAAATTGTGAAAGGCACACTTTCAATAACTTTTGATTCGATAATCCGAGTTTAATCTACTCGAGCACAATCTTAATGATTCCAGGGCATAACCCTAAGTGAAAAATTGATTTGCACAGTTTATATTTTTAGATGCGAAATCAGAAAACCTGCACTATCAAACCCAGGCGCAAAATGCAAAATTTGAACGAAATCAATCGAAGAATTTCAAATATGATATAGTAGTTATAAACTTTTCTTTTTTGAAAACTATACGACTCATTCCGCTCAAATTTGGAACTTTGTCATTTTTACTTACAATGTATAAAAAGGCATAAAAATTAATATGCATTTCAATTGAAAAACCTTTCGACCATAATTTAATAAAATGCAAAATAACGACCAATTATTAAAAAAAAGAACATTTCAACCAAATCTTGTAAAAAACGCAAAAAAGTGAATTTAATATTAAGAATTAATACTCTTCTGCCTAAAATAGTGGAATCTTATTTTCCAGATCCTCCCATATATGGAGGGTCCAAAGTCGGTACAAAATACGTTTATTGAAAAGCATTTTTGTGTCTTCCTTCGTAACGTAAAATAAAGTTTGTCCTAATTAATTAATATATTTAAGATTAGACTCTCAAATTGACTTCCAGTAAAGCGAAAACCCAATCATTCCACCGAAAAGTTATTCAAGTTGTTTCCTTTTTTTTAATAGTATTAGAAAATAATTAAAATTTTCTTTTGATAAAAAAAGAATAATAATAAATTTCATTGTTTTGGGGGTGTAACCTTTTGACGCACATGGGATTCCCTTTATATAGATTTTTTTCAGGTGTATACATTTTGATGTTTTTTATTTATAAAAAATAGTCTAATATGTACTAAAAATATGCTAAAATGTCAAATTATGTTTGGTTTAAAGTATAAAATCAAAAATGAGTAGTTTACTATTTTTCCATTCTTATTAAAAAATTAATCAATAGCTGATTTTGTAAATTAAAGAAATTTTTATGAGGAATAACTGTTTCTCTTAAATCTCTAAATAACTGCGAATTTCAAAAAAAAAAATAATAATAATAATAATAAAAAATAGTAAATAAATAAAAAATAAAAATTGGAAGTGAGTTGTGTTTGGAAAATTTTACCTTTAACACAGAAAAAGACATCAGTAAATATATTTGTCACTTATTTTGACCTATATTAACACATAATCAATAAAAAAAGTATGAAAAATATGTTTAATAAAAGTGTGTATCAAAAACATAACTTCTGGTCCACATTTGGGCGAAGTATTTTATAGGTCAGCAGTACTTAAAAAATGTCCTATAAGGTTCTGAGAGATAATGTTAACGATCGTTATCCAGCTATATTTATATTCAATTAATAATTCATTTAATATTTCGGGAGTTTATAGGAAATAAGTTATGTAAAAGTCTATTGATCATATAAATAAGAAATTTTAAAAAATCAATCATTAAGGTAAATAAAAATATATGCATTTATAAGTATCTCTCTTCAAATTCTTCAAGTTAAAATAAAATTCCCGAATACAAGGATGTAGATTATGTTTCTATCAGAACTTTTCTAAACGTTTAGAACAATTATTTTTCCTTTGTACTCATAATTTTATTACACTTCAGTATATTCATACTCCATGAACAATTTCATAATTTAAATATTGCAATCTTTACATTAAAAATATTCAGAACTATTAATAGGATTTTTCTAAATATATCTGTTTTCGTCAGATTATTGTATAGTTGATAAAAAAAAAAATCCCAATTTCTACAAACCTACCAATAATAAACCAAATAATATGAGCTCCATAAAATAAAATTAAATCTAAACACCTATTAGAGAATTTAATTTTATACAAGCACTCTTTATTTGAAGTTAATTGCTGAAGATTTATTCGTGGATTGTGAGATCTACCGATTTGAGAAATCTAAATTTTCAAAAATGAGGATATGAAGTTTGAACATTATGTTATGTCAGAATAATGCAAATAAGTTGAATTAGAAAAATAACGTGATATATTGTTAAATAGTGATATTTTTCAGAATATATATCATGATATGAAAATTCCGATATCAACTTCCACTAATTTTAGCACGCCCACTACCCTTTAAGTCATTGTGTTAATTTAGTTAAGTAAATTAATATATAATGTTTAGTTATTGAAAATTTTGGATGAATATTATCATTTTTGTTGATTCCATGTGAAAATTTTTTAAACCAAGTAAAATAGGAACCTATTAAATATATAGGATAAAATATAAAAATTCATTTGAATTTTAAGGATTCTCATACTCATATGTGGTGGCTATCTTAGCATCAGCCCCGCTAGGGGCTCTAACTAATTCATCTGAGTGAGAATAAAGCGCAACTGAAAGGTGAAGGTTCAGTAACATTTAGTGAGAGAAAATTAAAATTAAATAGAGAGATTAAACAAACAAATTTAAGAGGGAGAAGAGGTTTTTGTGGCCTTGCCTCCCCTGGAGGTATTACTCCCCGAGCTTCATAGGTGCACAGCAGCCACATAGCCTCAGAGATATAGGACAAATACATAATAAATGCGCAAAAATATATACTAGTATTTACAACTATTTAAAAAATTTACGGGACAAAACTCCATCGGATAGGAAAAAGGCGGTTGCCGGGCTATATTTTATGCTGTCTTTGATTAGCTCAAAATCAAAGTTTTTAAAGTAGTTGCACGTATGACAAGTGATTGCATCTCTGAAGAAACTTGCACATAGTTCAGCTATGTGCTTGTCTATTTTGTTGATTTTTAAATCTCTTCTTAGATCTTTCATTCTCATGGATCTGGGGGCTCCAGGGATGTATCTAAGAAATTTATTTTGAGTTTCCAGTTTCTCCTTTTGAGTAGCAGTGGTTGTGCTCCATGCAGGGGCTGCGTAGCTGATGATCGGTCAAATGCATTGGAGGTATAGGGTTCGTTTTGTTTAGAGTGCAAGTTTTGAGTTATAGCTTAATATTGGTTTCAGAGCTCTATAGGCTCCTTGCGCTTTGCTAAGAATATTATCAATATGGGAATTCCAGTTTAAAGTACTAGTAAGAGTGACGTCTAGGTAGGTGGCCTTTCGAACTAGTGGTATTGTATCATTGAAAAGACTTATATTTGGATAAATGACTTTCTTTTTACTTGATTTCCTAATAATTATAATTCCTTAATAAATTAATATTTAATTCTGTAGTGAAGATTTGTTGGTAATTTTAAGGACACTTACTTCGCATTCAAATATATTTCGTTTGTTTTGAACGGGATTCAATGTCATCTTAAAGGGTCACCAAAAACTAAAAAAATTACGCCAATTTCAGAAAAATTAGCACCTCAGCAAGTTTTACTCTTATTTAATACTAGCCGCTTAAGGCGGCCAGCTGTCCGCCAGAGTTTTCCTTGTCTTGCCACAAATGCAATCGAGCTTGGGATGTTGAAGCACGATTTTCTTCTAGCCTTCTTCGACGTTCCTGGGATGTTTCTCGGATCCTTGCATTTCTGGTTGAGACACGATCCTCTTCCAATCTTCTTTGACGTTCCTCTGGTGTTTCTCGGGCCCTAACACTGCTAGTTGAGACACGATCCTCTTCTAATCTTCTTTGACGTTTCTCTGATACTTCTTGGGCTCTAGAATTGATTGTCGAAATTCGGTCATGTTCCATCCTTCTTTGACGTTCCACAGACGTTTCTTGAACCATTCTTTTTCTTTGAGAATCTCTTACTATCTTTTTCTTTGACAAAATACAAAGTTTTTTGGAAGGCGGTTCTACCATGCCAGTAATCGGGTTTTTAAGAAGTCAACGAATACTTTAGAACAACAATTACTATGAAAGCAAATCATGAAACTTCAATATTAAAATCTAAGTGATTACCTGCAAACTTAAACTTTCTGAAAATAACTAATTACATTTAATAAAAACTGTTAAAATAAAGAATAGAAAAACCAAAGAGATCCAAGGTAAGTGTGATCGTTCCTTCAAAAACAATTAAATTCCTATTTTATATATTATATAGCTACAACGCTTAAGAAAAAAAAGTAAAATGCTAAATACATGAAAAGAACACGAAAACGAATTAATTTTTTATGGTATCAATTTCTATTTCTATATAATTTTTTATGGTATCAATTTCTATTTCTATATCGCTACAAAAATTTTCGTCTTCGCTTAAGAAAAAAAATAGAGCGTGGAAAGAAGGAGAAAAACTTATTATAACAATTATGAACAGCGACAAATATATCAAAACGAAGCGTTCTATTTACGTATCGAATATGTTGCCACATTTTTAATACAAAAGTTAAACTTTTCTCCACTTTGATAAATGTAAACTAATGCGAACCTTACAATGAAATTATTAATTCCTTCGTATATTATTGGTTTAAGTTGTCGAAAATTAATATTTCATTTGTAAGGTTCGCATTAGCATACATTTATAAAAGTGGAGAAAAGTATCTGCATTTTTTAATTCGCGATCGCAACACTCGATACGCCATCTAGCGGGAGACTGTAAATATCGTGCATTAGTTCCCACATAACCATTGGCAATGACGGACGCCATTTTCTTAGCATAAAAAAAGAAGCAAAATTTCCCTAAAGAAATGGTAAAACTTCTTGAAAAAACTAATCAGAACACGCCAAACATTGAAGCAGAACACGCCAAGCATTTGAAGAACAACTTCTCAATATTTTTTACCTTTCTATTACCAACAACATAACATGATTTCATGATCACTTGCTGTTACAGATGTGTGTATTGCGGTAAAATAATTTTTCTGTCTTCAATTCATTACAAGTTAAAATGAAATCAACATTACTTTCGTCATTCCAATGAATAAATGTGTTCCAATGAATTCCATACAGAACTGTAATAGTTATAGAATATTCTTCTTCTTCATAGAATAGTATATATTTCTGTATCTACATAATTCAGAAAACTACAATAAAGAATAATCCGAATTACTTGAAAAAGTATCTTTTGTGCTGATTATAAATAAATTTTTTATCGTTTTCTTGGTAAGTGTTTTTTAGTTTTGAAAGAATTTCAACTAGAATACAGCTATTCTGTTTTTAAGCTACATATTAAAATTCATATCGAGATCTTACAATTATAAAATTTTGATGTGTGGTATGTTACCTAAAAGTAATGAAGGGATAAACTATGTATATATTATTTGAGAATAAAGTTTTCAAACAAAGAACATATCATTTTGGAATTCTCCGGACTTATAAATCAGGTAAGTGTTATGATTTTTATAATAAAAAATTTGCTTGTAAATAATTTTTTTTCTTACTTGATGATCGTTCTCTACAAAATGGTTTTTTTACGTCTGATTAAATACTATAAGAATTTAAAAAAAGAAACAAAACGAAAGTTTTTATTGAAAAATGAGGAAATTTTAAAATCGTTTTTATCCTAAGAATTCTTTATTTTACGTTTTTTAGTTTATAATTTTTTGATAAAATTGTTGTCAAAATACTTTTTTTGAAAAATTAAATTATGTGTTTATGTATACTTCTTGCATATTCTAATATTTGAAGTAATATGATTCAGAAAAGTATGGAAGAAAAATTCGGTACTTACATATTAACCACAGCTACAGATTTGGCAGATTTTTAAGTGCCGCCAATCTACACTTAAAATTTTTGGAAAAAATCTTAAAATGAAACACTTTGTTTCAAATCAAAGTAGTCAATCGGATTTCAGTGGAAAATGGGCCGATATAGAGTTTAGCATAGATTCAAAACAAACTTTTCTCTCACCTGATTCTATAGCCATTATGAACTCTAAAAAATAAGATTAAAAAAGAAATAACATTTCCAAAACGGACGTTTACTAAGATAAAGTTTCATGTTATGGACATTGGTACATTTTCGTTATATTTCACTCTATAAAATATTTCGCTCTTAAAAAAATAAAATTGCATCTTGTTTTGTTTTTGGCAAGTCCCAAAGACGCATTTTCGTAACACTAAAAATGGCGACAAAAAAAGAATAGTTCTTTTTTTGTTTTGTTTTTGTTTCGTAAGCATTCTTTATTTTACGTTAAAATTTAAATGGGCATTTCATGTTATACCATTAAATTTAGTAAAACTATTTCTCAGGCATTAGGTTTGAACTTTTATAAGAATATACCTATTGTTTTCTCTTTATTTACAAATATTTTTCCGATGTGTTCTGGATGTTTCTTCTCTAAAAAAAAAAAAAGAGATACCATTTTGTTTTCGTTTGCATAAGAAAGAAAACAAACATTTTTCTTTTTTAAATTTAATCAGCCACAATAAAGATGGAACGTTACAATGCTACATGCTACATTAAAGACGTCTCCAGTGTAACTGAATGACTGTTCATATGGAAATCGCAGGGATTCGGCACATACAATAACGCCCCCTATAGTTCGTTGCGATCGCGAATAGTTTTTTGAATATGGCTCTTTGAAGACGAAAAAGCATAGATTTTCTTACAAAATGACTGATAACTAAAAAACTAATCCAAATTTTTGAAAAAGAAAAAAATTACTTCTTCATTATGTCAAAACACAATTATGTGCCGAGTTTCGTTATACTTACCGCTTACTTATTACATTCATACGTGTGTGGCGGCACTACCTTTGAACCTTCGTGATCTGGCAACTAAAAAATGTTTCAGTTTAGTTTTCTGTGAAAAGAAGATATAGTTTAGCTTTTGGTGTTCTACTGGAAAAAAACGTCAGCGATCTTTGTCTATAATTGTGTTCTAATATTTCCACGAATGTTATTTACTTGTTAAATGTTATATTAAAGTTGTTAAGTTTTTTACTCTCCTTATTTCATTTACTTAAGGCATTAGTTTCAATTACATAGACTTATATATCTGCTAAACTGGTGACAACGGACGTGATGGATGGCGAAAATAGAAACAGTTCTAAAACGGAGCCTGCAATGCCAGAACTTTCGCGTGTAGCTGTTAAAGTTCCCCAATTTTGGAAAGAAAATCCTGCAATATGATTTTCACAGGTGGAATCTCAGTTTATCACTTCTGGAATTACTCAAGAAAGCACAAAATATCATACGATCGTCGCTTCAATCGAGACGGACATTTTATCGCAGGTCAGTGACATTATCACTTCACCTCCAGTTACAAACATGTATGATTCTTTAAAGAAAAGATTGATTGAAATATTCAGTATTTCTGAAGAACGTCGTTTAAAAAAACTCTTACAAGATATCGCATTAGGTGATAGACGACCGTCTGCATTGCTGCGACAAATGCAAAATTTGGCTGGTGATCGTGTTGGCGACGCATTGCTAAAATCATTATGGCTTCAAAGACTTCCCACACAAATGCAAGCTATTTTGAGTACTTCATCAGATACTCTTAATAAATTAGCAATAATGGCAGATAAGATTGCTGATTTATTAAGAGTATCTGATGAAGTACTCAAAATAGCTTGCATTTGTGTGGGAAGTCTTTGAAGCCATAATGATTTTAGCAATGCGTCGCCAACACGATCACCAGCCAAATTTTGCTAAATCCCCAATGTTGGACTCTTCTTGATCCTAAACTAAATTTCATCAGTGAGTTCACCAATGACATCCGGCACATCAGCGGCTTAAAAAACGCAGTTGCTGATGCCTTTTCCAGAATTCAACAGATTGCAGTTCCAAGAGACTTAAATTATGCTGAGATTGCTCAAGAACAAATAAATGATCCAGAATTAGAAGCCTTACTTAACAGTGAAACTGGTCTGCAGTTGAAAAAGATTAGCATTTCTGATCCGAAAACTTTCCTATATTGTGATACCTCTACTGGGATGATCCGGCCATATATCCCAAAATCACATTGCACTGCAGTTTTCCATTGCTTGCACGATCTGGCTCACCCTGGAATAAAAGCAACAGTCAAACTTATAAGTGAGAGATTCATTTGGCCAAACATTAAAGAAGATGTCTCCCTCTTGACAAAGAGTTGTGTATCATGCCAACGTTCCAAGATCACGAGACATGTGCATTCTCCTCTCTCTAAATTTACTGTTCCCAACAAACGATTCAATCATATAAACATTGATTTGGTAGGTCCTATGCCGTCTTCGCAAGGATGTACATATTGTTTAACTTGCATAGACAGATTTACTCGTTGGCCTGAAGCAATACCATTAACAGATATAAAAGCTGAAACTGTTGCTCAGGGATTTTACAGTGGATGGATCGCACGTTTTGGAGTACCTCAAAGAGTAACAACAGATAGAGGAACTCAATTTACTAGTGAACTTTTTAAATGCTTTGCAAATACATTTGGCATACACCTGTCACGGACTACATCATATCATCCACAGGCTAATGGCCTGATTGAAAGATGGCACCGTGTTCTTAAAGCATCAATTATGTGTCACACATCGGTAAATTGGACTCTCGCCCTACCTTTAGTTCTACTGGCACTGAGAACTGTCTTTCGAGAAGACCTACAATCTTCCACGGCAGAAATGGTCTATGGAGAAAATCTTCATCTTCCAGGTCAATTTTTTTCTGACGAAGAATTAGATGTGACTGAACCTGATTTTATCAAGAAATTAAAAAAACACGTTCAACAGTTAAAACCAAAGCAAACAGCTTACCATTCTTCTCCATCTACATTTGTTTTCCAAGACCTAGATACATGCTCTCATGTCTTTTTATAGGTTGATGCTATGAGACCTTCATTAGCAACGCCTTATACAGGTCCTTATAAAGTAATTTCTCGAAATGACAAAAATTTCACAATTCTCTTAAATAATAAAAAGTGTACTGTAAGCATCGATAGACTTAAACCTGCTCATCTACTACCTGATCAAGATACTTCCCACCCTCTATCAACACAGCCAGAACCTACATCTAAAGAGACATCTCAGCCGCAAAAGCAAATTGTAAAAGAAATTCCTCCAGATTAAAACAACCCATTTCGGACTCGCTCTGGAAGACGAGTTCACTTCCCCGTTAAATATGCACAGTTTTCTACATAAAATTTTGTTTAAAAATTTTTTTTTCAGGAAGGGGGATGGTGTGGCGGCACTACCTTTGAACTTTCGTGATCTGGCAACTAAAAAATGTTTCAGTTTAGTTTTCTGTGAAAAGAAGATATAGTTTAGCTTTTGGTGTTCTACTGGAAAAAAACGTCAGCGATCTTTGTCTATAATTGTGTTCTAATATTTCCACGAATGTTATTTACTAGTTAAATGTTATATTAAAGTTGTTAAGTTTTTTACTCTCCTTATTTCATTTACTTAAGGCATTAGTTTCAATTACAAAGACTTATATATCTGCTAAACGTGCTTCAGTTTAATTATAAGCGTGAATGAATTCAAAATATATTTAAATGTTCTCAAATGAGCTTCTTTTTAAGTTATGAAACCTTTACACGGGTTTTAACAACTTTATAGGTGCGTGCTCTTTCGTAAAAATAGTAAGATTTTTAGAACTTGATGAGAGTGTGTTTCTTATTCATGGAATTCAATGAATTATTTAATGTATTAAGTGTTTCAAAAAGTTTTGAGTTTGCAACTAGCACATTGTAAAAAATTGCTGTAATTTTTGCAGAAAATTTCCATGTATTTTTTTTTTACAGTACCGGATAAATGAACCTGGTTGGCAGGACACTGGACCCACGTTCATGAGTTCGAATTTAGCCATCCGAAGACTCTTTGTGTAGCAAGTTAAATCTATCGAGTAGCAAAGTCCTCCCATAAAAAATGATACCTCCGAATTGGAGATTGATCGTTCTCTGGCTCAGGTGAAAATCTGTGGAAGAATGAATGGATGTATGAATGGGTCCACCCTGTAAACGGGTAGGACGTGACAGAAGTCAAATTCTTGGCCATAGATGGCGCCACTAAAACGCAAGAACAATCGTACCCTTTGCCTTAATTGCCTACGACAACAGAAACAACGAAAAATGAAAATACTTTTTGCTGTAAAATCGATTGTTTTCATCATATGTGCCTGATAACCCCCATCAGTGCCGATTGAAATCATTTGCCGCCATTTTCAGTTGATTGAAGAACATTTGATGTGTTTTGCTTTCTTTTCATACTATTAATTAAATTTTATGTTACTTTCTTAAAACGTTTTAGGACGAAATACGCAAAAAGTAAAATTAACAATAAGAGGATCAAACCCTCTCCCCTCACCAGACTTTGGAACTCTATTTTCCAGATTGCGGCAATCCCCTTTATTTTGGGAGTCAAGAATCATAATCGGTAGAAAAAATTTTATTCAGAGAAAATACGTTTTCGTAACTTAAAGTATCATCTTTATAACTAATTAACAGATTTAAGATCACCCCACCCCTTGAACTATTAAGTACAAGAACTTAAAAATGCTGTCATTGGAATAAAAGTTATTCAAGGTGTTTTGCTTATTTATTTTTTTGCGCACTGTTCATTACTTTAGTTCCACTATAATCTATCACAAGATGTTCAAAAATAACAGTAAAAACGTGTAAAACCGAAAAACGTAACACGCAAGTGCACAGCAACTTGTTTTTTCTGCATGGATTTCCACATGAAAAAAGCTTCTTAATCTTTTTCTCTAGAGCGTTTTGTTTGAAATACTTCTATAGAAAAAAGAAAGGAGTTCGATCTGGGAAAGGTCGTCAACTTTATCTCAATGCAACTATTATAAAAATATTGATCTAATAGAATTGATAGATAAATATTTTATGTATTGTTGTTGTAGTCGGCCATATATGCAGAGGGGATAAGATTGCTCCCGTTTTCCAGTGGCACCATCTATGGCCAAGAATTTGACTTCTGCCAAACCCGTTTATAGGGCGGACCCATCCACAGATCATAATTTTGACTTGAACCGGAGAACCATTGATCTCTAATTGAGTACCCCCAGATGTATTGATTTTTTATGAGATCCAACAGATTTAACGTGCATTCTACTACTTCGATTCGAACTCCCGTTTTCATAAACGTGAGTCCAGCTATTTTTTTTTAAATTATTTATTTTAGAATAATGTTGCGTAAATAAAATATTCCTTGCTTATTATTTTTTTACTTTTATAAGTGCGTAACATAAAGAAAGTGTTAAAGTAATAAATATATACTGTATATAAACGGCCCCATATCTCCCTTTAATATTAACCTAACATTTTAAAACAAGGCCAGATATTGTATTATAGCATACTATATTGTCTTTTCAAAGGAAATAATTATACTGCTAACAAACTTATTTAAGAGTCAAACAAAACTTACATGAAGTCGAACAATCTAGTCAAAATAACAACTGTTTTATTATTAACAGTGTGGATTTCCTTACTTTCAATATTTTCGTATTTCTCGCTAATTGATTGCAAGTAGTAACAAAAACATGGTGTGTTCTCACTTTTTTTCAAATCTTACAAGTTATTTGCAAGTTCAACTATCGCCAGGCAAAATTTCAATGTAGGTTTACTTCAAATTGTTGTATTAATAGTACAGTTTTTTTAACGGAAGTCGTAAAAATTGTTTTAAATCACCGACGTCAAGTTTTCACTTGCGAGATCTCATTAAATGAATTAAATACATAAATTGAAGTTATGCAAAGAATACAATTAAAACAGAGTTATGAAAGTTGAAAACTAACTATAATTCTCCATATCCTATTTTACAAAACTTTTTTGGATTGACAGATGCATTTCTCGAGGAAATAATCATACTATTGAAGCCCATCGATACGCAACCGACTTTTAACTTTATCTTCTTCAAAGAGTCCGGTAAGTCTGGATAAATTTGATTTCGGCACCACTTAAATTCAAAGAAAATGTTTTTCTTTTTATAAAATAGAAACTTAAAATATTCCCATGGTATCCATTGAGAATAACATATTATGGAATGGTAACTAATTATTGTAATTTTTTAGCTAAGTAAGAATAAGCAGTAGGAAACAATGTATGTCTTGGCTACACAAAATTAACACACAAGCACCTTCTACTTAACGAACCAGCTCCTATTTGCACCAGTTGTAGAGAATCACTAACCTGAACGCACACCTGGAACCAGTGTTCCAATTTTAAAATGAAGAGAAAACGATAGTCTAACAGTGAATATCCTGAGTTATCAACTTTAATTGGAGACAATCCACTTAAAAATCTTGCTGAATACACTGCATTCTTCCAAAATTTTTAAACAGATTTTTACTTTTGATCAGATGTTAAACGAGGAATAACCTTCTTTGGCTTTTGCGCAAAAAATAAATAACTAACACTATATGTCTCTCCATTCAATAATTTTCTCTCTCTCAAAATATTCGAATTATCAAATTTAAAGAAAATGGCCTTATTTGATGGAAAATTGCAATGACTGGATGTCAGAGAGTTTTATTTCAGAAATTAATTGTTTAAAAGCATTCATCCTCACTCAGTGATTAAAGAAAAAAAATTATGATTTAAAAATTTCCTTTGTTTATTTTAAACAGTAGCCTGCTACTTTTTATTTCTTGTTTGCTAGTGATATTCAAGTTATATCATCGGGTATAAAAAATTTTTCACCTATTAAATGACAATAAACGAATGAGTCATTAGTTTTCTAAAATGATTAACTCTTTGCTTAAATTACTTGTTTTTGCTCAATACTATTTGTTGTTTTTTTTCCAATGGCAGGCACCCAATGCTATTTGTACAATACAAGATAATAATGATTATAAATGAAAAAGTAAACAGTTATTATTGATAGAAAAATATATTTGCGAGTGCGTGTAATGGGTCTCGTAAATTTTGAAAATTTTTCATTCATATATACTTTTGTATCATGAATACTTTTTAATATTTACTAGGCTTTGTAGGAAATACATTTAAATATGAATGAATCCATTAAACTATTAAAAAATGCAATGGATCCTATTCACGTCTCGGTTTTGGTTTGCCTTTATTGAATGCAGAATCCGAAAAACCTGTGGATGACGAATCCGCAGAAAATAATATACCAAGTAATACACATAATATTTCGTGCTTTTATTAGATTCTGGGAAATCTAAAGACAAGAAATCGAATAAAACCTATACGAGAAAATTTAAAAGCCTTACACACCTTTATCGGCTACAGAACCTAACATGTCTTCAAGCAACGAAAAATAATGTGCAAGTAAATTCCGTTCCTTTATTAAATTTATATTTTGAACAATCTTCAAATAAAAAACAAAATGAAAACTGTGAATCCTTTATACCTTCATAACTATTTGCCATTTATGATGCTTTTAGCTTGAACATAACAAATCCCTTTGAGATGAATGTGACTCAAGTATTTGTCTCTTAATATTTTTTTTTTTTTTAATTCTCAACTGTAAGATAGCTGCAGTGATAAACATTTTATATTTCAAAATACTAAGTCAGACAGCGTGACAGTTCACATCGTGAACGGGTGACAATTTTAATTCAATGAAAAAAATAATGTTAAGTAATATTTTCAAAAAAATGAAATTTTTAGATTTAAGGTTGTGCCGTTATAAAATCATGTACTGCCTAGATTGACAATGAGCCTACCTAAAATATTCATGATCTTTTTGAAAGTAGAATGAGATGGTTTTCTTTAAAGTTTATTTGAAAGAAAAAAAAAAAAATGGTTTCTAACCTAATCTTCATACTCGCTTATCATGTGGTTAGACTAGGTTCTCCAATTATAATCTGCTATATTTATTTTTACCCGGCATTTACTTCAGGAAATTCAGATTTTTGGTGGTGGGTTTCAGTTACCAAAAAATATCCAGCATGTATTCAACTACATTTATATATGTTTAGAGAACTAGTTGTTTTGTTATGTTTAGAGAACTAATAAATATATATAATCTAATATTTTAATGAATACAGATAATTAGTCTATGATACAAACTGTTGATTGCGAAAATATTGGGTTAAAATCCCCTTCCTGTCCTGCTTAACCGTAGTATATTTTCGTGATTTTCCTCTTCATGTAACGAAAATGTGTCTTAGTTCCATCTAAAAGTCCTTCACGAAGGCTAGTTTCGCCCAATACTTGATACCGTGCCTTCGTAGTTGGGTTCAAAATTATAAGGCTGCGGAGTTGATCGTCGTAAACTCAGAATTGGGTCGACAGTTCAAAATAGTCAAAAATATCCAAAGTCATTGATAAGAAAATGTTTTAATTAAAAAAAAAGTACATTGTGTGAATATTGTAAGTTAATTGTTAGTATAGGTCAAAATTATGAAATGATGCTACTGACTATTTTTTATAATGGTTACTTCTTAACAGCATACGGACACTTTTTAAAAATTTTAAAAAATTTAAAAGTTGTGGATATTAATAATGAAATGTGATATCCATTAGACGGCTTTTTAGACCCACTGAAACAAGAAAGCGGGAAAGGCCGCGGTTGAGATGGGCTTATTCAGAAGAGTCTGATTTTCTCGAAATTATTGAAAAGAATTGAAGATCAAAGATAAATCGGAAGTCGTGATGGAGAAATCTTCAGAGGAAGGCATTGGCTCACATTGGGCTGTCTGGCCAACTATGATGATTATGATGCCCATTAGCCTAAATCACTAAAGTGCATTTTTTATGCAATCGTCTTTTTTGGTAGGTAGGTACTTCCTTTACGTCGCACTAGAGCTGCACAATGGATTATTGGCAACGGTGTGGGAAACATCCCTAAGGATGATCCGAAGACATGCCATGCCAATTTTTATCCTATGCAGAGGGGATGACTCCCCTGCTTTGGTAGGCCGACGACCTGCTTGCGAAGTCAAGCACTTTACGGTAGAACAGTTTAATGAGGACCGATAACGCGCACCCTCAGTCCATACGCAGGCGGATCAAAGTGGTCACCCACCCGCTAACTGATCACAGCTAGTGGTGCTTGACTGCGGTGTTTTATTGGAAACCCTGTTTTTGCTATCAGTCCACTACGGGACTAGTCTTTTTTGAAAAGGTTTTTAAAGACAACAGTTGAATCTTTTACCGGTTCTTATAAATTAATGATAGTGATATTGATTTGACTTTAAAGACGAATTTAGTTTTATAAAAACCACTTAATTGTTTAGTGTGCTGAACTCGAACAAATCGCTTAAAAAGTTACAACTGTAACTTACTTAGCTCTCCTGACTGTGATTTTGTTCACATTATGCTCAGTGCTTAAAAAAGTATAAGTACGAAATTATTCGTTTAGTTGTTGAAAAAGCTTTTTTTTTTTTTTTTTTTTTTTTTTTTGTCCATTTTCTTAAACACATTTTTTTAACTGGGTCCTAGATGAAAAGCTCACAGACGTGATGCTATTAGTCAAAAATCGCATATTTGACACGAAAACCATAATTTCAAATTAAGATCGATAATGACTTTTTTTCATTTCAATAAAACTATCTGAGTCATAAAGCACAATTTTTTTTTTTAAAATGCGAAATATTAGTTCCGATAATTGTTTTAAATATATCTTAACATTTTTACTACGTGTAAGAGGCTCGCATTTAATAATGATTGATTTTTTATTTTTTTATTTAACATTAAAATAGTATTTAAAATTGTTGTAATTTTGTAAACAGATTCACCCAAATGCGGTTAATAACGTAAGTTTCTAAAACACTTTTAAAAAAAGAAAAGAAAAGAAATAAAAAAAACTCTGGTTTGAACTGAAAGTTTGGAATTTTTATGGTTCACCTTCTGAAAAAATTTTCACCACCACACTGTACAAAATCAGTTGAAAGAATGCATTTAAAAAAAATAATAAAAAAATGTGTCCTTAATTTGCTATCTCAAAAGTTTTGTAAAAATTATTTTTTCTTCTCCAGACTTCGCTAGTATAATTGTACGCACATAACTTGTGATTTGGCGTTGTTTTATTTTGAGATTTGGCGTTTTTCAAACTTAATCTGGTAACCCTTTAATCGTTTTCATAATTTACAAAATAGTATTAGTTCAGTTCGAATTTCGAATATTCTTAAAGCGACCTTAAAAGCGATTATTGATTATAAAAATAGTTAATTATTAATTTAATTAACAGTTTAATTACTTCGTAAGAGTTAAAGATTGTTATTCTTGGTGAGTATGTTTTATTTTTAATTTGAGATTTTTTTAAAATACATTTTTAGTATTTATTAAAGTGTTTGTACGAAATTTATTTAACAAATCTTAGTGGCACGCAATATTTTTTTTTTTTTGCTGTTGTTGACGTATTAGCTAAATATACAGTCGGACCTCTATTTAACGAAATCGCTAAATTCCGATAATAAGTTGGGAAATTCGTTAAAAAGAAAATCGCCTTTTGAAATACTTAAATAACACAAAACAGGTTTTAATTCATAAACACTATAGGTATAATTAAAATCGCAATGGATACACCTTTATTTTATAGACTAGTATTTACTTTATAAATGTTAACCATAAAAGAAATCTGAATGGAAAGCAAGAATGGAATAAAACATTATCCAGTACATACATTTTCAACAAAAAAACAAAAAGAAAGAAAAGAAAAAAGCTAAATTTATGTATGAAATTATAGCTGCATTTATTTAAAAAGTAACATACGTTACCACATGCGATAAGTTCAATTACTACTGATAAAATCAGCTAATTTTGTTTGAGTTTTTCGTTTGAAATGCAAACAAAGAGGAATTTTACTGCTTTCTCTAAAAGTTAAGTGGGTTCGAAAATATATTCAAGGTCATTTCCTCCACAAAATGTGTTAATAAGTTTGAAATGTTCTGAAATATTTTGGGAAATAGGGAACGTGGATCTCAAAGAAAAGTTCGTTAAATAGAAAGTTCACTTCGCTATTTGGAAGTTATTTTACAAAGAAATTTCCAAAATGTTCTTCGAAAAAAAAAAATCGCAAAATAGAGAAGTTCGTTAAATGGAAGTCTAACTGTATTTTCTTTCAGCTGCTATAAAATTAGGAATGGACAAAATTTAAAAATGCATTTTTAAAGTGTTTAATTCAATTTTAATTTGCTTGATAAGTGATAAAAAGAAGAAAAAATCAATTTTACTCGGATAGCTAAGATATTGAGCTACGTATTATCCAACATTTTTCTACATAATAGCAATATAGTCATATTCTATCTAACCATTGGTTTATTTTTTATATTTTGACGACTATAGTTGAAGTACTTTGTACAACTTTTCACAACAATTTAAAAATATTTAATTTATTTTCTTCGTATATACAGGGAAACAGCCGGCAAATAATTCTGCTAAACAACGTTACAAGTTAAAAGAAACATTTTTCAAAGAAAAAAAAAACGAATTCTAAAAGAAACAAAATAAACAACTTAAAGAATAAAAAATGCTGTTGCCAGTCATAAAAATTTTAGAAAGTTAACTTATCAAAATAAATCAAAAGGGCAACTAGATCATACAAGAGCAGCTAGATCAAAAAGTGCAACTAGATCAAAAATTATGATGCCTGAACGCTTGACGTAACACTCCCACCTTTTGATTAACTATAACATCAAAATATTAATCAAAACAATCAGTCAAGCTTACTATATGCACTACTAACAAATTAGAGTTATGAAAATTAAAGTTACAAGAGTTCTGAAGGAGACTATTCAGTCAAAAAATCTAGTCGGAATCTTTACAATTCTGCCACTCCTTGTTATGACTCTTCGAGTTGAGGAATCAGTAACTGAAACGTTTCCTTCAGGAGATTCCGCTATATCATTTGTTTCAGCAGCCTCCACCGGACAAGATATCTCAAGAGGAAAAATTCTTTGAACGGGTCGAACCATCTCTCCGGTAGTGGTTTTAATGCGAGCTACTCTTATGTGCCCATCTTTTCCTACGTAGGTTTCTGTTATTCTTCCCATTGGCCAGATGACCTTCTTTTTACCTTCGGTTTCAATTAGGACGATATCTCCCACAGCTATTCGTTGATTGCCTTTAATTTTGGACGAGCGCATTACTAATTTTCCGAGGTATTCGACCCTAAATCGCTTTCTTAAAGCTTCCTTTAGATTTTGTTGATAACAAAATCTTCTCTTTAGGTTTACTCTGTCTATATTATCCAGGTCTGGAACACCCATCTCTGTTAACTCACCTAAGAACAACGCAGGTGTTAATGGAATCAGGTCATTGGAGTCTTCGGAAACATACGTTAGTGGTCTTGAGTTCACAGTACTTTCACAATCGATAAGAACACTTTGCAGTTCTTCGTAATTCAATGAAGATCTACCTAAAACTTTTCTCAAAAGGGTCTTGATCAGCTTCACCATGATTTCCCAAAAAACCTCCCCACCCTGGAGCAGCAGGAGGACTGAAGTACCACTGAATTCGATTTATCGAAGATTGTATCTCGATAGCGTTCCAATCTATAGATTTGAATAAGTTGTCGGCTCCCACGAAGTTTGTTCCATTGTCACTATAGATGACCTTTGGTCTTCCCCTTCGGGCTATGAATCTTCCAAGAGCCAAGAAAAAACCATGTGTGGAAAGTAACTGTATCAGTTCTAGATGGATGGCGCGGTACACAGCACATGTGAAGAGGACGACCCACGCTTTCGATTGGTCATTAAGAATTAGGTCGATTCCACTGATTTCAAAAGGAGACGCATCTCTGACTCTATTTTCTGGTAAGACCACAGGAACAGTTTGTATTGCTCTAGCTTCGTGTCTCTTGCACCTTATACATCGGTTCAGTACCGTTCTAATTGCTTTTTTGCTTTTGATTATCCAAAACCTTTCTCTTAGTTTAGACATCAATACATTTAAACCAGCATGGCACATTTTCAGATGCAAATCCAAAATTATGCAGTCAACAAGGTCATGTTTGCTAGGTAGTAGAATAGGAGCTATAAAATCAGCGTCGTCTTTCCTTTCTGTCAACTTGGTTTTGACGCGTAGTAGGCCTCCTTCATCTTTAAACACAGATATTGTTTTGAGCTTGTTAATGTCTCCTGGGGCAAAAACCATTTGCTGAACTAGTTTTGCTAACCTTGTCTCAGCTATCAGCAATTCAGACACTTTCAGTTCCCCAATTTTTCTCTCTTCTTTCTTGATCTGTGAATTTTTTGTGAACCTCAGCATCCACGCTATCATTCGTAGAATCTTTGAATATTTAGAAAAGTAAGAGAAAATCCATGAAAGATCTACATTAATGTCGCAAGTTGCTACTGTTAAATATTGCCGTTGGTCAGATATTATTTCTTCTCTGTCGAAGTTAGGATTCAATTGAGACCCGTCTTCTATTGTCAATTGGTTGCAAGTGGTCAGAAAACCACCAGACTTTGACCGTTCTTTTACAACTTCCACGTCATTGTGGACATCAATCTCTGTGGTACTATTTCAAGTTGAGATAGGTTCTTTCAACCAGGCTGGACCCTCCCACCATTTCATAGCTTTCAATGTTTTAGAAGAACATCCTCTGGAAGGAAGGTCTGCCGGGTTCAATTTTCCAGCAACATGGCGCCAGGAGGAGAAGTCGCTCAATTTTCTTATTTCATCTGTGCGATTCCTAACAAAAACTGACCAATTTTCTGCTTTGGTTATCCAAGCGAAAACTGTTGTGGAATCGCTCCAAAAATATTGTTTGATGTTCTTCCAGTCGAGAGCTTGTACAACTGATTGTGAGAGTCTAGCTCCCACCAAGGCAGCAGTTAACTCTAGCCTTGGTATGGTCCCTCCTTTGAGTGACGTAATACGAGACTTCGCTGACACAAAACTGATTTTAACGCCATCTTTTTCTTCAATCCTTAAGAAAACCACAGCTGCATAAGCCTCTTTACTGGCATCGCAAAATGTATGTAAGGAACAGTTCTCTAGGTTTTCCGAATTAACTTGAATCCACCTGGGTATCTCAATTTCTTCCAATATTTTCAATTCTGCATACCACTGAAGAAACTCTTTTTTCAGATCTTCTCTAATCTCTTCATCCCAAGCAACACCCATCACCCATGCCTTTTGTAGTATTAACTTTGGGCACAGCATGACTGGAGTGGTAAATCCAATAGGATCGAAAATGCGGTGAGCGATAGACAGAATAGATCGTTTAGTGACTTTTTCCATATTGATTTCTTTTAACCAACTCATATTTACCTTGAGGGTGTCTTCCACTTTATTCCACTTCAAACCTAATACAGTTGATTCTGAGGGCAAGTCTTGGCAATATGAGTTTTCCCAACTTCTCAACTCGAAACTCCCTTTTTTCATCAATTCAATAGATTTTTGCTTAAATTCTTCCATTTCAAGTGGAGTATCTACACTGGTTAAGAATTGTCGACATAGAAACTCTGCAAGAGCCTTTTCTTGAAATCTTCATCGTTATCTTGGTCATTTTGAATATGATACCTGATGACAGATGCCAAAAGAAAAGGACTACTCGTTACTCCGAAGACAACTCTTGCATGTCGAAATATTTTACACTTTTTGTCCTCCTCATTTTGCCACCATAAGAACCTTAAAAAGTCCCTATCTTCTTTAGCGACACTTAATTGTAAAAACGCTCTTCTCACATCTGAAGAAATACCAATACTTCTTTCTCTAAAACGCAATAAGACATCCGGAATAAATTCGATTAAGTTAGGGCCGCTGTGTAAACAGTCGTTAAGGGAAGGGTGTCCTTTCATACGGGCAGACGCATCGAATACCGGCCTTATTGGGGTGGTACTGCTTTCTTTTATTACAGCTCTATGTGGCAAGTAATTTCCTGGTAAGTCTGTTTCATTAGAGGGTCCTTCTTCGATGATATTTTCGTCAAGCCAGCTTTTGAAGACCTTTTCATAAACATCATAAATATTCTTTGATTTCAATTGAACTGTGGTCCGCTCTAATCTCCTCTTTGCCAAGTTAAAGTTATTGGGTAAGAAAATATCGTTTTCCTGCCATGGTAAACGGACTTCGTACCTTCCTTGATCATTGACCTTTACCGTCTTAAGAAAATGTTCCTGTGCTTCAAAATCTTTTTCCCTTTTCAATTTCTTCTCGATGGGATCTTTGATTCCTATTAAATCTAATCTCCATAGATCGGCCATCTCAGATTCTTTAACGAAAAGTGATATCACCGACATGGCGATACTTTCGGTACCAGGCTTATGATGAGGTACTTTTCCCATTAAGGTCCATCCAAGATTTGTTTCGGTTGCAACCATGCCATTTGACAAAAACTTTTGCTGTCCAGTCATTAACTTGCCTATCATGTCTGCTCCTATGAGTATTTGTACTTGTTCATAAGTCTGGCTAACATCATTTAAACAAATTTTTAAACTCTTAAGTTCCTTCAGCCATGGACCTCTGTTTACAGGTAATATCTTCTCGCAAATAACATCTTGGCCCAATACCTCCAAATTGCAAGAGAATTTTCCTTTCAGCGATGTAACTCTTATTTCATATTTCTTGTGTTTTCTAACATCAGTAGTTACACCTCCAAAAAGGGAATGAGCCACATTCATTTCTTCTAAAGGAGTATACATCATCTTCTGGGCAACGGTATTAAGGATGTAGGATCTCTGCGATGCTGTATCAATTAGCAGACGAACGTTCATTTCTTTACCATTGGCGACAAGTTTGGCAACCAAAGTTTGCAGAAAAACTTCTGGCGTCTGATTTAAATTCGCCATATTAAGTTCATTTACAGATGTTTCCGTCTGCGTCTTTTCTCCCTCTTTCGAAGCTGATTTTCTCATTTGTTCTAGGTTTTCACACATGAGTGTCACATGTTTTCGACCACAAACCAGGCATTTTACAAAATTCCTGCAGTACTTAGCTACGTGACCGGGAGCCAAACAAGCAAAACACCCTTTTTTACTTCTTACAATTCCCTGCCTTTCAACTAAAGGCTTTTTCTGGGCGGAAAAACATTCGAAACTATTATGTTTGCCTTCACAAAATAAGCAACCTCTTCTTTGTTCTTTTACGTAAGAAGCTGCGTGTAAAACAGCGGCTGTTGATGGTGCTCGAGATTTATTCTTTTCATATTCAACTTTTTTCTTCTTAGCTACCTTGTTATCTTCAACTTTGAGCAGGCCAAACCCATCCATAGCTAAATTAATTCGGGCTTCACCCTCCACTTCTGCCTTTAAAAACACCATCAGTTTGTTTAGCCTTTCTTTGGCTTCTAATTTTGGAGTTAAAGAATTACTCCGATGGTAGGCCTTCAAAAATTCTTCCGGAAAACAGGATTCTACCATCGGGTAGAGAATCGATGCACACTTGTCTGTAGTAACCCCGAGAATGTCTAATGCTCTTAAATATGTTTCCAGCTTATCATATAAGGAGGTAAGTGGAAAAGATCTATTCACCTGAACATTAATAATTAATTTGAGAAGTTCCCTTACGTATATCTCCACCAAAAGATCCTCGTTTCCAAATCTCGATTTCAGACTATCGATGGCTTTAGTATAATTTGCCCCAGTTGGCGGGAAACTTTCTACAATCTCTCTTGCTCTGGAACCCATCACAGTAGCTTGTATCAGATACTGAAATTTATCTTCAAGGGCAATATCCGCATCCTTATCTATGTGCTGAAATTGGCTCCAAAACGGAAGCCATTCCTTGACATCGTCGCCAAACTGCCTAAATTCCAGCTTTGGCAACGTAAACTTTCGCCTAGCATTAACAGCTTCGGCATTAATTGAACTTGAATTGGCGGCATTTTGAATTGTCGATTCTCGATTTTGCGCCTGTAATCTGGCCATTTCCAATTCATGAGCCATTCGGGCTTTTTCCAATTCTATGGCTTCTTTTTCTTTTTCTTGAAGTATAGCCATTCGGGTCTTTTCCAATTCCATGGCTTCTTTTTCTTTTTCTTGAAGTATAGCCATTCGGGTCTTTTCCAATTCCATGGCTTCTTTTTCTTTTTCTTGAAGTATAGCCATTCGGGTCTTTTCCAATTCCATGGCTTCTTTTTCTTTTTCTTGAAGTATAGCCATTCGGGTCTTTTCCAATTCCATGGCTTCTTTTTCTTGAAGTATAGCCATTTGGGCCTTTTCCAATTCTTCTTGTTTCTTTCTCTCTTTAACAGTATCTTCAAATACCTGTTTTACGAATTCTGGATCCTTTTTATATTCATCGCTAGCCAAAATCAAGTCTTTTAATTTTGCTAAAGTAGATCCAACCGGTACTGTCTCTTCAATTTCTTCTAGAACCACTAACAAATCTGCTTTCTTAAATCCGCTTTTGAAGAAGCTTGCCATTTTTTTTATCTGCTGTGGTCCCTGTTCGGGCGCCAAATGAAGTACTTTGTACAACTAAAAATTCTTTTCACAACAATTTAAAAATATTTAATTTATTTTCTTCGTATATACAGGGAAACAGCCGGCAAATAATTCTGCTAAACAACGTTACAAGTTAAAAGAAACATTTTTCAAAGAAAAAAAAAACGAATTCTAAAAGAAACAAAATAAACAACTTAAAGAATAAAAAATGCTGTTGCCAGTCATAAAAATTTTAGAAAGTTAACTTATCAAAATAAATCAAAAGGGCAACTAGATCATACAAGAGCAGCTAGATCAAAAAGTGCAACTAGATCAAAAATTATGATGCCTGAACGCTTGACGTAACACTCCCACCTTTTGATTAACTATAACATCAAAATATTAATCAAAACAATCAGTCAAGCTTACTATATGCACTACTAACAAATTAGAGTTATGAAAATTAAAGTTACAAGAGTTCTGAAGGAGACTATTCAGTCAAAAAATCTAGTCGGAATCTTTACAATTCTGCCACTCCTTGTTATGACTCTTCGAGTTGAGGAATCAGTAACTGAAACGTTTCCTTCAGGAGATTCCGCTATATCATTTGTTTCAGCAGCCTCCACCGGACAAGATATCTCAAGAGGAAAAATTCTTTGAACGGGTCGAACCATCTCTCCGGTAGTGGTTTTAATGCGAGCTACTCTTATGTGCCCATCTTTTCCTACGTAGGTTTCTGTTATTCTTCCCATTGGCCAGATGACCTTCTTTTTACCTTCGGTTTCAATTAGGACGATATCTCCCACAGCTATTCGTTGATTGCCTTTAATTTTGGACGAGCGCATTACTAATTTTCCGAGGTATTCGACCCTAAATCGCTTTCTTAAAGCTTCCTTTAGATTTTGTTGATAACAAAATCTTCTCTTTAGGTTTACTCTGTCTATATTATCCAGGTCTGGAACACCCATCTCTGTTAACTCACCTAAGAACAACGCAGGTGTTAATGGAATCAGGTCATTGGAGTCTTCGGAAACATACGTTAGTGGTCTTGAGTTCACAGTACTTTCACAATCGATAAGAACACTTTGCAGTTCTTCGTAATTCAATGAAGATCTACCTAAAACTTTTCTCAAAAGGGTCTTGATCAGCTTCACCATGATTTCCCAAAAAACCTCCCCACCCTGGAGCAGCAGGAGGACTGAAGTACCACTGAATTCGATTTATCGAAGATTGTATCTCGATAGCGTTCCAATCTATAGATTTGAATAAGTTGTCGGCTCCCACGAAGTTTGTTCCATTGTCACTATAGATGACCTTTGGTCTTCCCCTTCGGGCTATGAATCTTCCAAGAGCCAAGAAAAAACCATGTGTGGAAAGTAACTGTATCAGTTCTAGATGGATGGCGCGGTACACAGCACATGTGAAGAGGACGACCCACGCTTTCGATTGGTCATTAAGAATTAGGTCGATTCCACTGATTTCAAAAGGAGACGCATCTCTGACTCTATTTTCTGGTAAGACCACAGGAACAGTTTGTATTGCTCTAGCTTCGTGTCTCTTGCACCTTATACATCGGTTCAGTACCGTTCTAATTGCTTTTTTGCTTTTGATTATCCAAAACCTTTCTCTTAGTTTAGACATCAATACATTTAAACCAGCATGGCACATTTTCAGATGCAAATCCAAAATTATGCAGTCAACAAGGTCATGTTTGCTAGGTAGTAGAATAGGAGCTATAAAATCAGCGTCGTCTTTCCTTTCTGTCAACTTGGTTTTGACGCGTAGTAGGCCTCCTTCATCTTTAAACACAGATATTGTTTTGAGCTTGTTAATGTCTCCTGGGGCAAAAACCATTTGCTGAACTAGTTTTGCTAACCTTGTCTCAGCTATCAGCAATTCAGACACTTTCAGTTCCCCAATTTTTCTCTCTTCTTTCTTGATCTGTGAATTTTTTGTGAACCTCAGCATCCACGCTATCATTCGTAGAATCTTTGAATATTTAGAAAAGTAAGAGAAAATCCATGAAAGATCTACATTAATGTCGCAAGTTGCTACTGTTAAATATTGCCGTTGGTCAGATATTATTTCTTCTCTGTCGAAGTTAGGATTCAATTGAGACCCGTCTTCTATTGTCAATTGGTTGCAAGTGGTCAGAAAACCACCAGACTTTGACCGTTCTTTTACAACTTCCACGTCATTGTGGACATCAATCTCTGTGGTACTATTTCAAGTTGAGATAGGTTCTTTCAACCAGGCTGGACCCTCCCACCATTTCATAGCTTTCAATGTTTTAGAAGAACATCCTCTGGAAGGAAGGTCTGCCGGGTTCAATTTTCCAGCAACATGGCGCCAGGAGGAGAAGTCGCTCAATTTTCTTATTTCATCTGTGCGATTCCTAACAAAAACTGACCAATTTTCTGCTTTGGTTATCCAAGCGAAAACTGTTGTGGAATCGCTCCAAAAATATTGTTTGATGTTCTTCCAGTCGAGAGCTTGTACAACTGATTGTGAGAGTCTAGCTCCCACCAAGGCAGCAGTTAACTCTAGCCTTGGTATGGTCCCTCCTTTGAGTGACGTAATACGAGACTTCGCTGACACAAAACTGATTTTAACGCCATCTTTTTCTTCAATCCTTAAGAAAACCACAGCTGCATAAGCCTCTTTACTGGCATCGCAAAATGTATGTAAGGAACAGTTCTCTAGGTTTTCCGAATTAACTTGAATCCACCTGGGTATCTCAATTTCTTCCAATATTTTCAATTCTGCATACCACTGAAGAAACTCTTTTTTCAGATCTTCTCTAATCTCTTCATCCCAAGCAACACCCATCACCCATGCCTTTTGTAGTATTAACTTTGGGCACAGCATGACTGGAGTGGTAAATCCAATAGGATCGAAAATGCGGTGAGCGATAGACAGAATAGATCGTTTAGTGACTTTTTCCATATTGATTTCTTTTAACCAACTCATATTTACCTTGAGGGTGTCTTCCACTTTATTCCACTTCAAACCTAATACAGTTGATTCTGAGGGCAAGTCTTGGCAATATGAGTTTTCCCAACTTCTCAACTCGAAACTCCCTTTTTTCATCAATTCAATAGATTTTTGCTTAAATTCTTCCATTTCAAGTGGAGTATCTACACTGGTTAAGAATTGTCGACATAGAAACTCTGCAAGAGCCTTTTCTTGAAATCTTCATCGTTATCTTGGTCATTTTGAATATGATACCTGATGACAGATGCCAAAAGAAAAGGACTACTCGTTACTCCGAAGACAACTCTTGCATGTCGAAATATTTTACACTTTTTGTCCTCCTCATTTTGCCACCATAAGAACCTTAAAAAGTCCCTATCTTCTTTAGCGACACTTAATTGTAAAAACGCTCTTCTCACATCTGAAGAAATACCAATACTTCTTTCTCTAAAACGCAATAAGACATCCGGAATAAATTCGATTAAGTTAGGGCCGCTGTGTAAACAGTCGTTAAGGGAAGGGTGTCCTTTCATACGGGCAGACGCATCGAATACCGGCCTTATTGGGGTGGTACTGCTTTCTTTTATTACAGCTCTATGTGGCAAGTAATTTCCTGGTAAGTCTGTTTCATTAGAGGGTCCTTCTTCGATGATATTTTCGTCAAGCCAGCTTTTGAAGACCTTTTCATAAACATCATAAATATTCTTTGATTTCAATTGAACTGTGGTCCGCTCTAATCTCCTCTTTGCCAAGTTAAAGTTATTGGGTAAGAAAATATCGTTTTCCTGCCATGGTAAACGGACTTCGTACCTTCCTTGATCATTGACCTTTACCGTCTTAAGAAAATGTTCCTGTGCTTCAAAATCTTTTTCCCTTTTCAATTTCTTCTCGATGGGATCTTTGATTCCTATTAAATCTAATCTCCATAGATCGGCCATCTCAGATTCTTTAACGAAAAGTGATATCACCGACATGGCGATACTTTCGGTACCAGGCTTATGATGAGGTACTTTTCCCATTAAGGTCCATCCAAGATTTGTTTCGGTTGCAACCATGCCATTTGACAAAAACTTTTGCTGTCCAGTCATTAACTTGCCTATCATGTCTGCTCCTATGAGTATTTGTACTTGTTCATAAGTCTGGCTAACATCATTTAAACAAATTTTTAAACTCTTAAGTTCCTTCAGCCATGGACCTCTGTTTACAGGTAATATCTTCTCGCAAATAACATCTTGGCCCAATACCTCCAAATTGCAAGAGAATTTTCCTTTCAGCGATGTAACTCTTATTTCATATTTCTTGTGTTTTCTAACATCAGTAGTTACACCTCCAAAAAGGGAATGAGCCACATTCATTTCTTCTAAAGGAGTATACATCATCTTCTGGGCAACGGTATTAAGGATGTAGGATCTCTGCGATGCTGTATCAATTAGCAGACGAACGTTCATTTCTTTACCATTGGCGACAAGTTTGGCAACCAAAGTTTGCAGAAAAACTTCTGGCGTCTGATTTAAATTCGCCATATTAAGTTCATTTACAGATGTTTCCGTCTGCGTCTTTTCTCCCTCTTTCGAAGCTGATTTTCTCATTTGTTCTAGGTTTTCACACATGAGTGTCACATGTTTTCGACCACAAACCAGGCATTTTACAAAATTCCTGCAGTACTTAGCTACGTGACCGGGAGCCAAACAAGCAAAACACCCTTTTTTACTTCTTACAATTCCCTGCCTTTCAACTAAAGGCTTTTTCTGGGCGGAAAAACATTCGAAACTATTATGTTTGCCTTCACAAAATAAGCAACCTCTTCTTTGTTCTTTTACGTAAGAAGCTGCGTGTAAAACAGCGGCTGTTGATGGTGCTCGAGATTTATTCTTTTCATATTCAACTTTTTTCTTCTTAGCTACCTTGTTATCTTCAACTTTGAGCAGGCCAAACCCATCCATAGCTAAATTAATTCGGGCTTCACCCTCCACTTCTGCCTTTAAAAACACCATCAGTTTGTTTAGCCTTTCTTTGGCTTCTAATTTTGGAGTTAAAGAATTACTCCGATGGTAGGCCTTCAAAAATTCTTCCGGAAAACAGGATTCTACCATCGGGTAGAGAATCGATGCACACTTGTCTGTAGTAACCCCGAGAATGTCTAATGCTCTTAAATATGTTTCCAGCTTATCATATAAGGAGGTAAGTGGAAAAGATCTATTCACCTGAACATTAATAATTAATTTGAGAAGTTCCCTTACGTATATCTCCACCAAAAGATCCTCGTTTCCAAATCTCGATTTCAGACTATCGATGGCTTTAGTATAATTTGCCCCAGTTGGCGGGAAACTTTCTACAATCTCTCTTGCTCTGGAACCCATCACAGTAGCTTGTATCAGATACTGAAATTTATCTTCAAGGGCAATATCCGCATCCTTATCTATGTGCTGAAATTGGCTCCAAAACGGAAGCCATTCCTTGACATCGTCGCCAAACTGCCTAAATTCCAGCTTTGGCAACGTAAACTTTCGCCTAGCATTAACAGCTTCGGCATTAATTGAACTTGAATTGGCGGCATTTTGAATTGTCGATTCTCGATTTTGCGCCTGTAATCTGGCCATTTCCAATTCATGAGCCATTCGGGCTTTTTCCAATTCTATGGCTTCTTTTTCTTTTTCTTGAAGTATAGCCATTCGGGTCTTTTCCAATTCCATGGCTTCTTTTTCTTTTTCTTGAAGTATAGCCATTCGGGTCTTTTCCAATTCCATGGCTTCTTTTTCTTTTTCTTGAAGTATAGCCATTCGGGTCTTTTCCAATTCCATGGCTTCTTTTTCTTTTTCTTGAAGTATAGCCATTCGGGTCTTTTCCAATTCCATGGCTTCTTTTTCTTGAAGTATAGCCATTTGGGCCTTTTCCAATTCTTCTTGTTTCTTTCTCTCTTTAACAGTATCTTCAAATACCTGTTTTACGAATTCTGGATCCTTTTTATATTCATCGCTAGCCAAAATCAAGTCTTTTAATTTTGCTAAAGTAGATCCAACCGGTACTGTCTCTTCAATTTCTTCTAGAACCACTAACAAATCTGCTTTCTTAAATCCGCTTTTGAAGAAGCTTGCCATTTTTTTTATCTGCTGTGGTCCCTGTTCGGGCGCCAAATGAAGTACTTTGTACAACTAAAAATTCTTTTCACAACAATTTAAAAATATTTAATTTATTTTCTTCGTATATACAGGGAAACAGCCGGCAAATAATTCTGCTAAACAACGTTACAAGTTAAAAGAAACATTTTTCAAAGAAAAAAAAAACGAATTCTAAAAGAAACAAAATAAACAACTTAAAGAATAAAAAATGCTGTTGCCAGTCATAAAAATTTTAGAAAGTTAACTTATCAAAATAAATCAAAAGGGCAACTAGATCATACAAGAGCAGCTAGATCAAAAAGTGCAACTAGATCAAAAATTATGATGCCTGAACGCTTGACGTAACAATAGTAGTGAAATGAATTCGGTAGTCAAAAGAATTTCAAAATTGGAAGCTTAAGTTAAAACTTGAGTTTTAGCTATCCAAGCAGTTGTGAAAATTTTGATTCGACTGCTTATAGCTGTCTGGAAACCATTGAAATTCTTAAAATAAACATTACAAAGCAAGAATAAGCAACTCTATAGTTTTTCTTTTTTTTTTCTTGGGAACTATTCAATCGCAAAAACTTTGGATTTGTCAAACAAAACTTGCGTTGTTTAAGAAAGTTATTACTGCTTCTAATAATTGAAATATTCCGGATAGAACGTTTTGATACATTTTTATTTATACACTGTTAAAAAATAATAATAGTTTTGAATAGTTAAGTTTAAAATTACTATTATCATTCAATAAATGAGTTTTTGGTATAAAAACATTTTATTTTTAATATTTACTTGCATTATCGGTCAGATAGTAGTAAATTTTATTTTTTTTACAAAGCAGCATCTAATTCTGAATAGAGATGGACAAAACGAATCATCTAAGTGATTTAAATCTATAGAATCACTCCACCTTATGATTCGTACCACGGATTCGAATCCCTTACTGATTCAAATCACTTATTGATTCTAATCAGTTAAATGATAACGAATAAGTTAGAATAACTAATAGAACAAACAAAACTAATAGAATTTCTTAAATTTCAGTTAGTTTTGCTTCACAGTGATGCTATGTCATATACAGTTAAAAATTTCTTGTAAAACCAGACAGATCCTTACGGATTCCTTATTAAGGGTTTAAGATTTTCCAATTAAAGAATTCGCTGAATTCAGATAAAAAATAAATAAAAATGAATAAATTATTTATTCTGTAATTTCTTAAAATTTACCACAGTTAAATCTTTATAGCAATTAGCAACATTTACAATATAATTATACGAAATATATAATAAGTATATATTTAGTTACTTGAAAGAATTTATTAATGAGAAAGAATTATGTATTTTTTTCGATCAATAATAAGTAAACTTTTTTCTAGTTTTTTGAAATTCCGATTTTTAAAAAAATTTTTTTTTTTTTTGAAGTTCTTGATTCGAATCACGTAATTCGACATGTGAAGTCGTTTATGTCATGTTATTCGATTCAGTGATCCAAATTGCCAAATTCAAAATGAGATTTGAATCACTTCTTGTGATCTGAATCACGTGATGCAAATCTGTGTTTGAATCACATAATTTGAATCGCAGATCAGAATTACTTGATTCAAATGATGATCCAAATCACATGATTCGAATTGGTGATCCGAATCGTATAATTCGAATCAGTGATGGGAATCACTTCATAAGAATCAGTTATTCGAATCAGTGATTTAATTCACTTTATTCAAATATTGATCGAAATCACATGATTTGAATAGTGATTCAAATTACAGATCGAAGCATGCGATTCGGATCAATGATTCGAATCAAGTGATTATCTTGAAAATGTAAATTGTTTCTAGCAATATTCTAAGTAGCTAAGTAGTAATTATTTTGAAAATTGCTAGAAAAACTTTTAAAATTTCCATGATTTTCAAATCTCATTTCTTGTTGTCAAAAACGATTCAAAACAAAATTATGAAAAATTCTTTGGTTTTCTGTGCATGTGCACTCTGAAAAGATTACTTTACATCAGGGATAGGCAAACTTTTT
The DNA here is from genome assembly GCA_949128135.1 of Parasteatoda lunata. Taxonomy (NCBI): domain Eukaryota; kingdom Metazoa; phylum Arthropoda; class Arachnida; order Araneae; family Theridiidae; genus Parasteatoda; species Parasteatoda lunata. The sequence goes on along the minus strand of OX421972.1, from coordinate 117,693,216 downwards.
TGGCCGAGTGCAAAAAATAGAGAGAAAAATAGTTTGGTGGGCCGAATAAAAACTTCTAAAATGAAAAAAAAAAAAAAAAAAAAAAAATTATTTTCAAAGTTTTAATAAAAATATTTAGTGAGATGAATGAAATTGCGATTTCATTTTTAACAGTTCTTTATATTGAAGTTCTAAATGAGATGTGCTTATTTTAAGGAACGAGGTTAAATGCTTGTCTGTTAGTCTACTTCTGATATGATTTTTTCTAAGGTTCGTAGTTGAAAACACTTGTTCACGTATATAAGATGGAGCAAATACGAGGGTTGCTATTTATATTTCTGGCCTAATAATGAAAAAACAAATATGTAGGATCGAAATTGGTTTTATTGTTTTTCAAAATATTCTCCATGATGATCAATACACTTTTGCATGCGTTTGAACCAATTTTCGAAGCACTTTTTCCAGTCCGATGGAGGTAACTCCAAAACATAAGTTTTGAATGCATCAACCGCTTCTTCGGAGGTCGAAAATCGTTGTCCACGTAATTTATTTTTGATGTGTGGGAATAAAAAGAAGTCATTGGGTGCCAAATCAGGGCTGTACGGCGGATGACCCATCAGTTCGATCTTTCGCTCCGTCAGAAATGCCTTTGTTTGAGTCGATGTGTGAGAGCTCGCATTGTCATGATGAAGAATGATTCGCCTGCTCTTCTGCTTTTTTCGAATTTCTCCGATGACTTCTGGCAAACAAATGGTCGTGTACCATTCAGAATTGACCGCCCTGCGTTGCTCTAACGCCACTGTTGCCACATGACCGTTAATGCCGAAGAAACAGGCAATCATTTGTTTCGATGTGCTTCTTCCTCGAACAACTTTTGTTAGTTTTGCCTCGTCTTGGACGACCCATACAGTTGATTGCTGTTTTGTTTCCGGATCATATGCATAGATCCGTGATTCGTCACCTGTGTAGATGTTATACACAGCCTTTGATGTACCTTGAACGTATTTTTCCAACATTTCCTTGCACCAATCGACACGAGCCTTTTTTTGAGCGTTTGTCAGATTATGCGGGATCCAACGCGAATTTTTTTTTTTTACGCTCAAATGTTCATGCAATATTTTATTGATGCTAGTCATACTAATGTCCAAAGACGCCTCTATCTCACGGTATGTCACATGACGATCTTGCTTTATCAGTTCACGCACAGCATCGATCTTTTCTGGCACAACAACGGATTTTGGACGACCTGCACGGGATTCGTCCTGGATCGAACATCGACCACGATTGAATTCGTTATAGCAATTTTTTACATGGCTGAAGGATGGCGCTTTATCGCTGAATAAAGAATTAAGTTCATCGAAGCACTCTTGTCTTGACAATCTACGTCGAAAGTTATGAAAAATAATGGCACGAAAATGTTCACGATTCAATTCTATTTTTTGAAAGAGAAGAACTTTTCGATTTACTGTCAACAACACAAATGAAGCTATAATGGTAAATCGTCTGTTGAATTTATGTTTAAAAATATCAAACTTTAGATTAAAATCGTCTGCGGTCGCCTAGCAACACTTACTGTTGCCAAGGCCAGGAATATAAATAGCAACCCTCGTATATATATATATATATATATATATATATATATATATATATATACATACATACATTGTAACCTATAGGGCAACATTGTTGGTCCCCTATAAAGCTTATAATTATTTCCTTTGGTAGGGTACACTATTACCTGGTATTATAATATGTAGTCCAATATAAATATTATGGTTTAATATCAAAGTAAGATATCGGGACATGCGTTAATATAGAATATTGACTTCGAATTTCCTCAATTTAAAGCGATTTAACACATTATATATATATATATATATATATATATATATATATATATATATATATATATATATATACATACGTAGTAACCTATAGGGCAACATTGTGGGTCTCCTATTAAGCCTATAATTATTTCCTCTGGTAGGGGACACGGCATTATAACACCTGGTCCAGTATAAATATTACAGTTGAATATTAAGGGAAGGTATAGGCTTTTATTTTCATAAGAATATTGAAATCGAATTTCCTCATTTTAAAGCTATTCAACACGCTATTATATTTATATTATTATATTTATAAAATATTTATATGAGACCAGGTATTTTATTACAGGGTACTAGAATTCCCTACCAGAGGAAACAATTATAGGTCTAATAGGGGGCTACAATGTGGTGCTATAGATTACTGTGTATTTATACATATAAGAGTGTATCAAATAGCGTTAAAATGAAGAATTCAAAGTCATTATTCTATATTATAACAAAAGCCTATGCCACCCCTTATGAGTGACTCTTAACATTTATATTGGACCAGATATTGTATTACCGGGTACAAGCGTACCCTACTAGGGGAAACATTAATAGGCTTAATAGGGGCCTACAATGGGGTCCTATAGATTGCTGTGTATTTATATATATATGTTATGGCCAAAGCCCGAAGTCCGGCCAATTCGCGATCTGGCCGGCCAGATCGCGAAATGGCCGGGGCTTCTGGCCTAAGTCCGAAATTTTCTTGATTTCAGGAATTGGCCGGCCAGATCACGAAGTGGCCGTGCATGGCTGGCCGAAGTCCGAAATAATTTAAACGATCAGTGAATATTTTATTTTGGCGGCCTTCTATAAAATTCTATAAATAATTCTTATAAATCTTCTAATTTAAAAATATAAAAAATATAAGTTTTTAAATTGTCTATTAATCAATAATTTAATAATCATTTTAAAATTGTCTATTTAATTGTCTAGTCATACATACACCTAAGGTCTAGTCATACTAGGTCTAGTTAAGTGCCACTTCCCCGTATGCATTGGCCCGGTATATCCTACACTGATGTTTTTTTAAGATTCAGAGCCACTGCCTGGTATACATTTGCCCGGTATATCCTACACTGATGTTTTTTTAAGATTAAGTGCCCCTGCCCGGTATACATTTGCCCGGTATAATGATTTTTTCTTCCAACTTTGGCTGATCTTCCCAAGCCAATTTGCGATTTGGGCGGCCAATTCCCGAAATCAAGAACAATTTCGGACTTTAGCAAGCCATCCTCGGCCAATTTGCGATCTGACCGGCCATTTCCCGAAATCAAGAAATATTTCGGACTTTGGCCAGCTAATTTACAGCATTCTTGGCCAATTCGAGATCTGGCCGGCCAGATCACGAATTGGCTGACTTCGGGCTATGGCCGTAACATATATAGGGCTGTGCTAAATAGCGTTAAAATTAGGAAATTTGAAGTCAATATTCTTTAATATAACGAAAGCCTATTTCTCCCCTTAATATTGTCCCATAATATTTATATTAGACCAGTTATTATTTTACGGGGTACTAATATACCCAATCAGGGGAAACAATTATAGGCTTACTAGAGGGCCTACAATGAGGTCTTCTAGGTTACTGAGTATTTATATATAAGAGTGTGTTAAATAGAGCTAAAATGAGGAAATGCGCAGTCAATATACTTTAATATAACAAAAGCCTATTTCTTCCCTTAATATTTATATTGGACCAGGTATTATATCACCTACCTAGGGGACACAATTAATGGGGGTCCGCAATATAGCTTACATATCTATAAGACTGTTTTAAATAGCATTAAACTGTGTCAAAATTTCTTTGCCCTACTTTCGTTAAGAGTATGAAGATTATAGATTAATATTTACGTGCATTTTAAGTTTTTGCCCGAACACCCTAGTTCGTTTGGTCTACAATTATTTCCATATTTAACAAAGAAAGATACTTGCTTTTATAGCTCGCTTCAATATCAAAAGTATTGATCAAAGTATAAAGATATCAAAGTATCCGAAGCAAAAAATTAACTTATATAAAGAACCTTTTGAATCATCAAAAACACATAAAAAAATAATATCAATTAAAATTATAAAAAAAAAATTTTAAAAAAAAAGATTTTTTTTAAAAATAGTCTACCGCTTGGATTCGAACTCGCGCCAGCCCGCACTTCGAAAGTCACTAGTGCAACGGCTCACCAACTAGGCTATGCTGTACAAGTTGCTCACATGGATATTTAGCTTAAAAGAATCCTCTCCCGCTCAGACCTATATAAAGGTTTTTAGGTCTATATAAAGGTGACCTACACAAAGATCCCCTAATTGCTCTATAAAAATTTCTTTCGGCACAGGTGTTCGGTCCATTGAGTCCTTCTCTCCTTCCGAGTTTGAACATTATAGCTTTATATTAAATGGAGTTACGTGCTTTTAAAGTTTTCGCCCGGTACGTTTGAGACCCTTTTTCTATCATTCGCATCTCTTCTCGAAGGAAATAAAATATTTTTTTTTATATAGAACCTTTTGAAATATCGAAACAACGAGGCCGAACAATCGTACCAAAGGTATATTTTGTAAAGAAATTAGGGGTCCCACAATTGGCCGAAAAACTTTTAGTTGAATAACCTTTAGCGAAATACAACACCGCAGGAAAGTTCTTTTGGCTTAATGTTAGTGGCAGCCGCATGTAAGGCGTAGCGTTGTTAGTAGCGCAATGGGCTAGTAAGCATAGAAATTCGCTGACTTGGGGGTGTGTGGTTCGATACCGGTCAAGGGCTCATTTTTTTATTTTAATTTATTCTATGTTATTTTTTTGAAATATTTAACTTAAATAAAGTGTTCTATATATTAAAATTATAATTTTTTGAAGGTAAAGAGAAAATAATATGGAAACTGATTTCCAAAAAGGTCATAATATGAAGGTGACCTTTGATCTCGAAACATGTGTTCTCAAAGAATTACGAAAGATTCTATATTTTTACTACGCAACTTTTTATTCTCTGACGGTTTTACAGATAGAAAATAACATTCCTATCTGCGGGAAGCAGGGTTTTCTACAGCTCAAGGCTAGCACGTTAAAATGTTAAATCTCTTTACATTTATTGTAACTGTATTTTATTTTGAAGGCATGTCATATAAATTAAAATTAATAAATCAAAATAATCTAAAATATGAAAAATCAGCATCTTTATTTTATAACCGTTGTTAAATAGCCGAACAATTTTTTGACTTTAATTCTCAATTCCTGATCCTTGTAAGTTTGAACCCATTCCAGAAGACAACAGAACTCCTGAAGAAATTCACCTTCGTGAAAAACTTTTTGATGGATCTAACCCGCATTTGCGTTCCACAGAGGGAGAAAGACCGTAATCCTCCCACTGTTAGTCAGACGACCAGGGGGTTCTAGCGCAAGATTCGTCTAACACTGAGGATATTTTCCTTCAGCACTGTGGCCAAGGCGAGTCGGGTGCGGTATTCGACCAGCCATCTCAAGGATTCAAATCCGGGTTACCTCTTCGGATGGCAAGCGCTCTGCATCCTGAGCTGCCACAGCACTTTATTGATGTATTTTATTTTATAACCGTCAATTAACACCCGACCCAATTTAGGGTTTACGGCTACCAATGTTAAACTCCGTAGCTTGGCAATTTTGAACCTAACACAGAAAACAAGGCAACTCCTGGATTAAGTATTGGGAGAAATTTGCCTTCGTGGAGAACTTTTTGAGGGAACTAACCCGTATTTGCGTTACATGGAGAGGAAAAAAAAACGAAAATATACCCTGGTTAGCCTGACGGTAAGGGGACCCATGCTTCGTATACCACTGAGGATATTTTACGTCAGAACTGTAATCGGTGCAAGCCAGATGCGGAATTCGTATCGACCAGTTACTGCTGGGATTCGCACCCGGTTCTCTTCATATGGAAATCTGATTTAAATGGTGTCTCTCTTGTTTATCTGATGTTTAATTAACGTCTTGTAACACTGAAATATCAAAATGATTAAGAAGAAAACTTTATTAACGAGAAGTACGATTTCAATGCATAGTAAAATGTTTCATTCTTGTGTCTTGTTCTGATTTATGTTAGTATTATTAAAATGGTTAAGTATTTCACCACTTATTTCAATACACTTTAGGATACTAGATGTAAAAAATCTATGTGACATTTAGTTCAAATTTTTTTAATTGGCGAATTTCACTTGGCGACTTTAGTTCGGCAAATTCTAGGAAACCAATAAGGAGAAACAATATAACAACCTTAGAAAACCAAAGCAGTATTCTCTTTCCTCTGGTGAAGTAAATTTTAAGTTGATTGAGTAATTTCTTGTTGAAAGGCAAGGATTTGTGTCTTATTTTTTTTTTTTATAAGAATTGTGATCTATCAAGTAAGTTTCCTTTTTCGTTGCTGCATTTATTATAGATTTTTGTAAATACGTATTTCTATTCTTTTTCTTCATTTATTTTATTTCGATTGTTTGTATCAATAGTTTTTTTTAAGGATTTTGGTAGTTTTTTTTCATTTATATTAAATTGCTTCGTAAAAGTTAATTTACCATAGAAAGGTATTATACTTTATAAATATCAATATTGAATGTTATAAAGTTATATTTTAACAATACTATTTTAGGAAAGATAGTCAATCCAATCAAATGTCGCGATTCGCATTTGCAAAACTTAAAATCCACTCAAGGTGATTCCTATTTTCAAGGTTTAAAAGTAACACATTGTAATTTTAATCAGATATTCAAAAATGACACACCATGATTTGTTTGAAAATAACGCATCACGATTTATATTCACCTGATTTTTAAAGAAAGACTTTGATTCGAACTTGGGCTATTTTAAAATCAAACATTACGATTTGTAATTACACGAATTTAATATCGAACATTTCTTTTTTTATACCCGCAATTTAAAAATCGCATATCATGATTCATATTCACGCAATTTAACTTTAACAATTGAGTTTTCATAGATTAAAAAAAAAAATTGGCATTTTGCCTATTTATTCAAAATATATTTGTAGCATCTATGCTCAATATTCAATTATTCAGATAATTAAAAAATAATAGTTTAAAAAATGTTTGGATCATTTTTCTAAAGCTATTATTATTTTTTTATTATTATTACTATTGTATTGTAAAATAGTAAAATATTGTCGGAATCTGTGTCGAAAATTGGAATATCACATAGTTTTATGTACTTAATAAAATTGTAATAAAATTACAACGTTACGAAATTTACAATTACAATATTATTTATATTATTATTTTAATTACTTTAAATAATATGGCTTTATTATTTTAACTGCTTAAAATATTTTCGTGAATTTAATTCATTTATACTTTAATTATTACAACTTCCCAAAGTAAGATAAAAAAATATTTAATTTCTTATTTATGAAAATTATAATTACAATTTACAATTTTCGATTAGCAGAAGTTGAAGACAGTCAATGATTATATGTGCTTTCTGTGTAAACTTGTTTTTCCTTTAAAAGTTCAGGTATTTTTTTCATATTTGCACATTTGACATCATGACTTTTACTAACAAATATAGATAATATTCCATTATTATTATTGAAGTGAAACTTCTTATGCGACTTCCAACAAGGTAGCGTTTAACGTTTAACGCTACCGTTGTCATGGAAACTAGATTTCTCTTTACGTTCGTTGAGCGCACGAGGTAAGAGAAAAACATAGTAGGTAATATTGGCGTTAAAGAAAACAAAGCGATATTTTTTTTAAAATTCTCCAAGAAAACCTTACTGAAATTTAAAACATTTAGAAATAAGCTGATTTCTTAATTTTTTTTAAAAATATATTTTATTATTAATATTTTTTAACTAAGCGAAAATTTTTTTAAATGAAACAAAGTATTGTATTTAAAAAGTTAATAAGTTAATTTTTTTTATTAAATACAATTAAAAAAATACTTTGATGCACATAGACACTCTGCTTTAGATACTTATTTTTCTATGTTTTTTAATTTTATTTTTGCCGGTTATTATTTTATAAGTGAAACTTCTAATGCGACTTCCAACAAGGTTGCGTT